>JABACO010000008.1:10665901-10999797 GCA_013339895.1 Ephydatia muelleri | reverse complement strand
TTGGCACAATGAAAGCATCGGTATAACACCTGTTGGCCCGATGCACTGCGCCACAGCATTTAGTATGCAGAGTTGTGCTGAGTCTGCATACCAACCATATGCAGATGAGTATCGTTGAAGTGTTCATATGCAGACGTCTGCATATGAACACTTCAATGATACCCGTCTGCATATGGTTGATATGCAGACTCTGCACAGCTCTGCATACTAAATGCTGTGGCGCAGTGATGTGACTTCGTTACGTTGGATGTATTGAATGAAAGTAGTACTAAAATTCATTGAAAAGTAGACTATCTCTTCACAGCTGTGGTACTGACAATGAAGAAGTGCCCCAAAAGTGGATACTGAATTTCAGTACATCGATTCAAGTCTTGCACAATGAAAGCATCGGTATAACACCTGTTGGCCCGATGTGACTTCATTATGTTGGATGCATTGAATGAAAGTAGTACTAAAATCCCTTGAAAAGTAGACTATCTCTTCACAGCTGTGGTACTGAAAATGAAGAAGTGCCCCAAAAGTGGATACTGAATTTCAGTACATCGATTCAACTCTTGCACAATGAAAGCATCGGTATAACACCTGTTGGCACGATGTGACTTCGTTATGTTGGATGTATTGAATGAAAGTAGTACTAAAATCCCTTGAAAAGTAGACTATCTCTTCACAGCTGTGGTACTTAAACTGAAGATGTGCCCCATAAATGTAAACTGAATTTTAGTACTTCAGTTCAAGTCCTGCACAATGAAAGCATCGCGATAACACCTGTTGCCCCGATGTGACTTCGTTACGTTGGATGTATTGAATGAAAGTAGTACTAAAATCCCTTGAAAAGTAGACTATCTCTTCACAGCTGTGGTACTGAAAATGAAGAAGTGCCCCAAAAGTGGATACTGAATTTCAGTACATCGATTCAAGTCTTGCACAATGAAAGCATCGGTATAACACCTGTTGGCCCGATGCACTGCGCCACAGCATTTAGTATGCAGAGTTGTGCTGAGTCTGCATACCAACCATATGCAGATGAGTATCGTTGAAGTGTTCATATGCAGACGTCTGCATATGAACACTTCAATGATACCCGTCTGCATATGGTTGATATGCAGACTCTGCACAGCTCTGCATACTAAATGCTGTGGCGCAGTGATGTGACTTCGTTACGTTGGATGTATTGAATGAAAGTAGTACTAAAATTCATTGAAAAGTAGACTATCTCTTCACAGCTGTGGTACTGAAAATGAAGAAGTGCCCCAAAAGTGGATACTGAATTTCAGTACTTCGATTCAAGTCTTGCACAATGAAAGCATCGGGATAACACCTGTTGGCCTGATGTGACTTCATTACGTTGGATGCATTGAATGAAAGTAGTACTAAAATCCCTTGAAATGTAGACTATCTCTTCACAGCTGTGGTACTGAAAATGAAGAAGTGCCCCAAAAGTGGATACTGAATTTCAGTACATCGATTCAAGTCTTGCACAATGAAAGCATCGGTATAACACCTGTTGGCCCGATGTGACTTCATTATGTTGGATGCATTGAATGAAAGTAGTACTAAAATCCCTTGAAAAGTAGACTATCTCTTCACAGCTGTGGTATTGAAAATGAAGAAGTGCCCCAAAAGTGGATACTGAATTTCAGTACATCGATTCAAGTCTTGCACAATGAAAGCATCGGTATAACACCTGTTGGCCCGATGCACTGCGCCACAGCATTTAGTATGCAGAGTTGTGCTGAGTCTGCATACCAACCATATGCAGATGAGTATCGTTGAAGTGTTCATATGCAGACGTCTGCATATGAACACTTCAATGATACCCGTCTGCATATGGTTGATATGCAGACTCTGCACAGCTCTGCATACTAAATGCTGTGGCGCAGTGATGTGACTTCGTTACGTTGGATGTATTGAATGAAAGTAGTACTAAAATTCATTGAAAAGTAGACTATCTCTTCACAGCTGTGGTACTGAAACTGAAGATGTGCCCCATAAATGTAAACTGAATTTCAGTACATCGATTCAAGTCTTGCACAATGAATGCATCGGTATAACACCTGTTGGCCCGATGTGACTTCATTTTAATGGATGCATTGATTGAAAGTAGTACTAAAATCCCTTGAAAATAGACTATCTCTTCACAGCTGTGGTACTGAAAATGAAGAAGTGCCCCAAAAGTGTATACTGAATTTCAGTACTTCGATTCAAGTCTTGCACAATGAAAGCATCGGTATAACACCTGTTGGCCCGATGTGACTTCGTTACGTTGGATGTATTGAATGAAAGTAGTACTATAATCCCTTGAAAAGTAGACTATCTCTTCACAGCTGTGGTACTGAAATTGAAGAAGTGCCCCAAAAGTGGATACTGAATTTCAGTACTTCGATTCAAGTCTTGCACAATGGAAGCATCGGTATAACACCTGTTGGCCCGATGTGACTTCGTTACGTTGGATGTATTGAATGAAAGTAGTACTAAAATCCCTTGAAAAATAGACTATCTCTTCACAGCTGTGGTACTGAAAATGAAGAAGTGCCCCAAAAGTGTATACTGAATTTCAGTACTTCGATTCAAGTATTGCACAATGAAAGCATCGGTATAACACCTGTTGGCCCGATGTGACTTCGTTACGTTGGATGTATTGAATGAAAGTAGTACTAAAATCCCTTGAAAAGTAGACTATCTCTTCACAGCTGTGGTACTGAAATTGAAGAAGTGCCCCAAAAGTGTATACTGAATTTCAGTACTTCGATTCAAGTCTTGCAGAATGAAAGCATCGGGATAACACCTGTTGCCCCGATGTGACTTCGGTATGTTTGATGTATTGAATGAAAGTAGTTCGAAAATTTATTGAAAAGTAGACTATCTCTTCACAGCTGTGGTACTAAAAATGAAGAAGTGCCCCAAAAGTGGATACTGAATTTCAGTACTTCGATTCAGGTCTTGCACAATGAAAGCATCGGGATAACACCTGTTGCCCCGATGTGACTTCGGTATGTTTGATTTATTGAATGAAAGTAGTTCGAAAAGTAGACTATCTCTTCACAGCTGTGGTACTGAAAATGAAGAAGTGCCCCAAAAGTGTATACTGAATTTCAGTACTTCGATTCAAGTATTGCACAATGAAAGCATCGGTATAACACCTGTTGGCCCGATGTGACTTCGTTACGTTGGATGTATTGAATGAAAGTAGTACTAAAATCCCTTGAAAAGTAGACTATCTCTTCACAGCTGTGGTACTGAAATTGAAGAAGTGCCCCAAAAGTGTATACTGAATTTCAGTACTTCGATTCAAGTCTTGCAGAATGAAAGCATCGGGATAACACCTGTTGCCCCGATGTGACTTCGGTATGTTTGATGTATTGAATGAAAGTAGTTCGAAAATTTATTGAAAAGTAGACTATCTCTTCACAGCTGTGGTACTAAAAATGAAGAAGTGCCCCAAAAGTGGATACTGAATTTCAGTACTTCGATTCAGGTCTTGCACAATGAAAGCATCGGGATAACACCTGTTGCCCCGATGTGACTTCGGTATGTTTGATTTATTGAATGAAAGTAGTTCGAAAATTCATTGAAAAGTAGACTATCTCTTCACAGCTGTGGTACTGAAAATGAAGAAGTGCCCCAAAAGTGTATACTGAATTTCAGTACTTCGATTCAAGTATTGCACAATGAAAGCATCGGTATAACACCTGTTGGCCCGATGTGACTTCGTTACGTTGGATGTATTGAATGAAAGTAGTACTAAAATCCCTTGAAAAGTAGTCTATCTCTTCACAGCTGTAGTACTGAAATTGAAGAAGTGCCCCAAAAGTGTATAATGAATTTCAGTACGATTCAAGTCTTGCACAATGAAAGCATCGGGATAACACCTGTTGGCCCGATGTGACTTCGGTATGTTTGATGTATTGAATGAAAGTAGTACTAATATCCCTTGAATAGATGACTATCTCTTCACAGCAGTGTTACTGAAATTGACGATGTGCCCCAATAGTGGATACCGAATTTCAGTACAAAGATTCCAGTCTTGCAAAATTAAAGCATCGGTAAGACTTCAGCTGGTTCGCCGTGACTTCGGTATGCTGGATATATTGAATAAAAGTAGTACTAAAATCCCTTGAAAAGTAGACTATCTCGTCACAGCTGGGGTACTGAAAATAAAGATGTGCTTCATAAGTGGATACTGAATTTCAGTACATCGATTCAAGTCTTGCACAATGAAAGCATCGGAATGACTTCAGCTGGTTCGCCGTGACTTCGGTATGTTGGTTATATTGAATGAAAGTAGTACTAAAATCCCATGAAAAGTAGACTATCTCTTCACAGCTGTGGTACTGAAATTGAAGAAGTGCCCAATAAGTGGATGCTGAATTTCAACACATCGATTCAAGTCTTGACAATGAAAGCATTCGTTTGACTTCAGCTGGTTGACTGTGACTACGGTATATTGACTATTTTGAATGAAAGAAGCACTAAAATCTCTTTAAAAGTAGACTATCTCTTCACAGAAGTGTTACTGAAATTGAAGATGTGCCCCAATAGTGGATACCGAATTTCAGTACAAAGATTCCAGTCTTGCAAAATTAAAGCATCGGTAAGACTTCAGCTGGTTCGCCGTGACTTCGGTATGCTGGATATATTGAATAAAAGTAGTACTAAAATCCCTTGAAAAGTAGACTATCTCGTCACAGCTGGGGTACTGAAAATAAAGATGTGCTTCATAAGTGGATACTGAATTTCAGTACATCGATTCAAGTCTTGCACAATGAAAGCATCGGAATGACTTCAGCTGGTTCGCCGTGACTTCGGTATGTTGGTTAAATTGAATGAAAGTAGTACTATTATCCCTTGAAAAGTAGACTATCTCGTCACAGCTGTGGTACAGAATATGAAGATGTGCCTCATAAGTGGATACTGAATTTCAGTACATCGATTCAAGTCTTGCACAATAAAAGCATCGGTATGACTTCAGCTGGTTCGCCGTGACTTCGGTATGATGGATAAATTGAATGAAAGTAGTACTAAAATCCCATGAAAAGTAGACTATCTCGTCACAGCTGTGGTACTGAAAATGAAGAAGTGCCCAATAAGTGGATGCTGAATTTCAACACATCGATTCAAGTCTTGACAATGAAAGCATTCGTTTGACTTCAGCTGGTTGACTGTGACTAAGGTATATTGACTATTTTGAATGAAAGAAGCACTAAAATCTCTTTAAAAGTAGACTATCTCTTCACAGCAGTGTTACTGAAATTGAAGATGTGCCCCAATAGTGGATACCGAATTTCAGTACAAAGATTCCAGTCTTGCAAAATTAAAGCATCGGTAAGACTTCAGCTGGTTCGCCGTGACTTCGGTATGCTGGATATATTGAATAAAAGTAGTACTAAAATCCCTTGAAAAGTAGACTATCTCGTCACAGCTGGGGTACTGAAAATAAAGATGTGCTTCATAAGTGGATACTGAATTTCAGTACATCGATTCAAGTCTTGCACAATGAAAGCATCGGAATGACTTCAGCTGGTTCGCCGTGACTTCGGTATGTTGGTTAAATTGAATAAAAGTAGTACTAAAATCCCTTGAAAAGTAGACTATCTCGTCACAGCTGGGGTACTGAAAATAAAGATGTGCCTCATATGTGAATACTGAATTTCAGCACAAAGATTCAAGTCTTGCACAATGAAAGCATCGGTATGACTTCAGCTGTGTCGCCGTGACTTCGGTATGTTGGATATATTGAATGAAAGTAGTACTAAAATCCCATGAAAAGTAGACTATCTCTTCACAGCTGTGGTACTGAAATTGAAGAAGTGCCCAATAAGTGGATGCTGAATTTCAACACATCGATTCAAGTCTTGACAATGAAAGCATTCGTTTGACTTCAGCTGGTTGACTGTGACTACGGTATATTGACTATTTTGAATGAAAGAAGCACTAAAATCTCTTTAAAAGTAGACTATCTCTTCACAGAAGTGTTACTGAAATTGAAGATGTGCCCCAATAGTGGATACCGAATTTCAGTACAAAGATTCCAGTCTTGCAAATTTAAAGCATCGGTAAGACTTCAGCTGGGTCGCCGTGACTTCGGTATGTAGGATATATTGAATGAAAGTAGTACTATTATCCCTTGAAAAGTAGACTATCTCTTCACAGCTGTGGTACAGAATATGAAGATGTGCCTCATAAGTGGATACTGAATTTCAGTACATCGATTCAAGTCTTGCACAATAAAAGCATCGGTATGACTTCAGCTGGTTCGCCGTGACTTCGGTATGATGGATAAATTGAATGAAAGTAGTACTAAAATCCCATGAAAAGTAGACTATCTCGTCACAGCTGTGGTACTGAAAATGAAGAAGTGCCCAATAAGTGGATGCTGAATTTCAACACATCGATTCAAGTCTTGACAATGAAAGCATTCGTTTGACTTCAGCTGGTTGACTGTGACTACGGTATATTGACTATTTTGAATGAAAGAAGCACTAAAATCTCTTTAAAAGTAGACTATCTCTTCACAGAAGTGTTACTGAAATTGAAGATGTGCCCCAATAGTGGATACCGAATTTCAGTACAAAGATTCCAGTCTTGCAAAATTAAAGCATCGGTAAGACTTCAGCTGGTTCGCCGTGACTTCGGTATGCTGGATATATTGAATAAAAGTAGTACTAAAATCCCTTGAAAAGTAGACTATCTCGTCACAGCTGGGGTACTGAAAATAAAGATGTGCTTCATAAGTGGATACTGAATTTCAGTACATCGATTCAAGTCTTGCACAATGAAAGCATCGGAATGACTTCAGCTGGTTCGCCGTGACTTCGGTATGTTGGTTAAATTGAATAAAAGTAGTACTAAAATCCCTTGAAAAGTAGACTATCTCGTCACAGCTGGGGTACTGAAAATAAAGATGTGCCTCATATGTGAATACTGAATTTCAGCACAAAGATTCAAGTCTTGCACAATGAAAGCATCGGTATGACTTCAGCTGTGTCGCCGTGACTTCGGTATGTTGGATATATTGAATGAAAGTAGTACTAAAATCCCATGAAAAGTAGACTATCTCTTCACAGCTGTGGTACTGAAATTGAAGAAGTGCCCAATAAGTGGATGCTGAATTTCAACACATCGATTCAAGTCTTGACAATGAAAGCATTCGTTTGACTTCAGCTGGTTGACTGTGACTACGGTATATTGACTATTTTGAATGAAAGAAGCACTAAAATCTCTTTAAAAGTAGACTATCTCTTCACAGAAGTGTTACTGAAATTGAAGATGTGCCCCAATAGTGGATACCGAATTTCAGTACAAAGATTCCAGTCTTGCAAAATTAAAGCATCGGTAAGACTTCAGCTGGTTCGCCGTGACTTCGGTATGCTGGATATATTGAATAAAAGTAGTACTAAAATCCCTTGAAAAGTAGACTATCTCGTCACAGCTGGGGTACTGAAAATAAAGATGTGCTTCATAAGTGGATACTGAATTTCAGTACATCGATTCAAGTCTTGCACAATGAAAGCATCGGAATGACTTCAGCTGGTTCGCCGTGACTTCGGTATGTTGGTTAAATTGAATAAAAGTAGTACTAAAATCCCTTGAAAAGTAGACTATCTCGTCACAGCTGGGGTACTGAAAATAAAGATGTGCCTCATATGTGAATACTGAATTTCAGCACAAAGATTCAAGTCTTGCACAATGAAAGCATCGGTATGACTTCAGCTGTGTCGCCGTGACTTCGGTATGTTGGATATATTGAATGAAAGTAGTACTAAAATCCCATGAAAAGTAGACTATCTCTTCACAGCTGTGGTACTGAAATTGAAGAAGTGCCCAATAAGAGGATACTGAATTTCAACACATCGATTCAAGTCTTGCTCAATGAAAGCATTCGTATGACTTCAGCTTGTTGACCGTGACTACGGTATATTGACTATTTTGAATGAAAGAAGTACTAAAATCTCTTTAGAAGTAGACTATAACTTCACAGAAGTGTTACTGAAATTGAAGATGTGCCCCAATAGTGGATACCGAATTTCAGTACAAAGATTCCAGTCTTGCAAATTTAAAGCATCGGTAAGACTTCAGCTGGGTCGCCGTGACTTCGGTATGTAGGATATATTGAATGAAAGTAGTACTATTATCCCTTGAAAAGTAGACTATCTCTTCACAGCTGTGGTACAGAAAATGAAGATGTGCCTCATAAGTTGATACTGAATTTCAGTACATCGATTCAAGTCTTGCACAATAAAAGCATCGGTATGACTTCAGCTGGTTCGCCGTGACTTCGGTATGATGGATATATTGAATAAAAGTAGTACTAAAATCCCTTGAAAACTAGACTATCTCGTCACAGCTGGGGTACTGAAAATAAAGATGTGCTTCATAAGTGGATACTGAATTTCAGTACATCGATTCAAGTCTTGCACAATGAAAGCATCGGAATGACTTCAGCTGGTTCGCCGTGAGTTCGGTATGTTGGTTAAATTGAATGAAAGTAGTACTATTATCCCTTGAAAAGTAGACTATCTCGTCACAACTGTGGTACAGAATATGAAGATGTGCCTCATAAGTGGATACTGAATTTCAGTACATCGATTCAAGTCTTGCACAATAAAAGCATCGGTATGACTTCAGCTGGTTCGCCGTGACTTCGGTATGATGGATAAATTGAATGAAAGTAGTACTAAAATCCCATGAAAAGTAGACTATCTCGTCACAGCTGTGGTACTGAAATTGAAGAAGTGCCCAATAAGTGGATGCTGAATTTCAACACATCGATTCAAGTCTTGACAATGAAAGCATTCGTTTGACTTCAGCTGGTTGACTGTGACTAAGGTATATTGACTATTATGAATGAAAGAAGCACTAAAATCCCTTTAAAAGTAGACTATCTCTTCACAGCAGTGTTACTGAAATTGAAGATGTGCCCCAATAGTGGATACCGAATTTCAGTACAAAGATTCCAGTCTTGCAAAATGAAAGCATCGGTAAGACTTCAGCTGGTTCGCCGTGACTTCGGTATGCTGGATATATTGAATAAAAGTAGTACTAAAATCCCTTGAAAAGTAGACTATCTCGTCACAGCTGGGGTACTGAAAATAAAGATGTGCTTCATAAGTGGATACTGAATTTCAGTACATCGATTCAAGTCTTGCACAATGAAAGCATCGGAATGACTTCAGCTGGTTCGCCGTGACTTCGGTATGATGGATAAATTGAATGAAAGTAGTACTAAAATCCCTTGAAAAGTAGACTATCTCTTCTCAGCTGTGGTACTGATATTGAAGAAGTGCCCAATAAGTGGATACTGAATTTCAGCACAAAGATTCAAGTCTTGCACAATGAAAGCATCGGTATGACTTCAGCTGTGTCGCCGTGACTTCGGTATGTTGGATATATTGAATGAAAGTAGTACTATAATCCCATGAAAAGTAGACTATCTCTTCACAGCTGTGGTACTGAAATTGAAGAAGTGCCCAATAAGAGGATACTGAATTTCAACACATCGATTCAAGTCTTGCTCAATGAAAGCATTCGTATGACTTCAGCTTGTTGACCGTGACTACGGTATATTGACTATTTTGAATGAAAGAAGTACTAAAATCTCTTTAGAAGTAGACTATAACTTCACAGAAGTGTTACTGAAATTGAAGATGTGCCCCAATAGTGGATACCGAATTTCAGTACAAAGATTCCAGTCTTGCAAATTTAAAGCATCGGTAAGACTTCAGCTGGGTCGCCGTGACTTCGGTATCACGGCGCGACAGTGTACCGTATGCAGCCTTGTATATTGCACCCATACTAATCGATACTCGTCTGCACTCGACACGTGGGCAGTTTTTCACACGTCACGAATGCGGCGCCATGTATACGTCTCAGAACGAACACTTCGCTTATACGTATGATATAGCGGTCTGCATATGGATTCAGTATATTCGTCATCACCTGTCTGCATACTTCAGATGAACGCGTGCAGACTCTGTACACGTCATGTATTCGAATCGTTTCAAATCCATTTTCTGTTCTGCATACTTGAAGGCTAGTGCTTAAACCCTGAACCACGCCAGCAATAATACGGCAAATTTTAATCAAATTACAGCTGAAATACAACTTGGTCAAAAAATAAACAGGCATATATAGTTCCAAGCTGGCGATCAAAGTCTCCATCACATCCTGCTGATGTAGTTAGAAGGGCACTCTCCGCCTAGCAGAGGCCTCTTGAAAGGCGAGCACGAGCCTCTACTACTCTCGCGGCACTTGTCGACGGTTTCCTTACAAGCACACGCTAAAATATTACAGAGGTTATGCACAAAGAACTCAGCATTTACTTACTCTCTGACCGCGGTGGTAGCTAGCTTATGCTTTACAATGCCATCGTCGTCATCCCCTTGGTTGGCCATGCAGCGAAACGTTTTCATTTGGCCGTAGTAACACCCTGGCGTCGGCTCAAGAGCTGTGGTCAGAAAGGAAAGTCATAGCATGCCTACTCTGTACCTGCGTTTCTTCTTTTGCCGGGGTTGGTCACTTCCACCATTTCAGTCTCGATGTACTCACTTAAATATCTCCTGACCCTGAAGTTATTGGCACGCGCACATAATCCACATGCACACATACAACGTACTATGCTCTTCACGTAATGGCGTTCTATTGGTCGGCACTGTGCTTAAGAGAACAAACATGACGTAAGCATGTAAACCTTTGTGACAACTTGAAACGCCGCCTAACTGCATCTACTGAATCACACACTTGTCCTGGTTTGACATAAGCAACACCTGCAGTGTAAACACGCACAACTTACCAGGCCTAGACTGCTTAAGTCCGTTTGGTATGCCTTTATAACCTCCGCCTGTCACCCACGTTGTCCGAAACTCTTTATCTTGCACAGTTGCACCTCACTGATTCGTCAGCTATATAGTGATCAAAATCAACAATCCAATTTCTCTGACGTTGGGAACAGCTCCATTAGTACTGTCTCCACAGATAGCCCAGTAGTCCAATTTTCCTTTCCTCCTATTTCGTTGGGAACTAAACCAAGTTGCCTATTTTTGTTTCCTTTTGTCGTCACATCCACTAATGACCAACACGTGCAAAACTTAAAACCGAGCATGCGCAGATAATGATATCAAAATTAATTGCTCAAATAGGCTACACCCGCTAAAAATAGTCACAGATGTAGGTATCAGAAGTTTACAATGATTATAGGGATCCAATAACTTACCTGTGAGTACGCGACTCGGTCGAGGTAATTATAGTAGCCACACTCATATGAATGCGTTTTCATGGGTGTGGTTAAAACGGCCTATATTCCTATTTATTGCGCACTATCGTAATTTACGGGCTAAACTGCTGCTCGCGATATGGGTGCGATACGCACCCGATACTTAGCCCCAACAATACCCATCTGCACACTGCACTGGACATTGACATATCTAGGTACGAGTATGTATATTGGTCCGCACACGTGCATGTCTGGATATGTATCTGCATACCATGGCGTGGGCAAACTCTGCATATTACTGCATACGATACTATGTCACGCAGTGATAACTTCACAGAAGTGTTACTGAAATTGAAGATGTGCCCCAATAGTGGATACCGAATTTCAGTACAAAGATTCCAGTCTTGCAAATTTAAAGCATCGGTAAGACTTCAGCTGGGTTGCCGTGACTTCGGTATGTAGGATATATTGAATGAAAGTAGTACTATTATCCCTTGAAAAGTAGACTATCTCTTCACAGCTGTGGTACAGAAAATGAAGATGTGCCTCATAAGTTGATACTGAATTTCAGTACATCGATTCAAGTCTTGCACAATAAAAGCATCGGTATGACTTCAGCTGGTTCGCCGTGACTTCGGTATGATGGATATATTGAATAAAAGTAGTACTAAAATCCCTTGAAAAGTAGACTATCTCGTCACAGCTGGGGTACTGAAAATAAAGATGTGCCTCATAAGTGGATACTGAATTTCAGCACAAAGATTCAAGTCTTGCACAATGAAAGCATCGGTATGACTTCAGCTGTGTCGCCGTGACTTCGGTATGTTGGATATATTGAATGAAAGTAGTACTAAAATCCCATGAAAAGTAGACTATCTCTTCACAGCTGTGGTACTGAAATTGAAGAAGTGCCCATTAAGTGGATGCTGAATTTCAACACATCGATTCAAGTCTTGACAATGAAAGCATTCGTTTGACTTCAGCTGGTTGACTGTGACTACGGTATATTGACTATTTTGAATGAAAGAAGCACTAAAATCTCTTTAAAAGTAGACTATCTCTTCACAGCAGTGTTACTGAAATTGAAGATGTGCCCCAATAGTGGATACCGAATTTCAGTACAAAGATTCCAGTCTTGCAAAATTAAAGCATCGGTAAGACTTCAGCTGGTTCGCCGTGACTTCGGTATGCTGGATATATTGAATAAAAGTAGTACTAAAATCCCTTGAAAAGTAGACTATCTCGTCACAGCTGGGGTACTGAAAATAAAGATGTGCTTCATAAGTGGATACTGAATTTCAGTACATCGATTCAAGTCTTGCACAATGAAAGCATCGGAATGACTTCAGCTGGTTCGCCGTGACTTCGGTCCTTTGGATAAATTGAATGAAAGTAGTACTATTATCCCTTGAAAAGTAGACTATCTCTTCACAGCTGTGGCACTGAAAATGACGATGTGCCTCATAAGTTGATACTGAATTTCAGTACATCGATTCAAGTCTTGCACAATGAAAGCATCTTTATGACTTCAGCTGGTTCGCCGTTACTTCGGTCCTTTGGATAAATTGAATGAAAGTAGTACTATTATCCCTTGAAAAGTAGACTATCTCTTCACAGCTGGGGTACTGAAAATGAAGATGTGCCTCATAAGTGGATACTGAATTTCAGTACATCGATTCAAGTCTTGCACAATGAAAGCATCTTTATGACTTCAGCTGGTTCGCCGTGACTTCGGTATGTTGGTTAAATTGAATGAAAGTAGTACTATTATCCCTTGAAAAGTAGACTATCTCTTCACAGCTGTGGCACTGAAAATGAAGATGTGCCTCATAAGTTGATACTTAATTTCAGTACATCGATTCAAGTCTTGCACAATGAAAGCATCGGAATGACTTCAGCTGGTTCGTCGTGACTTCGGTATGTTGGATAAATTGAATGAAAGTAGTACTAAAATCCCTTGAAAAGTAGACTATCTCGTCACAGCTGGGGTACTCAGTGTAGTTAAGGCAAGTTCTGGGCTCTGGAACAGACAACAATGTTGACAACATGTAAACAGCTTGTCGAGCGCACGGCGCTAATGTAGCTTAGTAACGGCGTATTGGGATTACGCGCCGCGCGCACGTCATTCAGATTCTGCATCCGCAGACGAGGCGACCGGAAAAGGGACTGTGTTTTTCGCTGTGGTGACAATGGGGGCGTGTTCAAAGGTCCCATTGGAGACTGGAGAATAGACGGGAGAAATTCCCTGGTCAGAACCTCCTGAGTAGCTGCTGAACTGGCTATATGGATGGCTTCCCCAAATACTAGACACAGAGTTAGGGTTGCTCTCTGGGGCCACTGCCACATGTGAACTCGTTCCATTCCAACCGTTCGAACTGAGAGTGTTGGAACTGAAGGCACGTCCGAGGTTCCCCCCGATCCCTCTAAGATCATTCTCATACCCGTCAGACCAGAGGTCATCGACAGGGGCACTACCCCTCCGGGGCCTGGCCCGCCCGTAGCTTGGGCGGCGAGGAACGAGTCCTTGCTGAGTGAGAGACCACTGAACACATCTGTGAGGTCGTATATCCAACATGTAGTCCTGGATGGTCTGGGGTTTGACGGTAGGTGATCAGCCCGTGGTGGTTGCCGTAGTCGTGGCTACTGCTCCCATTGCCATAGTAACCGTTGGTCCCGTTGATCCCATTAGTCCCGTTGATCCCACCTACCTTCATCAGAGTTCCACTTTGTCCAAATGTCTTTTCACATTCAGAACACTCAAAATTCTTCTCCTGTGTATGGACCAGCATGTGTGTCTTCAGAACATATCTTCGTCCAAATGTCTTTCCACATTCAGAACACTGAAAGTTCTTCTCCTGTGTATGGACCAACATGTGTTTTTTCAGATATCCCCTTTGTCCAAATACCTTCCCACATTCAGAACACTCAAAATTCTTCTCCTGTGTATGGACCAGCATGTGTGTCTTCAGAACATCTCTTCCTCCAAATGTCTTTCCACATTCAGAACACGCATGCACTCCCGTATAAAAGGCGCTTGGATCCAACCGGAAATCACGTGAGCTCAACATCCTCAGAATGGCGTAGCTGTTAGGATTCTCACCCACACTTGCTGGCTACATCGTTTTTACGTTGTTAAGACGGGCAGATCAAGTACTTCTTAGTACTCTATCGCGCGCGTTTATTTGTTCTCGAAACAGACTCGCATTGTGTTTCAGTTTATACTGGAGAGTGCATTGATAACTGTTACAAGCTCTGCGAGGCTTTGCGTGAGTTTCAAAGGTGAGCGTGGCTGCATGAGCATTTGCGTGAGCAAACAAAACAATAAAATGGAGAAAACTTTTGAAAGCCCTGATTCCAGCTGTCTCATTTACTGGAAATCAAAAACCACATCTCCACGTGCTGAAATTTTTAGCAGGAGGTTTTCTGTGAAATATGTCTTCCGAACCTAGCGCCGTTCCTAGAATAAAGGTAAGGTTATGTTGTCAGGCACACGATTCAGCAAAACGAATTCGTCTAAGTAACACAGGTAATATAGAGCAATGCAATTAGTAAACAAGCCAGTACTGTACACATATAGACATACACAAGCCAGAATCAGCCACATTCCTACTCATCTGTAGTTCAATTGTACCAGTGATCACCCACATTCCTACACACTCATTTATGCAAGGTTGTGGTTGAATGTACCACTGGATGCCTGCCTGCGACCTTTGTGGCTGACCTAAGACAAGTCATAGACCATCACAACGCAGGAGGGGTATGCATAGAAATAACATGCCAAGATATCTGTCAAGTGCCAGCCACGAACTCCAGTTGTACAGGGCTCCAAGATATGTTACAAATGCCAGCCATAATCTATGGATGTGGTGTGTGTGTGTGTGTGTGTGTGTGTGTGTGTGTGTGTGTGTGTGTGTGTGTGTGTGTGTGTGTGTTGGCAGGTTGGAAAACAGTAATGCTTAATGGGTGGGACGCAATAAGTAGGCTATTATCTGCCATACAACACTGTCCCTCTTAACACTCTGATCATTGAGTGGGTATCTTTCATACAACACTACGCACCCCGTGGTCTTGCTACCTCCCATGCACACACACAGCACCACATCCCCATCCTGCCCATAACTGCTTGAGGAAGCTTTAGATTCAATGTTTGCAGCTGCATACAGCTGGCTACCCACTGCAAAGTAGGTGGGTGTGGCTATGCACTATCTAACACATGTACCACTTCCCTCCCTCCTTGTCCTGGTGTCTAACCTCTCAGATTGTAGAGAGGGAGATGTAAGAGCAAACAGAGTGAGTACCAGTGCTTCGGAGGTGGAGGGTCCCGAAGGCCCCGCCTCGAGCCCCTCCTCCTCCATGGGCTCCAACACCCAACAAGTCCATTGATGAGAACACACTCCAGAGGATGCGCCGGAAGACCCTGGTCGCAAAGCCCACCACGAAAGGAACAGGAGGAGAGAATGGAACGTCAACAGGGATCCTGCCACCGCCATGGCAACATGTGCTGTCCCTGCTGTGGAAGGGAATATGGCCTGTGGAAGCAGACGTTGGAGCTGACACATAACATATGGAAGGCCTTTGACAGGCTTTGTGGGTGGGGCAGAGGAGTGTGTACAATGTCTGAGCTCATGCAGAGATGTATGTACAACAGTAGATGTACTAAGAATTCCCTTTAACTTTATACTGTACAATGTACATTCAAAAAATTGGAAAACCATCTTTCCTTAATTCCGTGCATCACAACCTTGCATGACAACCATATTCACCCCTTGTGTCACAACCTGTTTAACCCGTTGTTTCACAAGTGATATGTCAGCAACCTGTGTTTCAACCAAAGCTACAGTGCCCTAATGTTTAAACAGTATCACTCACACACAAAACATACAGTCTTACTGATGAACTATTGGCTGATTTGTATAGGATAAAATCACTGATGTTGATGAGCCCACCTGATCCATAAATGGCAGCAGAACTGGTTACACGACTTCATAGATGGTGCATGATCAACAGTGGGCAATAGCTTGATTGAGAAGGATACGTGGTTGCCAGGCCGATAATGAGTCGGTAACTAGGTAGTTAATATTCATCACGGGCGGAGGCCTAATGTCCAAGTTTTCAATGCATTGAAACGGCCTTGATAAAAAAACTGAAACGCTTGCCATTCCCATCACCTGAAGAAGGATCTGACCGGCCCTAGACTAGAGACTATGAAGATGGACAGGCTAATAGGGGATCTTTGTTCAAATAACTTTTTTTTGTGGAGGCCCCCTATTTGTGGAGGCCCATGGGCAACTGACCACCATGCCCCTATGGTTAACCGGGCCCTGCCGATGTCTACTGTACTTGTGTAATCTAAGGTGCATGGTTACTTTATAGTAGTACGCAGCTATGTGTGCTATACAACATATTTTGGGTCCTCATATTGCAGCCCATTCTTATACAGGGTCTGCTTGATATTTAGTGGTTGTGAAGCCTGTTCCTTTTCTGGCTTTGCTCAATAGTTTTAGTGTTGAGGCCCGTTTCTTTTCAGCCTCTGCTCTGTAGCTTGATCAGGCTGAATCTAAAATGTCGTTTGGAGTTTTGAAGTATTTCGCTTGCCATTTGGCTCTCTCCTCTCTTTTCAATCGCATTTCACTAGGTACTATTACTGATTTCAGGGTTCGTGCATGGAAAACTGGAATATCAGGGAAAACATTAATGGTCACTGGGAAGTCAGGGATAGTCAGGAAATTGAGAAAATTGCTAGCATAAAACTAGATGGCACGTTTAACACTGCACATGCTTGCTCTACGCAGTACCCGTACGTCGTGACCTCATTGTGTATGACAACGCGCAAATTAGATATTATCTATTTTAATTTTACCAGTTGAATAATTCCTTTACAAATGCGTGCGCGTAGCAACGTGAGCATTGGAAGAAGTCGATAGCTATGTCGAAAACGTCGAAGAAGACCTACTTTGATGAGTTATGGCTCAAAGATGAAAGACTTGGACACTAGTGGTTACAACAGGTTCCGAAAGACCTTCAGGTGCAAACTGTCTTGAAGCTGTCCAACATGGGCATTGAAGCCATAAAAAGCCACGAATCAAATGTTAAGCATCGGGGTTTAGCGGCGGTTGTGTTTGCTGCTGCACCAATTCAAAGTTTCCTTCAGCCCTCGACATTGTTGTCAGCATTAGGTGAGTCACAATCGCACGCTTCAAGTTCCACTACAGAGTTGTCAATTACTGCAACGTCCGCAGCTAGCAACCTTGGTGTTTTTAACGATGATGCGCGTACACGTGCAGAGATTTTATTGGTGCTTAACAGTAATTATTGAGGACCTTCAGAGTGAAATTCAGTTAGAGAATGGAAAAAATTATAATGTTCGAAATGTTGGTTCATGTGGACTGCATGTCATACATGCAGCATTTAGAAGTGCTATGTCAGAGACTGGATGGGACATAGAAACTCTTCCGACAAGTGCATATCGCCTGTTTAAAGATTCTCCTGCAAGGAGATAGGATTATCAACAAATCCATTGAAGTTTGTAGTTCATAGATGGGTTGAAAATGTTCATGTACTCGAAAGATTTTTGGAGGTCCTTCCTGACTTGAGGAAGTATACACTGTTTGTGATGGAAAAGAAACTTTCAGACCCTCATACTAAGTCTTTTGATGCTGTCAAAAAGTGGATGCCAAGATCTCCTTG
The DNA here is from genome assembly GCA_013339895.1 of Ephydatia muelleri. Lineage (NCBI taxonomy): Eukaryota > Metazoa > Porifera > Demospongiae > Spongillida > Spongillidae > Ephydatia > Ephydatia muelleri. The sequence goes on along the minus strand of JABACO010000008.1, from coordinate 10,981,901 downwards.
CAGAAGCAAAGTTAAATTTTGCTTTAACTTTGGCAAGGCAAGTACAACCGTATTTGACAAGTACCAAGCGATAGTCCATTACTACCATTCTTGGTTTCGGTGAAATGCTCAAAAGGATCATTTCAAAATTCCTCACAGCAGAGTTTGCTGCACAACTCAAAACATGTACTCAACTCAGCAAAGTAGATTTGCCAGATCGGAGCCATCATAAACAGGTAGATCTGGGCTTTTCTGCAAGATGTACTTACAAAGTGCTGAGTTCAGGAAGATGAAGATCAGCGACAAGGATGTTTTGGGAATAAGGATATCGGCAAAGGCAGCACTTATCACATTCACTGAAATAATCACCAGTGCACTATCCTCTTGCTCGTATAATATATCATGCCATGATCCTCATTTCATTGCTCAGTCACCCGATGCAAGTAAGACACTGTTAACAAGAATGTTGAAAAGTCTAGTGGATGCTAAAAGACTACAAGGAAGTGTATGTGATGAAATTTTAAAACAGTTTGAAAACTTTATGCGGTCAGTTTTGAGTAGTGATTTGCTTCAATTCAAGCCTGGACATGATAGGCTAGATATTTTCCTTCACGATAAAATGTGTACTCCTTATCCAAAGCTGTGATGGCTGTTAGAATGGCTCTACTGCTTTCACACGGGCAAGCCACAATAGAAAGGGGGTTTTCTGTTAACGAAGAGGTTGTGATTGAAAACCAACAAACCAAGAGTCTTATAGCTAGACACTTAATCAAGGACCACATCATACAGGCTGGTGGAATTTTACAGGTGAGCATCACTAAACAGATCATGATTTCAGTTAGGAGTGCAAGATCCAGGTATTTGGCAGACAAAAAGGAATGCGAAGTAAAAGAACGAGCACAGATGAAACGCAAAACTGAACTTGATGCAATTGAAGAACTGAGGATGAAAACAAAACGATTGATATCAGACATCGATGCTCTCCATATAAGTGTTAAGAAATATGCTGAAAAGTGTGAGACAACTGGTGATCTCACTTACATTGCTAAATCAAACAGCTTAAGAAGAACAGCTGATGAAAAGGAAGAAGAGCTGAAGCAGGTAAATGAAGAGCTAGATGCAAAGATTAAGAAATACAAAGAATATACTGTACTGTACCTCTATGATATTTCTTGTTTTTTTCTGATTGTGTGCATGCAGTGGTAGAAGTGGAACTTTTGTTTAGTTCGTAATGTTATAGTAAAAGTACTAGGTCGGCAAGTCAGGGAAAATAAATTATGGATGACATGGAAAGCCATGGAAAGTCAAGGGAATAACTAAAATAAAACCTGTATGAACCATGTGATTTAGTGTTTTTGTGCCCAGAACTTAAACATTGGATTACGTTCCTACATGTATACGGTACTTCGTATAAGTAGTGCCAAGTTCTAAACTATTCGATCGCTGAGAGTCCTGTCATGCTTAAATATACGTAATTTGCTGGCACAACCACCGATATAAAGAATGTAGCTCAAGACTTTTGACCCTCAAGACTTTTGACCACCGAAGCGAGAATGCCAATGAATTCTAAAGCTATTGGTGTAATTTTCATTTCTTACAAGTGTTTGATCCAGAGTACATGGGACTGGGTACGAGTTTAGACCAGTGTTTTGTTATCCACAACCAAGTAGTTTAGTGACGTCAAACAAACAAAACTGCTCGTTTTTGCCTACGATAACGGCAACAAGTTAAGCCATCTGATCCTCGTTAGATACGAATTGCGTTTTTAAATGACATCGGTCAAATTCTATATGAGTTATTAGCATAACACAGAACTCTAAAAATCTACCCAAGTTAATAAATTATGTTTATGCCTATAATAGAGATTACGTTGGTTAACTGAACATGTGTTTTCATAACTCGAATTGGTATTCTTTATCTTCAGGAGCAATTAATGTAACTTGTGCAGAGGATGTTCAAAAGTTGTCACAGCGATTTGGGAGTGTTATAAATTACAAATCATCTCTCAAAAATGCACTTCCAGTATTGGATAGAGATGAGGCTGTAGCTAAAGCTTCTCAATTATTATTTGATTCTCATGAAAGCCGTCAAATGCAGTCAATAGTTGCAACACTGGGCTCTCCAGGCAGTGGGAAAACTACCTTTTTGCATTGTTATGCACTGCACAAATTATGTTGTGAAAATGCTGATTATGTCCCAATATTTGTTTCATTTAACGACTTTTCTGGTATTCAATGGTCTGAATGGGAGGAAATTACTTCAGATAAGCCCGATGAACTGTGTAGGTGTTTTGTACGGCGAATATTGTATTCTTATTTTACAATCTCAACAGAGTGGTCTGTGTTTATTCATCTGTTAGGAGAAATTAGTATCACATTATTGGATCTTTTAAAAGCACTCCATGCTGATAGGACTGCACTCTGTTCTGATACGAAGAAGCCTATTTTCCTGTTGGCAATAGACGAAATTGCGAAACTAGGTGAGAACACAAAAAAGGTTCATAATTCATTATTCTTAGCAATAGATGATTTTACACGAGATTGTTACCTGAAGATCATAGTGACAACATTGGATTGGGGCATTATTAATGAACAATTCAAAACTAATTTTGTGATATCAAATGGAGTGCGTACATCTATGACTCAGTCAAGTAGAGTATAGTACATTGGCTAGAGCTTCCCCCATTGTCCTTTGATAAAACATTTGATGCATTTAAATCTGCGTTACGTTGGGCAGATGATACATGTAAAAGAAAACTGGAATCACTACGTCTTGCTATAGCCATATGTGTTGGTCATCCACCATCACTACTACTTCTCCTTAGTGTAATATCTAAGTATTCAGATCGGACTGTGTGGTTTTGGATTCAGCTCCAGTCTGACTTAATGGTGGGTATGTTCCTTGGTGACATATACCAGATCAAGATCTTATACATTGTTTGGCTGATTGTATTACAAGCACAAAATTTGGTGAAAATACAAGAACTACTAGCAACAAAACATATGGTTATTGGCTGTGTTGTAGCAGTATAGTGAACAGTCCAATTCAAAATGGATTATTTATCCCTCGTGTTCCTCCTTTATAATTGCATCGGTTATACTTGCAAAGCACAAGAAACAATTATTAGTGATGTACAAAAAGAATTACATCAGTTAAGTATGACGTTATAGAATCTGTATAATCATTTGTTCACATGTATTGAGCATAGAACTTGGGAAACCTTTTTATTTTATTACATTCTGATACGCTTGTGGGCTCATGTTGCATCTGCTCATCGGAATAAGTTTCCTGTTTCAGACAATACAACCAAAATAAAATTGTTACAGCTATTTGGGACACATGTTATTTATGGTGGAGATCTGAATTTGACTATCGGTGTGCATAAATCAATGCAGACATTGATTAGTGATTTGAATTGTTCAGATATTTGGAGTTCTGTCGAGGATTTCCAACCGTGCACATTTAAAAGCAATCAACCTGGTTTTGATGTACTTTGTAAGTTTGGGGACAAACTTGCACTCATAGAAAACAAATGGTCTGATAATAAAACGATTGGCGCAAAGTTTTCCAAGGGAGAAATACAATCCATATTGGAGCTCACAATTAGTGAGCTTAAAAAAATATCTTGGCAAGAAGAAGATACCATATGGATTGCTGCAGTGTGGAGAGACGTAAACATTTAATTGGATGAAATTAAAAGGATTGTTACTAATTCGAAATTTAAAGGGGGTGTGGTTATATTGAACAAGGAAGCTTTAAAATTGTGGTTTGGTCCAATGTTTGAGTCAATGCCAAGCATTGAATTTGTCAATGTATGATTGAGTGCCAATATGATGTAATTATACTTGCTGTTATGTCAATTTTGCTATGCATTTATTTGTACATGTGTTTCTATTACTATTTCATTACCTCATAATATTAGCTATGGTGGTTAGGATGTAGTGAGATCGATGGCAAGTGTGAAGGTGTGATGGTCAGAATGCGGACAATAAGTTGTATGATTAGAATTACGAATTATTTATTGCACTAATCGTAATATGTTGCCGTCGTATTTTTCTTTGAAAAATTCAGTTGTATCCAACATAGAAATTGCCCATATACATCAGTGGTCATCTTGCATTTTATTTCAAATTGAATAATAAATATCTCATAAAATTCTAAAAATCGATATATAAAAGTATGCTGTTTATCCCGATGCGCCTTTGAGTAAATACATATATAGCTGGGCACTAGCCAATGAATTTGTACACCCCCCCCCCATGTGCACTCCCCTCGAAACTCACCACTGCACAAGCGAGCCAGTCATGGTGCTATAACTCCATCTGTTGATTCATCGATGTTAACTAGGGTACGTGTGGGTAAGGTCCCTCCAAATGTGGGGGCATCACCACACACACACAGAAGTACATATTAGAGCCACTGGTTATGAACTCCCAAATACGGATTTAATAAAGGGAACCCCCCCCCCCCCCCTACCTTCCTCAAAATCAGCATGAGTATAAAGTTTGAGTGTACATGATATAAGTACTACATTGTACCCTTGTCATGAAAGTTCTGATTTACCTACCAACTATATGTTCTCTTCTTCATTGGTACTGTGGGCCTCCTCCCTGTACTGTTGGTCTGATTTCTATACTGTTAGTCTTCTCCCTATACTGTTGGTCTTCTCCCTATACTGTTGGCCTTCTCCCTATACTGTGGGCCTTCTCCCTATACTGTGGGCCTCCTCCCTGTACTGTTGGTCTGATTTCTATACTGTTGGTCTTCTTCCTATACTGTTGGTCTTCTCCCTATACCGTTGGCCTTCTCCCTATACTGTGGGCTATCTCCCTATACTGTGGGCCTTCTCCCTATACTGTTGGCCTTCTCCTTATACGGTTGGCCTTCTCCCTATACTGTTGGCCTTCTCCCTATAAGGTTTTACCAGTTGCCAATGAATTGTTAGGCCAACTCCAGCCTGCAAGTCTCTATTCTTAGTGTGGAGTTAGAATATAGCATACATAGGATGAATGTGTTGGCTTTGCACTGTACACCCTAAATGACATTTGGCGGTACGGTTTTTCATACATGCATGCTTAGCAGTACTGCCACATTTATCATTTCTGTGTGCCTCTCCATCCCCCATTATTACGGAGTAAGATACAGCTGAAGATGCTGTTCATCTTGTTTCATCAACATTGACCTACAGTTCCACAGTCTACAGTCTGACATACAAGGACACTCACAGGCAACATTGACTGCGTTACTGTGATGGCCCGCGGACGACGAGAAAACGTGGCTGAAAACCCACAAATATCCGGTATGTTAAAATGGCTTTTTGGCACAGTATTTGTTGTATAAAGCTCGTGTGGTATGTGATGCTATAATCTTGGATTTTATGTCCGCTTGGAAACAGTGATTTTAACCTTGGATACATGTACATGTAGTCTTCAAGATTGAACACAGCCTTTTCGACTTTTTTTGTAATGCCAACTGTTTCTAGCTGTGAATTTTTGTTGCATTGTTTAAGAGCATTGTTGTATTTACTCATATACATGTATGTTGTGAGGCTCATTTCTGAAGCATATGAAAAACAGAGGATCCTCCATTCATGCCATTCTGACCCTACCTCTGGCCACTTTGGGATTAAGCGGACAATCAAGCGAATTAGGGAACATTTCACGTGGAAGGAGCTTAATACTGAAGTTATTGAACTAGTATTTATGAAAAGTTATAAAAGAATGTTTTTACATGATATGCGTTTTTTACAGGTAAAATCTTGTGAAGTTTGCCAAAGAAAGTTGGCTGTTGGTTCAACTGAGCTTCATCCGATTGCTGTAGTCACAACATGGCATCATGTGTCAATAGACTTTGTTGGATCTATTTCACCCATTTCAACATCAGGAAATAGGTCGTCCATAGACTCTCAAATGAACACCTTTGTGTGCATGCTTGGGTTTAAAATCAGTTGAATGTACATGTGTGTATTGATTTGCATCCAAAGATTCCGCATGCAGACTGCTTTAGTATATTAAATCATTTACTTCAGAACTTTTATAGGTACATCCTCACATTGAGTGATCAGTTCTCAAAATGGATTGAAGCAGTTGCAGTTCCGACTAAAGAAGCGCATCGAGTAGCAAGTGCACTGTACAAGGTGCACTGAATTATGTTTATTAATGTATCATTCTCATTGTGTAGATATTCATGCGGATGAGATTGCCCAATGTACTGACAACTGACAATAGTTCAGAGTTCAGAAACAAATTGAATGCTGCTATGCTGAAGAAGTTGGGTATAAGGCACTCATTCATCACTCCTTACCATCCACAGGTACAATCTCATGATGTTTATTTCATTTGATCTTACAAAAATGTTTTTGAACAGTCCAATGGCCTTGATGAAAGGTACAATCAAACTCTGCAGAGTATGCTTTCAAAAGCAGTAATGGGACATAAGGAGATGTGGGATGAGTTTATTGATTCTGCAGTTTTTGCATACAATACCTCAACTCATGAATCAACTACATACTCTCCATTTGAAGTTATGTTTGGCAGAAAAGCTAGACTACCGGTTGAAGCAGATCTAAGGCCTATTCCAAGCAATTACGATTCCAGGTACAAGTATTGTTCACATTTTTATTGCATGGTGTAGTATTTTTATTTCCCTTTTCTTTCAGACTTGCTCATGCACCAAATACATCCAACCAGATGGCAAAGGTAGCCAAAGAAAGACAAGAAATTTTAAAGGATGTGAAGCGCAACATCCTCGCTGCACAGGTATACAGTAAATGTAACACCTCTATTATTTAATTAATAAACGTACTTATGATTCTAGGCAAAGCAAAAGCAGCATTATGATGCCAAGCATACAAGAGCCAAATTATTTGATGTTGGTGTGCAGGTACTTAAAAAGGATTTCCTTCGTAAGAAAAGAAAAGGGGGGAAATTGGATCCTCGATCGGTTAGGACCATACATCATAACTCAAAAGCTCAGCAAGGGGTTTTACTCTTTGCAGTCTGTTGCAAATCCTTCTGACTGTGTCAAGCGAGTGAATGGAGCACATTTGAAGGCATTCCATTCCCAAGTAACTCTCAGGATCTCAGTCAGTCCTCATCACCATTGTCGCCTCGCCATTCCAGTCAATCCACACCCAGTCACTCAGGTCATTCCTCACCCCATCACTTGAATCAGTTTTCATCCCAACATTCCAGTCAGCCTTCGCCCATTCACTCCAGTCAGTCTACGCCACAGCATTCCAGTCAACCTCTGCTCATTCACTCCAGTCAGTCTACACCACAGCACACAGCATTCCAGTCAGTCTACACCACAGCATTCCAGTCAGTCTACACCACAGCATTCCAGTCAGTCTACACCACAGCATTCCAGTCAGTCTACACCACAGCATTCCAGTCAGTCTACACCACAGCATTCCAGTCAACTGTCAACAATTAACTCCAGTCAGTTCTTACCTAAGAGTCCTCATCAGTCTTCATCACATTTGTCAAAAGTGATCAGTTCAACTATATCTTCAGCTTCCGGCTGTCCATCAAACATTATTCAGGTTCCTCTTTCTTGCGATGATAATGAAACAGAATGCTCAGGTGTGCTTCAAATGGAAGAAATAGACTGTAGCATACTTTGGGAACAACTTCATTCTTCTCACCTTATGCGTTTGTGGAGGACAGGAGCCTGTGTACTTCATTACAAAGCTGCAGAAGATGATGAAGAATTTGATGTAAGTGTCAATGAATACAAATTGCATGCAGTTGAATTTTATATACAATTTCACACAGGAAACATCATTGAGGCTGAAGGAGGGTGAATATGCATTGAGCAAGGACATCACAGTTTGCTTATGGCTAGAGTACAGAAGTTTGAATGGCCGTACTCCACTGAGAGATGTTTCAGGAGGTGACTTTGTGATCATTAATGAAGAATTGCACGGGGAGTTTGATGAGTTTAGAAGCAAAGTGTATGCATATGTGGATAAAGAATACAGCATTGTGGAACTGCTTCAAGTTTGGTGTAGAGTAATTCTACGCAGAGTTCAATTGCTTGGAAGGCGATATTTTATGATGTGAATTCTGTGAGTGGGTTCATGATAAAAGGCGCTTGTGCTGTGACTGAGGTGGAGTTTAGAGTGACAATGTTAACTGATCCTTGCATTGATTCCTCACATTTCAAATATAGTATGGATGCAATCACATACAACCCAGTATGTAGAGATTGGCAAATTTCCAGGTGTAACTCACTTGGATTGAATTTTCATTATGGCAATAACCCTCATCATGGTGCAGCACGTAATGAAATGATCGGGATTTCTCAAAGACCCATTAGAACTGGAAGAATATTTGCAGATGGAAATTGCTTTTTTCGGTACATTTCATTCATCATCACTGGATCACAAGACTACCATGAAGAATTGAGATTACTAGTAACAACATACATGGCTCACAATTCATCAAATGACAAGCTATCAATCCTTCTTCCCCCAAACATGTCAATGCAATCATACATTATACATTCAACGATGTAGTCACCTGGAGAATGGGCTACAGAAATCGACATCACTGCAACTTCCTGCTTGCTGAACACAGCAATATGTGTGTTTGCCTATACTGGAAAGATTTTTGAGTGGGTGCAATATTCTCCACATGAAGCAAAGAGCGACACACATCAAGAAGAGTGTATCTACATTACCAATGTGCATAATCATTTTGAACCTATCAAAAAGATGATGTAGTGGAATTGATGTATTGTTTTCAGCATGACATTATAAAGCCAATGTATTTATTCCACAACTAACTGACACGATTTTGAACAATCCAATAGTCTCTGACCATGCATGCCGCAGGGGCGGCGGAAGGTGATGTAAAATGGGGGGTGGGTCGGACATGCAAACAATAAAGGGGGGGGGGGGGTTCGGAAGGGGAAGGTGCCCCCTCCCGTGCGAAGCGCGGTTTTCGGGTGTTCCTTATTTGGTGGCACAGACTATCTATCCATATTGACGCCTGAAAACTCGTACGACGCAATACGCTATGAAACCATGCAGAGATAATCTGTCATCACGCTTCTCCAAGCGATCATTCGACTTCTGAACCAATAATTACGGTATTATTTCTTCCATGTGTATGTCAACGAAGCAATAGGGCAACCTGGTCAGGTAATCGCAGCAAACACATTGCTTGTCCAGGGATAATTTTGGGGTAGGACCAATTTGCGCAGAATAGGACCAAATTAGGCAGCCATTTATGGTCCTAGGACAGTTTCAAGCATTGCCTGGTTTTGTCCGCCGGACTATTTCAGGCTGCCTGAAACGGTCCTAGGACAATTTTGGGATAGGACAAAATTGCGCGTGACAGTTCACGTGATGGCACTCACAGCAACTGCAACTGTTGCAACAAGAGACACTGTTGTAAAAATATTAGGGATGAATAGCCCCACTATAGTGTCTGCTTCACCTGAAAAGCCCAACATATGCTATGCAGTAAGAGAGAAGGGGAACATAGAAGAGGTATTTTCACCACTGTTGAATACATTGTGCTCAACAAGGTGCCAAATGCCATGAGTCATTATCTATTGCAGGAAGGTAGAACACTGCTCACAGTTGTATCGTTTCTTCCTTTCTGCAATGAAATATGAGTTTTCAGAACCACCAGGAGCACCTAATATTGCGATGTTTCGTCTGGTAGACATGTTCACCAGTGTAACACGCAATTCTGTTAAGGAGTCTATTATAGCTTCCTTGCAGAAAAGACATGCTCCACTAAGAAAAATTATCCGTACCAATGCTTTTGGCATGGGTGTAGACTGTACAGAAGTATGCCAGGTCATTCACTGGGGGTCACCTTCTGATATTGAAAGCTATGTGCAGGAATGCGGACGGGCAGGCAGAAACAGTCAGCCAGCACAAGCTGTACTTTATAAGAGGCTGACTTCAGAACATATTGTACCAATGACATGCAATCGTACTGCACTGGAAACGATGTGTGCAGAAGAGCTAGACTCATGTCATACTTTGACTGCACGTATGATAGTAATAATGACTGCAGTTGCTGTGATGTGTGTTCTCGTAACTTTCATTGTGATAAATGTAATTGTAATTCATTTCTAATGTAACTATTTCACTATGTCAGAATGAGGATTACAGTGTCGTAAGGCAGTACTGCAGCTGGCACATGAGGTGCCCCTTGTAGCGCACTTGGGCAAAAACAAGACAGCGAAGAGGATCCTCAGGCGTTTCTACTGGCCTACTCTGTATAGGGACGTGGAGGAGTTCTGCAAGTGCTGTCGTATCTGCCAGAAAGCATCAAGGCTGTAGGGAAGCAAGGCTCCCCTCATTCCGTTGCCCATAGTGACTGAGCCTTTCCGACAGGTGGCAATGGATATTGTTGGACCACTGCCCAGAACGAAGTCGGGAAATCGCTACATATTAGTGATGAGCGATTATGCCACACGCTATCCGGAAGCAGTCCCGGTGAAAGCTATAGACGCGGAGCATATTGCAGAGGAGCTGGTGAAGATCTTTGCAAGGGTTGGCATACCTGAGGAGATCTTGACGGACCAGGGAAGCAACTTCACATCGCAGCTACTGGCAGAGATGTACCAACTGCTACATGTGCACCCAATACAGACTACTCCTTACCATCCACAGACGGACGGGCTGGTGGAGAGGTTCAACAAGACCTTAAAGGAGATGCTGAGGAAGGTGGCTGCAGATGACGGGGCAAACTGGGACAAGTGGGTGCCGTACCTACTATTTGCCTAGCGAGAAGTCCCCCAGGATTCCACGGGTTTTTCCCCCTTTGAGCTTCTGTATGGTCGTGCAGTACGCGGACCATTAGACATACTGAAGGAGTCATGGAAGGAACCAATTAAGTGCGGTGATAATGTGGTCTCCTATGTGTTGGCAATGCAGGACAAGCTGGCAACAATGGCTGAGATGGTTAAGGGCACCTTGGAGAGAGCACAGCAAAAACAGAAATTATGGTACGATCAAAACGCCCGACAGAGGGAACTGAAACCAGGTGATCTTGTGCTGGTGCTACTCCCGACCTCCAGCAGCTCATTGACGGCCCAGTGGAAGGGGCCTTATCCTGTTCTGCACAAAGCCAGCAGTGTCAACTATGTGGTGGACATGCATGATACTCGGAAGAGGGAGAGGACCTTCCACATTAATATGCTTAAAAAGTGGAATACACCCACCTATGGGAACTACTGGGCTGATGTGGATGACGAAGAAAGTTCGGAGGATGATATCCCAGAGTGGAGAGGTAGTGAGAAAGGTGAACCAACTGTGGGGGATCAGTTATCAGCAGTCCAGAAGTCTCAGCTGAACAAGGTGTTAGAGACATTCTCAGATGTGATGAGCAGTATCCCAGGACGTACCACAGAGATGGAACACCAAGTGACTACCACAGGGACAAGGCCAGTCAGACTACCACCATACCAGTTACCTCACGTTTACCGAGACCTGGTAGAAAAGGAGATAAAGGAGATGCTCGTGCAGGTGTCATAGAACCTTCTTCTAGTGAGTGGGCATCACCCATTGTACTTGTGGGCAAGAAGGATGGCACTCTTCGTTTTTGTATTGACTACCGCAGGCTGAACAGCGAGTCACTGGCTGATGCGTACCCCATGCCGAGGATTGACGATTTGATTGATCGGTTGGGAAAGGCAAGGTACATCAGTACCCTAGACCTCACTCGTGGGTACTGGCAGGTACCAATGGCAAAGGCATCGAGGCACCTAACAGCGTTCACAACGCCTTTTGGCCTCTTCCAGTTTAGGGTGATGCCTTTTGGCCTTCAGGGGGCTCCAGCAACATTTCAGCGGCTCATGGACAAGGTCCTGCAAGGTCTGGAGGACTATGCAGCTGCTTACATTGATAACCTTGTGATACACAGTACCACTTGGGAGGAACACTTGACACAGATACAGACAGTGTTCCAGCGCCTACGACTGGTGGGGCTCACATCGGCAAAGCCCCAGAAGTGCCAGTTAAGATGTGTGTATCTTGGACATGTGGTGGGCAGTGGCCTGGTGCAACCTGAGAGGAGTAAGATGCAAGGTGTGGAGTCTTTTCCCACTCCTACTACTAAGAAGCAGGTTCGGTGTTTCCTTGGAATGACTGGCTACTACAGGAAGTTCATCCCGGACTATGCCAGTATTGCAGCACCTCTAACAGACCTCACAAAGAATGCGGCACCGAATCAGGTGGTGTGGACAGACAGATGCGAGGGCTCATTTCAGAAGCTCAAGAGCCTACTGTGTAGAGAACCTGCCCTGCATAGCCCTGATTTCACTAAGGAGTTTGTTCTGCAAACTGACGCCTCAGATGTGGGTGTAGGTGCAGTTCTGAGTCAGCTGGATGAGGAAGGGGCAGACCACCCAGTGGCCTACTACAGCAGGAAACTACTCGCCAGAGAACAGAAATACGCTACCATAGAGAAAGAGTGTCTGGCCATTAAATTGGCCACACAGGCATTTAGAGTATATCTGCTGGGAAGACCCTTCATAATCCAGACAGACCATCGAGCGCTAGAATGGCTGGACCGACTTAGAGAGAACAATGCGAAACTCTCAAGGTGGAGCATTGCATTGCAACCCTTCAAGTTCCAAGTCCGCCATCGGCCTGGAAAGGACAACGGCAATGCCGACTGCCTTTCCCGACTACCGACAGAATGACTTCAGTCGAGGAGAAGGGGGAGGGAATGTGGCGGACTGAACAGTTTATGTTGTAATGGGGATTTTCCCCACGGCCCAATTGTTGTATTGTGCGCGGGCCGAAGACACTACGCGGTGTAGCGCAGCGGGGGGGGGGGGGGCGCTTTGTCCTGGCCGCATTATTGTGCACACCTATATATGTGTATGGCGTGTGTATTGAGTATGCTTGTGCAGTATTACTGTTCAGAGTTGCCGTTCCCTAGCTGTCATTGAGGGTATTTACTTGGTCGGGTCGTGCGTTCAGTCCTTTACACACACCAGGACCATATTGTAAGATGGACTCTGGACCCACACCAGGACCATGTAGTAAGATGGACGCTGAAAATCAAGAGTGGGCAATGGGAGGAGAAGAGGGTGGGGAGGAGGCCATTCAGCTTCTTGCTCTATCTTGTGTCATCCGTCACCAAGGCACAACTTCCTTAACAATAGACATAAACAAACAAGACAATGATGACAATTCAGAGCCTGCTGCCGGTGCTAACAAGCAGCTACAAGATCCACCAAGTAAGGCCTGTGCAATTTTCTTTTTGTTGAAACTAAATTTCACGGCCATGTTTAGTGATTTCAAAAAAAGTACGCAGGGTCAGTTCCCAGGAGGCCAAGTGCTACTTGGAAGAGTACTATCGAAGGATTGCTGCCCAAAATATGATACCACCAACAAGGCCAGCTGGAAGATGGAATAAGATACGTAACCATGGCAATATCGATGACAAAAGACGTGCCTCAGTGCAGATGGAGAATGCTCACAGGAGAAGAATGAGTGTGGATGTTGGGCTCTTGGTAGCCAAAAGAAATAAGATGATTACTCAAGGATCAATGTTGCAACACTCACTCAATTACAAAAAACACACAGGCGATCACTATAGCTACCTGCCTCGAATGAGACCATTGCCCCAGAAGGGACCATTGCTCTGGAAAACATCACCTGAAAGGACTGGTTCAGATGACAAACAGAAGGGCCATGACCTTTGTCCTTTCTCACAGCATGGCACCACCCCAAGCAGCAGTTGGGCATCTAAAAGAAGAGCTTGGTCACTGATAAACAAGAAACCAACTGAGCAGAAGAAGAAAGGCTTGCACCGATCAATATCATACCATAACCAGTCATCTTTTTCCCTTTATGATGATCACTCTCCAACATGGCAGTAACCACAGTAACAGTAACATAACCAAACAATACACAGGTGAAAACAGCAGCTGTAATAGTGATTGCTAGAGATCACAGTGGAGGATGGACGGATACAAATGACCTTGTAATTGTGACCACATTCATTGTATTGCACATATATTTACACCAATGTTTTGTTTGATTTTGTGCTTGCTCAGTAGTTCTGAGGTGCTTCATTTCCCTCAATCTCCCTCAGCAGAGCTAGCAGCTGAGGGCTTCCCTTGACCAGCTCCAGGTCACTACGCATCACCTGACCAAAGGTATACAAAAATATACAGTATTAGCCAAAGTGCACATAGATATACAAACAAAACGAAATAGGAAATGACCAAACACTGCAGGTATCAAGTGGCATACCTCTCTGACGTGGTCAACCAGCTTGTCAAGCTCAGCTATCTCCAGGTCAGCTTTTGCAACATTTTCTTTCAGCACTGCAATCTGCAGCCAACAAAATAAAACACATAGAATGTACAAAGGCCCCCCCCCCCCCTAGTCCCCATACCTTGCAAGAGGCACTTGACTGGTACTCCTCTGTGTACTTCTGGAGCACCTGGGACTGTTCCAACTCTTTCTCCAGATCGTGAGATAGTTCTGCAATCTGCACATATCCACAAACACACAATACACCACTCCCAACACAATACAACCCCCCAAACAAAACAAAAAACTAACAAAATAGCAGTATTCTGGGAATGATGCACTACAAACTCCTTTGTCCTCTTAACATGCACCAAATCTCAAGACAGCAGTTTTAACATTCTATTGAAATGTTGAGATGATGTAATCCATGCATTCTTCTGTGGGACCCACCCTCTTGTAGAGGTAGACATTCTCCCTCAAAAGGTCTTTACAACACATCTCCCCATGGTCACCCGTAGTCACAGCAACGGTCTGAAAGCTAACAGTTGAAAGAAAATTTATCTTCATGTATTGCTTTCACCAAACAATCTCTTACCTTGTGTGCTGCAAGCGTCTCTGCATGTCAATTCCAACAGACATCAGATGGCGACCAAGATTACTGGATTCAATTTGATCACTTATTTCAGGATGCCTAGACATCTGTGTACCAAAGTAGCCCTTAGTGAAGAGGGGGATAGAGGAACTGGAGAACAGTGGAACACGATAGGAAGACCGGGGACCTAAGAGTAGGGTGACAGGGGGACAGGATGTGTGTATCTAACCTTTTCCCCTCCTCCAATGGTGGCCAGCAGCCCTCTTAACAGCTGGTAGGCTCCTCTCACACTCACTTCCAGCTCATCAAACATCGAGTTCTTTTTATGAGACTGCTGCAGTGACATGCGAAGCTCTCTTGCATTCACTCTGTAATGAAAAGAAAGCAAGGAAGGTGCTGGTGCATGGGAGGTGCTAGTGCTGGTGATGTGCTAGTGGTGACATGTGCTGTGTGCATAACACATCCAATGAGGCAGAGACTAGAGTGTTGCAAGTATGAGGAGCAATATGTCAGCGGACAATAAACTGTTGCTAAATTCCACATCTGTGTTAGGAAGTATGTACAACCCACTCTGCTGCTTTGAGTGCGGATATGACAGCTTCCTTTCCCCTCATCTGATCTTGAAGAGTTCGTATCTGCAATCAAAGATATGTATGTCAAGAATGAAGCTCCTCAGGGAAGAATTTAAGGAAATTCCTCAGAGAAATTTCTTTGAAAGGAACTTTACCCAGGTGACCAATACCTCACCCGGTGACATAAACCTCACCAGGTGACATATACCTCACCAGGTGACCAATACCTCACCAGGTGACATATACCTCACCAGGTGACCAATACCTCACCAGGTGACATATACCTCACCAGGTGACATATACCTCACCAGGTGACCAATACCTCACCAGGTGACCAATACCTCACCAGGTGACCAATACCTCACCAGGTGACCAATACCTCACCAGGTGACATACACCTCACCAGGTGACATATACCTCACCAGGTGACCAATACCTCACCAGGTGACATTACCTCACCAGGTGACCAATACCTCACCAGGTGACATATACCTCACCAGGTGACCAATACCTCACCAGGTGACATATACCCATGCAATTAAACTGCCCTGCTGTCTACCAAACATAACTATACTCGCTGTGTTGCACCCATGAAGATGAATACGGGTCCCCATGCATTCAGCCATTACATATGCATGGCCCTATCTGAAGCAAAGAACTAATGCACACACCAACCCACACCAACCTGTGCTTCCATCTCGTTGATGCTCAGCAGTAAGCAGTATCTCTCTGCAGCTAAGAACTCCAGTGTCTCTTGATGCTCCTGCTGTGAGCGCTGATTCACACACAGAGGAGGTTTAGGTGAGGAATTGTGTGTGAGAGACAAACCTTGACCACACTGTGATATCGTGCAAACTCTTTTTTTCCATCTGACACCTCGCTCGCTTTCGAGTTAAGCCTGAAATCAAAAGACTAAACTCTTCACACATATGCACAGACACAAAGCAAGGTGTGTGCAATGAATAGAGACAGAAATATAATTTTAACAGTTAATTACTTTGCGTCTAACGTTCACATAGTAATGACATTGAAATATCATTCCAATTTAATCATGTAAGTGGTATTTCCGATGTGAGAATTGATTTAATTGTTTGTTTGTTGTATATTTGGGATCATTTCCACAAAATAGGACCTAGCGCATGTTTTTTCAAGATTTCAAGTTTTTTAATATTCTAGAAGTCTGAAAAGTGTTCTTACGCACATAGAATCTGAGTATCTGTCATGGAGCTGTAAGCACTGAATTTTTAATTAGCCATACATTTCAACGTTTTAACGCAAGCATTACATTTCTATTGCGTGTACTAGAAATGTTATAATGTATGCACTAGGTCCCTTTTTGCGGAAACGATCCTGTGTGCATAATGGGTGTGTAGATTGGGTGTGCACGTGTGTGCATGTTGGTGTGTGCATGTTGGTGTGTGCATGTGGGTGTATGCATGTGGGCGTGTCCATGTGGGTGTGTGCATGTGGGTGTGTGCATATGGGTGTGCATGTGCATGTGGGTGTATGTAATAGTGTGACATCACGCTCACTCTGCCTTCAGTTTCTCCAGCTCCTCCTCATGATACCTCACCAAGGCTCTCTCCATGCTCCAGCTGGCCAGGAAGTGGGTGCAGCCCCTCCGCAGCTGCTCATTGTCACGTTTGGCACCTTCCCACAACACACGAAGCTCACTGCACTCCTGTGGACAGAGGGAGGATGGGTAGGTGGGTGTGGCCAGGTGGGTGTGGGGACACATACTTTGGTGAGGTCTTCTGTTCTCTGGCTAAGGGCTGTCACCTGGGGGGCAAGGGGGAATGATGAGCAGTGTGAACAAGGCAGCTGGTCCGAACCTGCCAGATCCATGTCTCCCTGTCTGTTGAGTGGTGGTCAAGTGAAGAGACGTTCTCTTTGAACAGAGCTAGTACCTTGTTCTGCATTGAGGAGAGGGAGGTGTGTGGTGAGGGAGGTGTGTGCGGAGAGGGAGGTGTGTGGAGAGGAAGGTGTGTCGGGAGAGGGAAGAGTGTGTGGAGAGGGAGGTGTGTGTGGAGAGGGAGGAGTGTGTGGAGGGAGGTGTGTGTGGAGAGGTGAGTGTGTGGAGGAAAGTGGGAGTGTGTGGAGAGGTGAGTGTGGAGGAGGGAGGAGGGAGGTTAGTGTGTGGAGGGAAGAGGGAGGTGTGTGTGGAGAGGTGAGTGTGTGGAGGAGGGAAGAGGGAGTGTGTGTGGAGAGGTGAGTGTGTGGAGGAGGGAAGAGGGAGGTTGTGTGGGAGACATTGACAGGAGGGAGGGTGAGGGAGAATTGAACGACATCTACTGCATGGCTACCACAGTTGTACCTTCAATGCCATGGCCACCTCTAGTTTGCCAAGCAGCGATGAGTATCTGCTCACTTGTGCCTCCAGAACACTACAATGTTCCACACATTGATGGTAGCAATGTTGATATGCTAGGAGGGTATCATTTTGCTGCCAAAAAAGACCACACGACCACTTATCAAATGAGATAAGGGAAAATCCCCGACACTAACTTGGGCATGCTTTTCAACTAAAAAGGACAGCCTAATTCTGAGGTTTTCAACCTTAAGGCAACCGTCTAGCGAGTCCTGTGTAGCTGCCATGACAGGGGAGGGGCGTGGCAAAGGATCCATCTGACTTCTTGTTCTTGCAACAAGTGTGTCAAAATAAGATGGCTCCGTGTGAGTTTCCTCAGCACATTTAGTTTCCTGGCATGAAGACCTTGCAGCCGCACAACCTACGTGTGGTGCAAATCCTCAAAACACACGGAACAGTGCGTACGGTTCTCTTGTACCTTGTGTTAGGAGAGCGCGTTGCTGTGACGCTATGACCGCAGTCACCAGCTGCTCAATCAGCGCGTCTTCCTCCTGCTCATAGGAGCCGAGTGCCGGCCCAACCTTACAGTCCTTGACCGATGCCTCGTAGGTGGCAAGCGTCGCTGTCAGATGCTTAAGTAGGAGTTTTCTGTAGCCTACTTATTTAACCCAACATACTGTACCTACCTCGTTATTGCTTTTATATCGCGCCAGCTCATTGCTGAGAGCCTCAAAGGCCTGAGCAAGTGTGTCTCTCTCACACTCTGTACGACGCAACCTATCTTCAAGGCTTTTTAGTTCGTTCTCCGAATCCAATTGCGCCTTGCCATTCAACGCCCCGGGACCCTTCCTCCAGCGGCGGTTCAATAGCACCTCTCGCATAACCGGAATTCTAGATGCGCCACCGCCTTTTTGTTTCTCCACCTGTTCTGTCATTTAAACTCAAAATTACCGCGCTTGTTGATGCGTACTGATTACACAACCAACAATTTTTCTTGTAACGGGTACTGATATGAAATAGTGGTTGTTACGGGTTATTCATACAAATGATGGCGACTTGTAATTGTATTGAATTGTAGCTCATCGTAACTAACGGTTCCTCTCCATACAATGATTTGCACAAGCCTAGCTAGCTGATTCAAATGTGTTCCAAAACTGGTCTACCATTCAAAAGAAGAGAATCTGCTTTGGTTGTCCTTCAGAATAATCCCCCCACCCAATCTAAAGAACTTTTAACACATTTGTCGTTCTTAGATGGGTGCTTTAAATGTTACCGTATAGCTTTGCTAGGTACAGCTGCAATTCTGAAAAGTTGCCACCTTAGCACGTGCCGCTTGCTCAATTTTCGTTTTGCGCATATGCAATCTTGCAAGGATGGCTCATCCAAAAGTTGTACCCTAATGTATATCCGCTTATTCATCCAGTCACGATGGTGTCAGACAATGAAACTTGTATCAGCAAGTAAACTCTGTAGCTGTGGAAGAGGGATGCGCCTGGAGAGAAGACACAATAATCCTGAGGGAATGGGTTGGAAATGTCCACGCAAAGGATGCAGAAAAGAAGTGACACTAAGAAAGGAACATTTTTGAAGGTAAAATGTTGATCAAATGTGTGCTTTATAAAAAACACATTGAGATTATATTCAGGCAGTAAATTGGAAATTCCAGTAATTCTACGGTTAGTACACCTCTGGTCTACCAAGACGCCAGTAGGTAAAGCACAAGACGAGCTACAGGTTAGTACACAATATCCAAAAAAGATATTACAAATATGTTCAACCGTCCCAGCGGAGACATTTTTTGGGTAGAAGTTGCTCAGCTACATTGCTCCCAATTATCGCAACTGAATCACGTACAGCCAGGGAGTATTATATGCTCCGATGAATCAATGGAGTGCCTACAATCAACATGCAGCAAGCACGTACACTGTACAGTGTACCACTCGCTGTATTTTGTTGATCCCTCGCCACTGATGCACACACACAAGGTGTAGAAGGCATGTGGAGACTCAGTGGAGTGCATGTAAGCGAATGATTAGAGAAGAAAAGACAATGCATACGAAGCTCTTTGACACCTATCTTCCAGAATTCATGTGGCATCGAAAGTTTGGTGGGCCGGTTGCATTTGGCCATATCCTTAAGTACATCTCAGAACAGTACCCAGTGTAATGTGTTAAAAGTTCATTTGATGCAGTTCTTTGATAGGTGATGCACACACACACAAGGTGTAGAAGGCATGTGGAGACTCAGTGGAGTGCATGTAAGCGAATGATTAGAGAAGAAAAGACAATGCATACGAAGCTCTTTGACACCTATCTTCCAGAATTCATGTGGCATCGAAAGTTTGGTGGGCCGGTTGCATTTGGCCATATCCTTAAGTACATCTCAGAACAGTACCCAGTGTAATGTGTTAAAAGTTCATTTGATGCAGTTCTTTGATAGGTATTAACTTGGATTGGGTGGGTAAGCGGATAAACATAGGATAAAACGCGGCAGTATTGTGCTGTATTGGGGTGTTTGGTTTAGGGCTTGGTCGCACCGGAGACGCGAGCACTAGGTCAACTTGCACCCCGGAATCAGAATCCGGTGTCAAAAAACACCCGTCTAGCACCAAATTTATTTTTGCCATGTTTGCACAATTTTCGCCTGGTAAAATTTTTGCATCACAGCACACTCCCATGCCCACCACATAGCCTGCATGCATGCAGGCACACATCCATGCCTACACCACTCTCGAACCTTCACCCACCAGTGAAGCCACTCATCACAGGAATCACAGCATATCATCGGTGTGCCATGTAAATGGATGTAGCGGAAGTATTAACGCTTCGCCACCGCTTATAGCTTGCGCACATCAATGAGACAATTAACGGCACATATTGATCTTTAAGAGTACACGCACTCCCATTGTTTTCTCCATCCTTTTATACTCTTGAGTCCTGACAGGAATGATTTGGAAAGGGTTCACTGTCACCCTTTCACTGTTCTGGCACCCTTTCATCCTTCCTGAACAGGAAGCGCCGATACAAGTAATTGATGCAGCAGGATGCAGCCATTCTTCAACGAGGTAATTTAAATCACTCACGATCGACTATATGCTTTAGAAATAACTTAAAAAATACATAGTGACACAGCATTTTTCGGTACAACTGGAAATGTAGTACAAGAAACATCAACTGAGCTTGACACCGAAAACTATTCTGATGTCGGAACTGTCAGCGATCGAAGTAAACTTAGCGACGAGGATAGAAGATTATTTTTGAAACAGCATTTCAAACCTTCTCGAGCTCACAAGTTTTCTCGAAAAGTCTGGCGAAAACCGAAGTTTCAGTATTGATTGGCTGGAACTGTGTAAGTGGTTAGTATACTCTAAAACCCATGATGGTGGATTTTGCCTGCCTTGTGTGTTGTTTGCTACTAGAGCTAGTAACCGTGGGTGTACTTATGGGGTACTCGTGGACACACCGTTTAGGGACTTGAAAAAAGCCAAAGGAACAAAGCATGGTATACTGCACTAGTACTGCATGAGTATGCAATGTTGAGAGCTGATTCTTTTGCTTTGCAAGAATCAGATCCCAACATGAGAATTGATGTCCAGATATTAAACAGCAAGAGACTCAATACGAAAACAATAAATACGCATCGTCGAATGTATACTGTATTATGAAAAACAAAGAATTGCATTACGTGGAGTATACTTCAAAGTTGATTCAAAATGTTGTAATTGATATAATTGGAGGTATTGTACGCGAGTCAATCACAAAGAATTTAACTGACACATCTCCCTACTTCAGCATTGAGTTAACTGATCCAATATCTAATCAACAAGAATTGTGCATTTGTCTAAGGTATCTTAAATATAATACTGACATTCCGGCAATATTTGAAAGCTTTATTGATATGTCCTATATAGAAATAGGGACAAGTGAGAGTAAAAAAAAACGTGATATTTGAGAGACTGGACTTAAAAAAGAAAACATGCGAGAACAAGCTTGTGACACCACAGCTACAATGTCATCCGATGCTAATGGACTTCAAGCACGCATTCGACAAGATGTACTTAAAGCAATATACTCGCCCTGTAATGCTCATAAATTAAACCTTGTGATTGCTAATGCTACCAAATTAATGCAAATAAAGAACTGTACAATTGGGGTTGTCAATGAAACATATCTCTTTTTAAAGCGTCACCAAAGCGACAACGATTTCTGAACACGTCATAGGCATAGTAAATAAAGACTCATCAAGTAAGGTAACAAAGCTTGTAGGTTTGTGCAAAACGCGCTGGGTGGAAAGATTTGAAGCATTTGACAACTATGTGGATTTATTAGAAGCAATAGCTACACATGTGATCTTATTGTTTATCCACACCTGTATATATACATGATGCGGATCTTAATGAATTTCTTCAGGAGAGCTGGGATTGGGATGCTGATAATAAGACCAGAACACAAGGTATTTTAGCCAGTGTACGAAAGTTTGAATTTTCAGTTAGTTTAGTGACATTAAAGAATGTCCTGGAGCCCTTACAGCCAAACTTCAGAAACGTGATTTAGATATCGATGAAACATTCTGCAATATAGATTCTGCCATTGACGATGTTACATCAAATCGTCTGAACATAGATACTAGATACCCAATCTGGTATCAGGAAATGCTCAGAATTTCAAAATCTGCGGGAGGTGAAGAAACACTTCCTAGAATTGCTGCCAAACAATTGCATAGAGCAAACCATCCTGCCAATACGGCTATTGATCTTTAGTTATACCCATCGTTGATGAGGTATTAGCTGGGCTAAAAAATCGCTTTAGTGAAGATACAAAAGCCAGCATTAAAGGTTTATTTCCTGCTAAAATTGTAAGCATTGAACAACAGGATTTAAAAAGCATCATTCAAAATTTGAATACGGGATTTGCCCCGAAACGAAGGTTTGTATGTAGAACTTGAGATATGGAAGGACAAGTGCATGGGCTAGGTGTAAGGAAGATGTGCCCAGCACCTTGATACAATCCCTTGCAAATTGTGACCAAGACACCTCCCAAACCTGAACTGCTTATTTTCGATTGGTTTCATAATACCTGTAACAAGTTGCGAAGCAGAGAGATCGTTTTCTGCTTTTCGAAGATTGAAAAGCTTTCTCCGCTCCAGTATGGGTGAAGGAAGACTTTCTTCATTAGCAATGATGAACATTCATTATAATTGTATCGTAAATGCACATGAAATTGTAGAAATCTTCATTCAAAAGCGACCACGAAGGCTCTTCGCCTCACTGTATGACAAAAATACATAAACTAGCTACATACTAGTATTAGTAGAACATGTACTTTCATGCTTTTGTAGTGATAAGTGCTAATTTTTCATTATGAATGTGTGTCAGTATTGCTGTATTGCTCAAAGCTTCCGCGCTTCGCACGGGAGGGGGCACATCCCCCTCCCGCACCCACCTCCTTCCTGTGCCCCCCCCCCCCCCCCCCCTTCCTAAATTCCTGGATCCGCCCCCTGTGTAGAGGACATTTCAGACTTCGAGAATATCACCAAAAATAAATGAAATCATTAGATCCCTTTTCACGGAAAGGATCCCATATACTGGGTGTTCCGAAATGAAGGTAAAGGTTTTAAATTTTGGAAAATTAACATGCTTTGTCAATAGGTTTGTTTAATGTTTATTAATTCACATTATCTATTTCGCTACTAATTGACACCAGTTCAATCTAGATCCCTGTTAAGATTTTACTGTTGTCCATAGATAATATTTTTCACCACGGAAAAACCCTCAGATACCGTTGCGCATGCGCATTGCATCGCAAACAGGACGTGCGTTCTCAGGTAAAATCTTCTCACGTATGAACTGCAGCGAACGGACTTCGCTTATGCAAGAGTTACATGTACAACATTGTTCATTATTAACTCACTTGATGCAAAAGCTGCGCGTGACTCAGGCCTAATTCTGTTCTGGGTCCCAGACCAAGTAAATTGCCCCACACATAAGTGCACTAATTATTGTACAACAAGCGATTGTACTACGACAGGGGTGAGCTGTTTTGTTCAGGCTGATAACAACACCCCACACTTTTACATGTCCCAACAAACCGCTGCCTACCGCCAAAAACATGTTCATGTTCTCCTATGCAAAGTATGCATGTGCTTGAAGCTTTGAGATCTAGGGGTATGTTACTCAGTATTTAGTCCTTTGTTTCCTTCTCTTATGCACTAGGTGTGTCTCTGTCGGTAATTAGTCCTAAGATTATTCATATGCCAATAATTGTATTCGTGCACGTGAGTGTTATTAATGATTTTTGGCGTTTGAGAACGTTGAGTGCGTGGCGGAAGGAACGCTTAGGATCTACTAGAATCGCTCGTGGTATAGTCCCGAATAAGAAATATACTACATGGTCCTTCGAGCCGGGAATATATTGAGACACGAGCACTGAAAATGGCAGAATCGGAACTGGTAAAGAAGAAGAGAATCCGCGCGGGACACAAGGGGTCTCTCAAACGCATCCTCACCGAGGTGAAGGAGATGTTGGGGTCACCGAGAGAGCACTCCGCGAGACTGGGCCAACAGCTACAGACGCTGAAGGAAAAAAGAGAGACTGTATCCAAACTGGACGCAGAGATCATGGACGGACTGAAGGAGGAGGACGAAATAGTTGACGAGATAATGCAAGCCGATGTATACCGTGAAGGGATTGATATGGCAATCCTAGATATTCAAGACGCCTTGTCAGGACTTGACATCGCGAGGAAGGCGGGTTCGCAGCCTGCTAACAAAGAGACACGTGTGCATCAGCAACAAGGTGATGCAGTCGGGCATAATGTTCCCTCCGTACCAGAGGCTTCAACAACAGATCCTGTACCTCCTACGAGCTCCACACCGAGAGCAGAAGCGACAACACCTGCTTCAGATCCTCAGGCTCAGGCTAGTGTGCCATCAAGAGCGATTGGACGAGTAAAACTCCCAAAGTTATCACTGAGAAAGTTCAACGGCGATCTGACATCGTGGACACCTTTCTGGGAATCCTTCAAATCCTCCATTCATGAGAACAATGAAATTACATCGGTTGACAAGTTCAATTACCTGAACTCCTTGCTGGAAGGTTCTGCTGCTGCAGCAATAGCAGGCCTCACGCTTAGTGATGCTAACTATAATAAAGCAGTGACCATACTGACCAAGCGGTTTGGCAATCGTCAGCAAATCGTCACTAAACATATGGATGCACTGATGGGTCTGGAGGCTGTAACATCAAACCACAACCTAAAGGGGCTGCGACGGTTGTACGACTTGGTGGAAACACACACGAGGAGCCTGTGTTCACTTGGAATTCCGTCAACTTCCTACGGGAGTCTACTGTCGTCGGTTGTCATGAATAATCTTCCCCAAGAAATTCGCGTGTCGATCAGTAAGGAGGTTACAGGTGAAAGTCTGGATCTGGAAGCGATCATGAAGATTGTGGAAAAGGAGATAAGTGCGAGGGAACGAGCAACTGCAACTGTGACTGTGACATCACCTGTAAAGAAGCAGCCCAGAGAATGTTCAGTGACTGCATCGGCATTGCTGTCCAACAACTCTTCTATTGCTTGCTCATTTTGCAGTCAACCTCATCCATCTTCTGATTGTGGAAGTGTGACAGACGTTGGAGAGAGGAAGCGGATATTAGTCAAGGCTGGAAGGTGTTACAACTGCTTGAAGAAGGGCCACATAGGAAGGGATTGTCGGTCGCCAAGCAAGTGTTCAAACTGTGGAGGAAGACACCATTTGAGCATCTGTTCCAGGCCTAAAACCAATGGACCACAAGACGCAACCCGAGCAAGTCAACAGACAGTTCAGAATGCTGCTCCTACTGGCCAAGTACGAACCAACAATGAACCAACTGGATCCAACAGGCGACCGTCAGCAGTTGTCTCAATGTACGTCAGCACGAAGACACCAATATTGTTACAGACTGCGTGCGTTAGGGTCAAGGCTTCTGACAAAACAACCCCTGTGATTCAAACTAGGGTCTTGCTGGATAGCGGAAGCCAAAGGTCTTACATCTCGAGCAAGTTATGCAATCAGCTGGGACTTAAGGAGAATAGCAAGGAAACATTACTAGTGAAAACATTTGCTGCTGAGGAAGGGAAGGTTCAGGTGTGCAGTTTAGTCGACCTCAGCGTGATGACAAGAGATGGACTAGACATGTGTTTATCTCTGCTATCGATTCCAACCATCTGCGAGCCGCTAACAGGACAGCCGATCAATTATGCGACCAGCCGATTCCAGTATTTGTCTGGACTAGACCTTGCTGACTCGAGTGATGGGAAGGACTGCCTAGAAGTGGGTGTCCTAATAGGAGTGGATCAATACTGGAAGATTGTTACAGGGAAGGTCGTGAAGGGCATAGCTGGTCCTACTGCAATCGAAACAGCATTTGGATGGGTCCTATCTGGTCCTGTACTAGGTCTCACCCTTGAACCAACCGTGTCTTGTTTGAGCACTGTTCACATGATGAAGGTGGATGCATCTGTTTGTTCGGCTCAACAAGAAATTGCGAATCTAGAAAATCGATTACAAGCATTTTGGGACCTCGAGACACTGGGGATTAAAGAAAGCGAGACTTCTGTCTATGACAACTTCATGGAAAGCGTATCATTCAACAATGGTCGTTACTGTGTTCGACTTCCCTGGAAATCACCACGTGTTTTGCTCCCAGACAACTTTGACCTAAGCCAAAAACGTCTATTCAATCTACTGAAGAGACATAGGCAAATACCACACATCTTGACACAATACGATGAGATCATTCAAGAACAGATCAGACGAGGCATAGTAGAGGTGGTTGATCCCTCTGAAATCGGATCAATGGGAATAACACATTATCTCCCTCATCATGCCGTGATTAAGGAAGACAAGCAGACAAGCAAATTACGCATTGTTTACGATGTGTCCGCAAGGAGCAATGGGCCGTCTCTCAATGATTGCCTATATGCAGGGCCTACCTTTGGGCAAAACATTATGGACATACTCCTGAGGTTCCGTATTCACCGGGTGGCTGTGATTGCTGATATAGAGAAGGCTTTCCTCATGGTATCTGTTTCTGAGGAAGATCGTGACGCCCTGAGGTTTCTATGAATCCACGACATCAACGCACAGCTTCCAAGATTGGTCATCATGCGCTTCGCTCGGGTGGTATTTGGAGTGTCTGCCAGTCCCTTTCTGCTTAATGCAACGATAAGAAGGCACGTTGAGAAGTACAGAGGTGAAGACCCACTGTTCGTGGACAAATTCAATCGATCTATCTATGTGGATGAACTCATCTTTGGGGCTAAGACTGACGATGAAGCATTGGAACTGTTTACGAAGGCAAGACTATGCTTAGACAAGGCAGGATTTATGCTTCGAAAGTTCGTATCCAACTCTTTGAATCTTCAGACTCTTGTGTCACCTCAAGAACACCAGGCACAAGTACCCGGCAGAGTGTCAGTAGCATGTGAGGATGAATCTTACACAAAGAATACCTTGGGGGAAAGGTTGGATCATCCAGAATATAACAAGGTGCTTGGAGTGAAGTGGAAGCCAATGGACGATACACTCATATGTGATCTCAGTAACCTCTACCAGGCCGCATCCGAGCTGAAACCCACAAAACGGAATGTCATTGGACTTTCGGCAAGAGTCTATGATCCACTGGGGTTTCTGTCACCTTTGACAGTATGTTTCAAGCTGCTGTTTCAGGACATCTGTGTGGCCAAGCTGAACTGGGACGATGACTTGGAAGGAGATCTGCTGAAGAGATGGAAGGGCTTGATACTGCAGATGAGAGAGCCTCTACTTCTACGCATACCAAGATGCTATTTCAAGGGTATGGGTGAACCTCTGTCATGCAGTCTTGTTGGATTCTGCGATGCATCAGCTAGGGCCTACGCAGCGGTTGTGTATATGAACATAGTGTCGTCTGAGGGATGCTTTGCCAGGTTTGTTGCTTCAAAAACCCGAGTGGCTCCTCTTAGTGCGCAAACCATTCCGAGACTAGAACTGCTAGCTGCTCTCTTGTTGGCCAGACTCCTCTCAAGTGTCGCAAGTGCACTGGGACCAGAACACCCATTGGGGGAACCACTGTGTTTTACAGACTCCAAGATCGCACTCTGCTGGATAAGGGGTTTTGATAAGGAATGGAAACAATTCGTGGAAAACCGAGTAAGGGAGATCCGTTCTCTAGTACCGGAAAAATGTTGGTATCACTGTGCCGGAAACGTCCATCCAGCTGATCTTCCATCAAGGGGAGCAGACCTTTCAGAGTTAGGTACATGTATACCTGAGTCATGGCTGACTTTACCTCCTGGACTCTGCGAACCTGAGCATGAAACTAGTGAAATTGATTCTTGCAGTTCAGAAGCGAGCGCAATGGAGCTGAAGATTGGAAGCAGACCAACATCACAGAACACACACAGTTTGGTGGTACAAGAACTCTGTCAGTTTGACTCAGTCATTCGCTGTGAAGACTTCAGCACCCTCAGGCGGCTCTTCAGAGTAACAGCCTATGTTCAGAAGTTCGTTGCCCTCCTGAAATCCAAGGTCAGGGGTGTTTCACAACATGCGACGACCAATCTGGTAGCGGGTGACTTGGCAAGCGCAGAACGACTTTGGGTCAAACTGTCGCAGAAGCAGCTGCCGAAACACAGCAAGTTTGAAGCTTGGCAGCAGCAATTTGGGTTATACTGTGATACTGACGGCATCTGGAGATGTCGTGGGAGACTGAGTAATGCACAGCTAACTGAATGCACGAAGCATCCAATCCTTCTGGACAAGAAGCATCATTTCACATTGTTGGTGGTTCGAGATTGCCATTCTAGAGTGATGCACAATGGAGTCAAGGAGACCTTCACAGAATTAAGATCTAGATATTGGATCGTTCAGGGACGGCAGTTCGTGAGAAAGCTCCTATATGAATGCAAGATTTGTAGGAGACATAACTCCAAACCACTCACTGGCCCACCTCCTCCTTCGTTGCCTGATTTTCGTGTCCAGTCTTCGCCACCGTTCATGGTAACAGGGGTTGATTATGCGGAACCACTGTACTTGAAGAGTGGTGAGAAGGTTTGGTTCAGTTTGTTTACCTGTTGTGCAGTGAGGGCAGTTCATTTAGAGCTTGACGGCTAAGGCCTTTATATGCTGTCTGAAGCGGTTCTCTGGCAGACGTGGAATCCCACAGAGATTGGTGTCAGACAATAGCAAGACCTTCAAATCAGCAAGCAGGATCCTGTCGACTCTGAAAGGAGCACATGAAGTGCAACAATATCTCAGGGACTCACACATCGAATGGTCCTTTATTCTAGAAAAGGCACCATGGTGGGGTGGATTTTACGAAAGACTCATTCAGTCAGTGAAAAGATGCCTGAGAAAGGTTATAGGGAAGGCCAAACTGTCATATGACGAGCTGATGACTACTTTGGTTGAAGTGGAGGCCACCCTCAACTCTCGTCCAATATCCTACCTCTCCTCAGAGGACTTTGAGGAGCCCTTAACACCCTCTCATTTACTAATAGGTCGACGTGTCATCACTCTACCTGATGTGGTGGTCACGCGTAAAGAGGACCCTGATTTCAAGGATACAGACACTAGAGTGGACCTGAATAGACGCATGCGATATCTGAGTCTGGTCATGGTAACGTTTTGGAAGAGATGGAGGTCTGAGTATCTTACTGCACTCAGGGAGCGTCATGCATACGATCCAGGTCTAGGGAAGCCGCCGAGCAAGGTGGCGGTTGGAGATGTTGTTCTCATCTACTATTTGGCGAATGGGTAAGGTGGAGACACTGTTAGAGGGTGCAGATGGAGCAGCGAGGGGAGCGTATGTCCGGTTCCAAGTCTGCAGTACTACGTCGACCCATTCAACACCTCTATCCTTTGGAAAGTGCACCTCAGGTGTCTGATACTGAGAGGGAACCAGAGACTACTACTTCCAGTAGTCACAGCATGGAGCCAGTTGCTAGCAGCAGAAGATCCAACCCTCCCAGAGTCGCCGCTCAGCTAGCAAGATATAGGATTGAAGAACAGTTGTAGGACTTCCTGTTGACTAGCGTAACTAGTCAAGGGGGGAGTGTCGGATATTAGTCCTAAGATTATTCATATGCCAATAATTGTATTCGTGCACGTGAGTGTTATTAATGATTTTTGGCGTTTGAGAACGTTGAGTGCGTGGCGGAAGGAACGCTTAGGATCTACTAGAATCGCTCGTGGTATAGTCCCGAATAAGAAATATACTACAGTCTCTGCATTGCTAGTTGTGTGTGACTCCGCATTGCTGGCAGTATGTGTCAAAGCTGTGACTTTACCTCTGCATTGCAAGTTGTCCGTACCTCTGCATTGCTTGTGACTTGCGTGTGACATTGCTAGTTGTGTGTCCATCTGCATGGTTAATGGTTTGTGCCTTTGTATTCCAAGTTGTGTGTATGTGTATTCAGAAGGTCAGACCAATTTTGTCTGTGGAGCGGGCCAAGCATTCTTAGCCTGTGTGTAGGTTATTCATTGATTGATTCTGGGTACAATAACAAGCAATGCGGACAATAATGTTAATTTCAAAATCTCTGATCTTTTATTCTGCATCAGGTCAAAAGTTATTCCCATTTAAAACCTTTGTCTTAATTTAGGAACACCCAGTGTATATGTTAGCCAGTTGGCAGTAGAGCCATATCCCAAGTGGTCCACAGTCCAGCGACTTGAATTGATAAAAGACCAGTTTATGCTGTGCGTGCATTCTTTTCTCTACCCAGCTATGACTAATGAAAGAGATGCCTTGATCAGTTGAGGACGCGCTTAAGCTGGTGATTAAGTAGTAGACATTTCTGACGTCTAGTATTAAACCCAAAAAATTGAACTTGAAAAACATTCGTTAGGTCCCTTTTCGCGGAAACGACGGAACATTGTGTATAGGGTGGAGTAGCCTCGTCTCCAGGCCCTATTTTGATATTAAAGTTAGCGAGACAAAACAAAAACTGTCTTAATATAATAGGGCCTGAGGACGAGGCTAGGATGGGGAGATTAGACCAAGGCATCAGCTAGCCCTGAGCACGTGCCATGTTCCTCCTGCATGCAGCAGGTCACCAGGGACCACAAACAGGCCACAGAGTTAACAGGCGCAACATACGGATAAGCACTGCGGGGAGTGTGTCACACTGATGCCACAAGTCCGCTGCCAATGCCAGTGAGCCGCTGATTAATATCGCGATCAAGCGACTCATGCATGGCATGCTCATGATTGCGAGTGACATGCTTGAAGTACCATGTCCACCAAGAATATACCGCAGGACTATTCACCAAATGGGCCCGCTTCCAAAAAGATATGTAAACCTAATTATTTCATACATTATACAGTAATATGCACAATTAGCCTCGTCCCAAACCCTATTTTGATATTAAAGTTAGCGGGATTTTGTCCCGCTAACTTTAATATCAAAATAGAGCCTGGGGACGAGGCTAATGCACAATCATCAGCGTAATTATGATCCACGTGGAATACAGACCCAGCACGAAAATATACCCAAACATACCGGGATGTGTAGCACCTCTGAATTGAATTGTGTGATTATACGTAAGGCCGTCGTCATCGATCACGGCGATCAACAACGTATGAGCCTCCGCGCTGTACTCATTTAACGCAATCCTTGCCGAACCTATTAAAGAGAGGAACATGCGCTTTACTAATCGTTGAGGACACTTTCGCGTGCTAAATAACACACATGTAGACCATGGCGAACCATCAACGGCACATTGAGCTTGGAAGCGTTCCTTATTAACACGACAAGCAAGTTTAAGTTCCAGTTTGGAATAGTCCGTCGTTTCTTGACACTGAACGACCAATGGCATCACTGCATAATGCAAGAAAATAAGTATGTAGCTTTGTGTCACTGACATGGAACGCGTGCGGCGTGCATGGCCTTTAAACAAACCTCCACAGAACCGAAACGAATAATTAAATCCACTTCCGATGATGAAGACCGTGTGTGGGCCATCAAGATGGGCGAGGGTATTGACGAAGAAAAACGGATAGGCTAGAAATATAATAAAATCATCGTGCACCATCCAAATATGTATGCATGTCGCCCGTTCATACACCCATACATGAATGTACCCTATATACTATCAAGCCCCTTCATATTGATTTACCGCCATTGCAGCTGTTTGACTCGGTATCAACATAACACGTTGCATTATTTACGGTCGACGACGAACAACTGATCTCAAACCGACGGAAGGCATGGTTGTGATAAGATGAACACAGCGAAGCATCACTTGCTGTTGACGGAAAGAGAACATCATAGTTACATAGCTCATGCGCCCCACAAGCCTACAACCCAGCAAAGTACATGCACGTAGAATTATGCTTGCTAACCTGTGGAGTAGCTAAAGAAAATAGCGTACGCGCTTAGTAACAGAAGATAGTACATGCCTGGTATTGGCTTAAAATTACTGGATAAACAAATCAGTTTTATACTTTAAGAACGTGTATATACCGTATTTCATGTATATACATGTAGTTGCCTCGTAATTCGGTGTTTTTTTTTCGAGCTAGGAGTGAATCTATTCATGTTGCCGTTCGATCTGTAGCATGTTAGAGGGCCACTGATGCAAGAGAGAGAGAATGACACGTCTTCCATCTCACGGAAACAATTTTCGTATTAATTTCCCTTGTTTTCAGGACATGTAGCGGAAGCCAGGTTTTATTTATCTATTCTGCACTAGGGGAATCCCAGACGAATCCAGACTAGACCACATGTAATCATGCTGGGAGACTGCTGAGAGACTAGCCGCCCCCCGCCAGCTCCCAGACTGCACTATAAACCAAACGACCTTGAATATGATTACGTTCTTATTATTTTGCGGCACACACACCCGCATCCAGCCATCGATCCTTATGAAGCCCGACTCTTTCCAGTGCGTTTTCTTCGCCGTACTAAACATCGTCTCTGGAGTGCAGTCCGATCAGTGTGGTGTGGACTTACTCCAATTGGCTATCGACATACAAGACGTCTCTGCAGTGATACTAGAAGGTACTGCCACCGTGACGTACACTGTGTTCGAAAAGGAGCTGGGGCCGCCTCCCCCCGAACTGGGAATCGTCATACCGCCTCCTCGTAACGTATCCTTCCAGTCTCCTGACAGCATGCCTATTGTGCCCTCGTCTAGCGCGTCTTCGTCATCGACTTCGTCATCCGCGTCTACCGTCATTTCAACGGTTCCAAAGTCGTCCCCGACCCTTATCGCCAACGTCAACACACTGCTACTGGAATTCGTCTATTCTCCAGATGGTCCGGAGTGCAGCATAATTCCAGATGCAAGTGGTAGAGGAACCGCCGAAAGAAGGAAACGATACGTATCCTCGACTGGTTCTCCTCTGAACATCAGATTTCTCTACGAGACACTAAGCAAGGCACTAAATATCACGATTTCGAAACTTCAGTACAATGAATTTTCATCAGCAATCATAGAAATTGCGGAAGAGTATCTAAAAGCCTGCAAGGCATCAATTCGAACCAGTACGACAATTTACACCTTGTATGATCAACTTCTCGAAGTCCGTCAGTCAAGCGCCTCGAACAAGGCCAACCTATTACGAAGCATACTTGCAAAGACTTTGTGCTCTCACACAAAAAACAAGCGACAAAGCGCCGGCAAGCCAAATAGCACTGATTTCTTCCGCTCGATTACTGATTTCGAAGCCAGGAATATATTTGGCTTTAATTTCTACGAATGGAGCCACCGCAGGTTCCCTACTCTCGCATTTGTAGTAGACACAACTGGCAGCATGGCAAATGCTATTGCAGGGGTGAGACAAGCAATAAAGAGCATCATTGCGCTAGAACAACAAAACCCATTCTTCTACGTATTGACACCTTTCAATGATTACGATGGGGATACAACATATAGAAATGTTTCAAGTAAGTCGTGCCAATCATCATTAAAATTGTTTATGCTGCATGTTATGTACCTTGACTTAGATTACGGACCAAACTACATTGCGACTACAAGGAGCGATTTTGGAGACCCTTATCGGGAACTAAAGAATCTGTATTCGGTAGTGAGTAACCTAACAGCCGATTCCGGCGGTGATAAGCCTGAGTACTGCATGGGGGGAATCCTTGAAGCTTTGCGGGCGAGTCGTACGATTAATGGCTCTTATTTACCCTTATACAGCGAGGCATCTCAGATGATAGTGATAACTGATGCGCCTGCAAAGGATGCTTCTCTCCTGAGCAATGTTACGAAAATCATTAGACACACTCGTGTGACGGTTCATTTTATACTGGCTTCGGAGAGTGTTTCATCATACTCTCCGTACCACAGTATAGCCAATATTAGTGGTGGTTTGGTGCTAAACTCTACTTTTGAGATCAGCAAAGTGATACAAACTCTCGCATCGTTCGCATCTCAGCGTACAAGCAATACTCCAATCATAAATGCCTCACTTCTAAGAAATAAGAGATCCACGGAAAATTGCTACACTTTTGGCGTATCATTGTTTATCTCCCAATTTAGTGCCCTTTTTTTGCTAAATATATCGTTGACATACCCTAATGGCACTACCACACAAATATCAGGACCAAACACTTTTACTGTCGAATCTCCTGACGCTGGACGATGGGCTGTGTGTTCCGCAGGCCAAGTGTACTGCACTACTCAAACTGTTATGCACTACGCTGTTACTTTCTTTGATTCCAAGTTTTCTATTTCCGAAAATCTTCCTAGTGTTTGTAAGTCTGCATGGTTATAGTAGTTATAGTAACCCAATGACCCTATACGTATGATGCAGATGTGACTTAAATTATGACACTTTTCATATGCATGCGGGCAACGCCTTATAAACTGAACGATTATATTATGCATGCATGACATTCATTCTCATGCAGGCACGAAAGGAATGGTAGCAGTGAATATACTCGATGACAATGCCGAATTCATATCCTCAAATGAATGGTTTGGTTTAGACCTACTGAATCATGACAATGTTTTGCTAACAACAGTTAGCCTCGTCAACTGTTCTGGAACATATCTGGGAAACGTGACCTATCCGGAGGGCATTGTGACCTCCCTGAGGCTGAGAGGTAGAGATTACCTGGGTTACGAATTTCAATACCAGAGAAACACCAGCAGCCAGTTGTCGTTTTCTGTCAACCCGTGCAAGTCTTTGACCCTCGTCCCCGGGCAGTCCAGTGGTGTTGTTACTTCAGGAGAGAGCCGGATATTCTCGTTCTTTATCTCAGTCATTGCCAGTACTACACCGACTGAGGTCAGGATAAGTACGCTATCGAACTCAGACAAGATCAGCAACTTGGTGTTAATGAACGGTTTTGTGATCTCTTCAAATGCAATAGCTACTGTACGAGTAAACGTATCTGTTAGCACGTTATCTAACGGAACCGCAACAGTTTCATTTACGATTCAAGCCCATTGTGGATGTAACGTTAATGATGCCTACGAGCAGGTGTTTCAGATCTCCAGTGTCATGGTGAGCATTATTTATAACATATCTTATTGCGGGACAAAACCCGTATAATTATTATGCAGGGTGCGCCAACTGACCAGTGTGGTGGGTGTCTCAATGGAGGTACCTGTGTCTACCTATTTGGACGATATTTCTGTTCCTGCCCTCCACCTTTCATAGGGACCTACTGCCAAACAAGTAGGGTGTATGCGTGCGCACACTAAATTCGTTCATAACTGATTGCAATGAAAATTGCTCCCTTTTCCACAGTGAACTGAGGAGCTGGTCTATTGTACGTGTAGAAGTAGTCTTGTGCTTTCATGTACGAGTATAACATGCTCTGTGATTACAATATTCATGTATAGTCTCTTGTTATAACTACTAATAATGGTGCAATGGCATGTGGATTGCGGCAGTCCATAAAATCACTGACCCGACCTAACTATAAGTTACGCGTATGGCCCGTGTCGGTGGATTGGGCGACCCCCCTGGTCACCGGATCCTAGGATACAGTGACCGGGGGAGTCTTTCCTTCCTGGGATACGGTGACCCCACTTGGGATTCGGTGACTCCCTCCATCTTTCCACTCATGCATTATCCCACACATACATGTGCAGAGCAAGTTTTTATACGAGTACTAACGGACCATTTGGTCCCTCATATGACCATCACCCTTGACAGGCTGCCCCAAGCTGAACATGACCATCACCCTTGACAACCTGAACATGATCATCACCCTTGACAACCTGAACATGACCATCACCCTTGACAACCTGAATATGACCATCACCCTTGACAACCTGACCATCACCCTTGACAACCTGAACATGACCATCATCCATGACAGCCTGCCCCAATCTGGCAAGAGTGATGTGGTAATGTTCAGCTTTAGACAACAGGTGCTATACACAATTTGAATACGAGCTTTTTTTTTTTGCATGTGCTTGTTCATATATGAGACAGTCAACTCGAAAAAATGTCTCCATGGAGATTGCTGTAGGGGCAGTGAGTGGCTATTCACACACAACATGAAAACTGCTTCAACAGAAGTTATAGGGTGAACATTGACATCAAGTTTGCCTATAGACCTGCCACATAGGCACTCAATAGACGTGGCATGCCAAGACCTAATAGATACACACATACATGTAGCTACACATGTCCAGTGATCTTCTTTTTGTAACACTCCATATTGGATTCTGAAATGGAAGTTGACCATGAAGTGACTGTTGGCCCCTTGAATGGAGACAATTAAGGGCTGAAAGAAATGCCACCATTCGTTGAGAAGAACCTGTAGAGAAGGATGGGACAATCAGGCATACTCAGTGCTAGGCGAGCATACTTACACACCTTGTAATAACAAGATTGACCCACATGACGCCCACCACGTTCTCTAACACAGAGACGACACATACCAAACCTGATATATGCAGTTCACGTGTCCCTGTGTCAGAATCCTCTGCCTCATCTCCTGCAGTTATTTGTACACCCTTGTGATTGATCACGGACGAGGCCTTCTGGGCAGTCTGGGAGAGTTTCACCAATGTCTGGCTCTGCAAATACGTTGTTGGGTTCCAGGGACGTCTCCTCTTAACCCACCTCAGAGGACAACTGAATCAATACACTGATGACATGGAAGGCATAAACAAATCAATATTAAAAGTCTAAACTTCTAAACTCCCTATACTCAACGGTTCACAATATGACCACATTATATTCATTGCAGTGTCTAGTCTCATGATGAGATGAGACGCTGCAATGAATATTATGTGGCCATATTGTGTATAGATCAGCAGCTGGCATGCTGAACTTACCTTGCTTCACATCCTAAAATAGCTTCTCATATTTGAGATCTGCATGGATTTTGCAGCACATTTTTTCCTCATATCTAATTATGTCTTACACTGATGCGTGTCAACTAATTAGACCTGAGGCTAAGAAGAAAAGTAGAACAAACGTATTCCCCCACCTGCCTCCTCAGCCTCCCACCTCACTTACCTCCTCCCCTCCCCCAATCCCATAGGCACAGTCCTGCCTCAACACATCCCAACTGGCTGTACTGTTAGACATGCATTTCTTCACTCATTGTGCTGACTTCAGAGCTGTGCCCAAGAAAGTGAGCCTGTATGTGTGCCTGTGTGTGTGTGTGCTAGAACAGCTATACACACACCACACACACACACACAAACCACACACACACACACACACACACACACACACACACACACACAAACCACACACACACACACACACACACACACACACACACACACACACACACACACACACACACACACACACACACACACACACACACACACGTTTCCGCGAAACAAACAGACACTGAGTTGCGAACGGCTATGTAGATTAGTTTAAGGCGGAGAATAGGCGGAACAAGGAAGTGATTAATATTCATGCGGAATGGGAGAATGGAACTATGGTTGCTTGGGCAAATCGAGTAGGAAATGTGCTTTAACTTTGCACACCTGTATCTCCGCAACGGATAGAGTAAAGAACAAATCAATAGCAGTGGCGGATCCAGGGGAGGGGGGTCTAAAGACCGTAGTCTCGTACCCAGACCCTGATTTCCCACAGCTGCGGATGGATTACATCACCGCTACGTGGAAAGACCCAGTGATTATGTAACAATATCAACGTCGCGAGGAATTTAATTACGTAGCCAGGAAATTAATTAATTACGGAACGGAAAATGTCCGATACTACTAACGTGCAGCGTGTAGCAACAATGCTGTACTGCAAACTATGTCGGAGTGACTTAAGCAAGGAGAAACGCTATCGCCATCTACTTAGTACTGTTGCCACCACTACTAAGATTGCGATATGTAGTGCATTGTGTTGCGAAGGTTCTCCAACGGTGTGTAACGTGCAGTATTTGGAGGAAGGGTACATCTGTAGGCCCTGTCAAAGAAGTGGAGAAAAGTTGCATAAGATTCATCATAAGTTAGCCACGGCTCGGCAGCAATTTAGGGATGCTGTATCACCACAATTATTTGCTTCTATGGATGCTCACTGTCTACCTAGCAAACCTCCACCTATAAGCACTACTACTCCAAATCCTAAACGTCTTCGGTTGGAATCTCACACATGTGATACTACACCAGTTAAGGTCATAATACTATCGGTATAGATATTGATCCAGTTTTCCTTTTGTAAAACAGATTGCAGTTGATTATCCATCCGGACCACGTGTCTACCAACTGACGCCTTATAGACCTTATTCGACCGCAATATGAATATATAAATGTCACGCGCTTGTAGCAATATTGACCAATTAAGTCACGTGACATCGACGAGAGAAATTCGTTTGTGCAACAGTTTTTGTTGTAAGTAAAGCTATATTTTTTTGCTATGCCTTTATGTCATAAAAATGGTTGTAACCATTACAAAATTCCCTAGTCGATGTTGTTTGACTTTTGAACTCTGTTACGCGGGAAAAATTATTATAAATGGCGCACAAAGGCTTTGTGTAAGGCTACGTTGCTTCGTGTACACATTAGATGTACTGTGTTACTGAATTTGTACGTAGCGCACCATTACGCACTGGGAGATGTGTTTTTGCTGAATGGCCTGTAAGAACTTAGTGACTTATCGTTCAAACACTTAATTTAATATAGTATGGTTTGTGTAAGGCTAGCTTCATTCCTTTAGACATGTATGTTTTTTAAATTCGCTCGGTGTATTCTACGACGGTTTCTGCACTGGGAGATTATGTTTTGAACCCTTCGTATACCCGTCTTCGTATGTCATGAACTCGCAAAGCGTTGCATTTATTAATGTTCGTCAGGCCAACGAGAGGGGTTGTAGTCCAAGCATCTTTTGGAGTCATGTACGGATCTGTTGTTATGCCTAGCATACCAAGTTTCTCATTATAGCGTGACTTCGCGACTGCATCAAGCTGCTTAAACGCATCCGATTGTTCACGGCTGTCTGCTCTCATTGAACGCGTGGAAAGAAAGCCCTACGCCCCAAAATATTGAAATGGTTGCGTAATCCCATAGCAACGACCCTGACAACCGAAGTCCTTACAACGTGCTGTGCACGAAGTAAACCAAATGCAACAAACACCTAAAAGCCATACAATGAGTGCGAGGCACCTCTGACCTTTAATACAAGGCACAAATCACGTGGTCTATCAAATAGCACTGCTGGCTTGGGCGCTCGAATGCTCTCTACTTGCGCACAGCTAACTCCGACCGCGTGAGTTCAGTAAAGAATAGCGACTCTCAGGAACTGAAACAGACTCAGACAAAACTTTCATGGTTAAGTAGACAACATGTGCTATCAATTTTTTGTA
This sequence comes from Ephydatia muelleri, assembly GCA_013339895.1. Classification (NCBI taxonomy): domain Eukaryota; kingdom Metazoa; phylum Porifera; class Demospongiae; order Spongillida; family Spongillidae; genus Ephydatia; species Ephydatia muelleri. The sequence continues at coordinate 10,942,443 of JABACO010000008.1, read as the reverse complement.
AATACTAGTGTCTACGAATTTTCTGAAGTAGTTTTCCAGCCTTTTGAAATGGGCCATTTTTACGAGTTACCGCGGTATAATATATACTTGTGCCATGATACATGAAACACAAGGAAATAATACTATACGTAGCAAATACTGTACGAGTGAGTTTTGATCATCTAATATGCTGATAACTTTTAAGAAACGTGGCCAAACATGTTGGGTCACACCATATACATGTAAGAAGCCTTCTGCACTGCAGGATTTCACAAACGTGGCCTCCAATTTTTTATATGACTGAAAATACAGACCTCCAGGCTGGTTTAATAAACAAAATCCAGGTTGGTTTCCACCACAAACCCAGTGCCTTCAAGGCTTTTCCATCCTGGAATTGAGTATCCAGTGTGGAAACGCCTTTTAACCACCCTGGATTCATCAAATAAAATCCACTGATGGTAGAGAATTCATCAATTTCCACCCTAAACGATTTTAAACTTTATTCTGTGATTATTACTAAATACATTGAAAAGTAGGGGGTGAGGAGAACTATGTCTTTTGTTTCTTGGTTGGAGGGGGTATAGCAGCCACCATGCATGGTTCAATGCTTAGAAAATGTTCCTTTACGATGCATTGCAGCCGGTCTTTTATTGACACAAATGCCAAGCTAAGTTGAGTAAACTTGGCATGTATGGACTCCGCACCCTGTTCTCCTAAGAGACCATAACCAACATGATATGCTGCTGCCCACTGTACAGCATGGTCTTCCATTAAGTGCATTTTGATTGGGACTGTTGCTGTTGGAAGAATGCCATGAATTCTTCAATAGCCTGTTTAGTTGGAAAAAAAAAAAGATAGTCAGAAAATAAAAAAGCTAGATACATTTTTCCAACCTGGTCTAATGCATGGATCTGTGGCTCATCAATAAAGTTCTGGTCACTGATGTTGTGGCATTTTCCAAACAAGGAAAACAAATTGATAAAGTTTTTCATGTTCTCTGCTACCTCTCCAGATCGATGGGGCAGCTTCTCTTGTGCCATTTGTGAGATGGTTGTGCACAGAGTCTTCACATTAGGTAGCTGGAAAATGTTTTCATGGTTAATAGTTTGCATAAAACATAGTATATGTACCTTCAGTGCCTTATGAACTTGGTTCCCAACAAATGCACCACCAAAGTATTGTTGGTGCTGCACTCCAATCAACTGTAATGCACTGTCAAGTTGCTTTACAAAGGGGCCCTCCTTTTCAGAAAACCACTTTTTAACTGTGGCCATGCCTTTAGCTACCTTGGCTTTCTAGTATAGAATGTTGTGTAATTCATAATTGTATATTCATTGTGACTTACAAGTGCCTTTACAGATTTCATTTTTGCAGCAGATTGCTTTACGAGATTCACAGCTAGTGGACTTTTCTCCCCATTGACTAGGGCCATGTATGTAGCCATGTTCTGCAATTCTTCATGTGATTGCTGGGCTTTTTCGAGCTCAGCTTGGAGGAAAGAGAGGTTTTGAAGCTCCTGGCTGTACTTTGAAAAGCTGGAAGAGGGCCCGGTAAAATCTGTTATATGCAAAGCTAGCTCCAGGTCCAGCTGATGGCATGCAGCTTCCAGCAAATGAAACAGCTTGGTAAAGATACCCAGTGTAATGTGGAGACCGGGTGGGAGTGCTGATGGTCAGAACACATTGTCTCAAGGGTCCTTCTTGTGGCATACCCTCGGATTGAAAGAGGGGTTGCCATCTCGTCACTTCCAATAATGCAAAATAGACAAGGGTAGCACCCTATTGCATGGTTAATTATGTTTTGCATGACACTTGCATTGAATTTGTGGCACATACCACTTGCACCAGATAAGCCATACATCTTTGACAAAAACTCATAGTCCCCGCACATGAATATCTTGACAGTGTATTGCCTATTGATAATTTATACACTGTTTGCTGCATACTAGTTAGAACTTCCTACCGACCTCCACTTCATTCCATGCAGATGTTCGACCTGGTCTTTGAAGCGATCTAAAGTCACATGAAGGTTGGTGACACTGTCACCAGCTTCAAAGCAGCAAAAGACACAGGTGTTGTGAACTGAGTTAAATGCACTTAACTGCTCCTCCAGTAGCCAGTTTTATGATACTCTTATCAGGACTGGTAGAGACAGCTCTCTTCAGAATTCCCGCAACTGTTCTTTCTTCACTAGCAGTGAGACATGATGTACACTCGTGCCCTTCATAGCTATGGGCCTTCATTTCTCTGTTGCATTTCACACACAGAACCAGTATATCATTCAGCAGCACAAGTATCAAGTCTGGTGCTGGTCAGATATGTGATGGCACGAGGTGAGCATCTGAAGAGCAACAGGGACATTGCAGTGTAGTTGACGTTGCTACTCGCTCCACAATGCATTGTGCACATGCAAGTGCACCACATAGCAGCTCAAGAGGCTGTTGTAGAATTTTAAGACACACCTGGCAGGTCAGCTGCTCAAGGATGGAGGGATTGTTCTGACTTGAAACTGGTGGATGATGCTCAAAAACAGGAGTGGGAGCAATCTCCTTAAGGTATTTAATAAGCATGTTGGGTGTTGCACCTGGGAGGCGGCCTCTTCCAGCAGTGTGCCTTCTGAGTGTTCCCCTTCCACTTACTTCAAAGTGCTTGCATACCTGTGTATTATTTCACCAATGATGCATTTGCTAGTTCTTACTTATTTACCTTGCATTCCTGATCACTGTGCATCTCCCACTGAAACAGCTTCACAGAACACCTATGATGGACCACCTCTGTCTTTGCAGTGATGGCTCTGTGCATTGAGCGTTCACAGCAGCTGCAAAAGCTCTGGGTGTATGTGGACATTATCTCCTGTCGTGTCAACACCAAATGCTATGTGCAGATTAGCTACAAACACTTTGCACTGGAAACTGCTAACAGTCTTTTGTTTGCACTTTTTAAGCCTTTGTCCGCATACCCTGCAGTGGATTGCTAGTTGTTGGATGTGGTAATCCATCCTGTAATCATGTACACGGGCTTGTAATTAGAAAATGTATCGATTATTCATAAGATACACTCCTAGTTTTTGTGCCTACAGAAAATTCGCGGCATCTTCTGGATCATGAATAAATGTTACCTCATCTCTGCTCTAGACACTGATGGCCGACCTACCTTCCAATTCAGTTCCTGAAGACTGCAGTACTGAATCACGTAACCACTCTGCCAAGATACGTGCCGCGTGGTATTGAGAAACTCGCTGCGCGTGCTGATGACGTGTGGATAAACATTATGCGTGATAAGTGGCACATAAAGGCATGTTGTGATGGCGTCTGAAAAACAGTTCTTGCGTTTATTTGAAGTGTTAGAAGGGCAGTTTTTAGCTTTGAAACATCAGGCAGTTTTAATTAGGAATGTCTTCATATAAACCGTAATATTCTAATTGTCAACCCAGTTTCCAGCCGCATACAACCGTGTGTTCAGCCATACTCAATAGCGGCGACGCCTTTCTCAATAAACAATCAATCATGTCACATGCAAGTCACGCAATAATGTATTCATAATTGCGGTCGAATAAGGTCTATAGAAAAGCGATGGGTATAGATCTAGCTCGCAGGCGTTTTGGATCTTTAGCAGTCAGGCATAAAGATTTGCAGATCTGTATTGTAAAGCATATAGCCAAAACAATAAAATTTGAGATAAAGTCGATCTCTTTGCTCAACTTCAATTCTCTTTGATGGCCAGAAAGAAAATTTGTGCGCCCTTTCCTTCAACAAATTGCACAATGAGCTTGAGGCTAGAACTCCTGTCTTGTACACTTTGTTGAGGTCTTGCATCCCAGCAAGTACTACCAATGGATTCCCTATGACACTCATGTGCATTTCAATCCTTATAAAAGCAAATCGAAGGGTGGCAACCTTTCTTCAAAAGCTTGTATCTCTTGGTCTTTATACAGGACATGCTAGCAAATCAGTGAGTAAAGTATAGCTGGTCTGATATTATAATATGGGACAGTTTCCGCGAAAATTGCCTCTACGGTTAAAATGTTATAAAAACGCATCGCGTTCGAATCGCTATAACTTCCCAACGGATAACGCTATCGACTTCCTGTTTTCAACACTTCATAGTGAAATGGGGTAGTATGAAGTGTTGAAAATAAGAAGTCGATAGCGTCATCCGTTGGGAAGTTATAGTGATTCAAACGCGATGCATTTTTATAACATTTTAACGTTAACCGTGGGGTAATTATCGCGGAAACTGTCCTATATATAATGACAGTTTTTTTTCCACGCATGCATTTATTTAGGTCTTCGAGAAACTTCAAAAAGTTGGTGTAGATGGATACATGAAATCATAACAGAGATTGGAAGGAATCATGATGAAGAACTACTACAATATGTACAGCATTTGGAATCAGTCTTACAAACTGAAGAGGTAATTTTTGGTACACTCTATAGTAAAGTTGCATTAGCCAAACTAAAGAAAATTATTATTTCCCTTAATTTTTTTAGGTGGATGAAAATCAACAATTGGACAAAGAGCAATTTGGAAGTAGCAGAGTAGCCAATGAACATGATGGAGATGGTGATGGAACCACTGAAGAAGATGAAGAAAGAGATGATGATGGAACCACTGAAGAAGATGAAGAAAGAGATGGTTATGAAACCGCTGAAGATGAAGGTTCCTGTGGCAGCGAAGACAATGAAGACGAACGTGACATCACCAGAGTAGAAGACAGTGATAATGAAATGCAAGAACTGGATCCTCCAGACAAGTCTAAAGCTGATTCTGATGAAGCTGATAGTGATGATAGTGGTAGTAGGGTGTGTAACCTCCCCTGCATAATGAAAATCGATTTTTCCGAATACTTTTAAAACACTAATCGATTTTTCAGGTTTTGGTGGATCTGAAAATCGATTTTTCCGAATAGTTTAAAAAACAAAATCGATTTTTCTGAATAGGTTTTGCCTAATTTCCTGCCGAATACCTAGGTTATTCAGGTTATGGTGCTTGTGGAGTGCACACTGAGAAGATAATTTATGTCTGCACAGAAATCCACCTGGTCTCGCACAAAACTAGAGCTATGCATGTCAGTTGAAAACACAGAGACACAAAGGTCTACAGTAGCATGTGTTTGTCATGTAGAGTTTAATAAATTGTATATCTTTACCAGGTACTTGTACATATCAATAGTAATGTAAACCTAACCATCCAACACTAACCACTGAGACCAGACATCACCATTAAAAACTCACCCCACATCACGTACAATAACGTACTCCACTTACAATCATCCCTCAACACTCCATTCACGTTCTCGCTATAAATGCATATCAAATTTCCCATTAGTATAATTGCGTAATGCTCTCCAATTCCTACACATACGCAAACAGAGCGCGGATACTTACTTGAAGTGGGTAAGAAGTCTGACATTCTATTTCACTCGCTAGCGCAATACTCAGATATGTACACTGTACAATAAAACAATGCAATACTATAGTACTACATAAATGTATTGCTACTACATATAAGCACAACTCATGGCATATACTAATGAACTTCGTTACTTACTTGAAGACGATGATAAAAGCATTGAGCTAGTACACGCTGTATATTTTGTATCCCCAATTGATGCGCATTAAATATTTAGTATTATATTACTATCTATTTACTCAATACCTATCGAATTATAAATTGTTTCTGTATGTATAAATAGTAAAAACAACAGTGACGTATGTTTATATATATAACTCTAATTATGAAATACTCTGTTGAAAATCATATCCGGATATTAGTATAAAACGGTATTCGAATAATGGGCGAATTGTCGATGCTGACGACGAATACCTAAGTACCTCCGAATGGAGAAACATAAACCGGTTATTTCGAATACATAAAATTCACTAATCAATTTTTCCGAGTAATGCTAAATTGCTATTCGAACGGATAGGTTCTTGCGAATATCCGAATAACCCGAATAACCTGATAACCGGTTACACACCCTAAGTGGTAGTGATGATTTTGGTAGCGGCACTGATAGTGCGTTCGCTGTCTCTAATGATGTTACCATTGCTGGTGCTACTGTTTCACAATTCTGTAAACCGAGAACAAGATGTTACTTCAAGTTGGTTGGTGACAACATAGATAAGAATGTAAAACCCAGGTATATGCGATCAGACAAACAAACCAAGTCTCTACATTACTTCCATGTATATGCTGTTGCTGACAGAGTGGATACATCACAAAGTACAACCATTATATGGGATCCCCAAGGTGTCAATCTAAAAGTGCTATTGCCTTCAATTGATGATGAAAGAATTATGAAGGAAAATTTCAGTACACTTATCTTAAGAGTACTTGTTAAGCACATGAAACATTTACAGTCCTATACTTCAATCGTCAGTCAGCATATTCTGCACAGAAATCACTGTGCAAAAAACGTAGTATACGATAGCGTATATTTTTGCGTATATTTTGCGTATACCATCAATATACCAAGGGTAGTGTATATTACGAATATCCACCTGGTATATTTTAAGAATCCACAGGTGACAATTATTCATTGCGCGTATTCTCGAAGTATTAAGAATACACAAACCACAATGAATTTGCAAATTAGATAACTTACGTAAAAATAGAAATGACTTTGATATGACTCTTCAGATTATAAGTTTGAACCTCTCGATCAAGAATGTATGGCTGTATGTTTCCAATGTGATTTCGAACGTAGAGCATTGTGGACATACAGTAGTGGTCAATAAAAACTTTATGGATCGGATTCGTAGTCGGTATTAAAGGAATTGGTAGTTGCCAGCATGGGAACGCCTCTATAGACTTGGATCAAGAGGCAAATATCAAGAATCGTATGAAGACTCGTAGCGCGAGTCGTAGGCAGTATGCTCGATATCCACGTAGATATGAATTATCAAATTTAAAACATTAAATTTCTTAATAACCCTATAACTATTTTGATGGTTTAAATTCGAATACCTATACCTTCAACTAAAAATTTACAAGGTATGTGATCAGTTAAAATAGGATAGTTTTGATGCCAGAATTATAAGCTGTAGTGGGACCACATGCGTAATATTCGATTCGGACAATGCAGGATCATACATAGCCAGCCACTTGAAAGTGGCCGGGGTGTCGACATCGTTCTGTTTGGGACTCGACTTATAGCGAGCGGTGGATTCACAACTGGGCCAATGGAGGGGAAGGGGCGCTTCAGGTCCGAGTTATGGCAGCCTAGTACCACACCCGGGAGCCGTCCATTTCTATATATAACTTGTAGTGGATGGTAGTCGTCGGGAGGGGGTCGTTCGACCGACCCGACCCAACAACCCCCCCATCCCCACCCCTCGCCCATCTCCTGGCTAGGTTTGGTGTATATGCTTCAAATTGGTCGAGTTGTCACCCCAATTGTCTCCTAAGAGTCATGTGACTCTGATGGGTGTGGCTATCTAAAGTGAGTGGTTTGCATTTAATAATGCAATTTACAACCTTTCATGTCTATCTGTGTAGATATGTGACACATGGTTTGGTGTATAAATTGGTCAGAGTTGTCACCCGGTCAAGTAGAGGTCATGTGACTCTAATGGGGATGTGATTGTCTGATGGTGACACTGATGGGTATAGCTATCTCAGGTGAGTGGTTTGCTTCTAATGACAAACTTTCATGTCTGCACATTCAAGTGTATGTGATGCAAGGTTTGCTGTTTAAGCTCCCACCCCAATGGTAGGGGTCAAGTGACTGATGGGTATGAGTGGTTTGCTTCACGTTCACATTCAAAATGTGAAATTGAGCTCTAAATTCTGTCACAATTCAGAGCAGCATGTCACCACAACAGTCCACATTGCAGGGTGACGAGAGTGACCCACCCCCAAGATGAGCCTGTGACCGGAAGTGGGCGTTACCGCCACGTGAGTCATAGTGTCTCTGTTAAAATGTGAAATTGAGCTCTAAATTCTGTTACAATTCAGAGCAGCATGTCACCACGACAGTCCACATTGCAGGGTGCAGAGAGTGACCCACCCCCAAGATGAGCCTGTGACCGGAAGTGGGCTTTTACCGCCACGTGAGTCATAGTGTCTCTGTTAAAATGTGAAATTGAGCTCTAAATTCTGTCACAATACAGAGCAGCATGTCACCACGACAGTCCACATTGCAGGGTGCAGAGAGTGACCCACCCCCAAGATGAGCCTGTGACCGGAAGTGGGCGTTACCGCCACGTGAGTCATAGTGTCTCTGTTAAAATGTGAAATTGAGCTCTAAATTCTGTCACAATTCAGAGCAGCATGTCACCACGACAGTCCACATTGCAAGGTGAAGAGAGTGACCCACCCCCAAGATGAGCCTGTGACCGGAAGTGGGCGTTACCGCCACGTGAGTCATAGTGTCTCTGTTAAAATGTGAAATTGAGCTCTAAATTCTGTCACAATTCAGAGCAGCATGTCACCACGACAGTCCACATTGCAGGGTGAAGAGAGTGACCCACCCCCAAGGTGAGCCTGTGACCGGAAGTGGGCGTTACCGCCACGTGAGTCATAGTGTCTCTGTTAAAATGTGAAATTGAGCTCTAAATTCTGTCACAATTCAGAGCAGCATGTCACCACGACAGTCCACATTGCAGGGTGCAGAGAGTGACCCACCCCCAAGATGAGCCTGTGACCGGAAGTGGGCGTTACCCGCCACGTGAGTCATAGTGTCTCTGTTAAAATGTGAAATTGAGCTCTAAATTCTGCCACAATTCAGAGCAGCATGTCACCGCGACAGTCCACATTGCAGGGTGAAGAGAGTGACCCATCCCCAAGATGAGCCTGTGGGCGTTACCGCCACGTGAGTCATAGTGTCTCTGTTAAAATGTGAAATTGAGCTCTAAATTCTGTCACAATTCAGAGCAGCATGTCACCACGACAGTCCACATTGCAGGGTGCAGAGAGTGACCCACCCCCAAGATGAGCCTGTGACCGGAAGTGGGCGTTACCGCCACGTGATTCATAGTGTCTCTGTTAAAATGTGAAATTGAGCTCTAAATTCTGCCACAATTCAGAGCAGCATGTCACCGCGACAGTCCACATTGCAGGGTGAAGAGAGTGACCCATCCCCAAGATGAGCCTGTGGGCGTTACCGCCACGTGAGTCATAGTGTCTCTGTTAAAATGTGAAATTGAGCTCTAAATTCTGTCACAATTCAGAGCAGCATGTCACCACGACAGTCCACATTGCAGGGTGCAGAGAGTGACCCACCCCCAAGATGAGCCTGTGACCGGAAGTGGGCGTTACCGCCACGTGAGTCATAGTGTCTCTGTTAAAATGTGAAATTCAGCTCTAAATTCTGTCACAATTCAGAGCAGCATCTCACCACGACAGTCCACATTGCAGGGTGAAGAGAGTGACCCATCCCCAAGATGAGCCTGTGACCGGAAGTGGGCGTTACCGCCACGTGAGTCATAGTGTTTCTGTTCAAATGTGGAATTGAGCCCTAAATTCTGTCTCAATTCAGGACATCATGGCTGGCTACTTTAAAGGGCAAGGAAGCTTTGACATCACACCACTATTGACACCAGACCATCATCATTGTACATCAGCACATGCGTGTATATATGTACATATTGATTAACGCATGTGTAACTTTAGTATCGTGGTCATTACCATCACATGGTTCATGGACATTACAATGAGATTGTTACGACCTTCAACACTTAGAACAGCCTAATATAAAGATGTGAACACCTCAGTATAAACCTACAGTCCCTGAGAAAGACCAAAATGAGAGTTAATGGAACATCAATTATAAATATTAACATCCCAACCAATCATGTTTCAATGGCTATACCATGTAATAGGTATGTGTAAACATAGGGGAAACAGTTCAGAATGGCTTTCTACATGGGTCATGATCATCACATGCAAAAGGAAAAGGGGCTCGCGATCGGGTACCCAGGATTAACACCTGAATGCCTGTTTAAAATCCCAACAAAGCATGTTTCAATGCGTATACCATGTGATAAGTATGCATAAACATAGAAGCAGCAGTTCTGAATGACTTTCTACTTGGGTCATGATTATCACAGCTCTCTCACATAGCACATATCGGATTGAATCATGTATAAAAATAAAGAACGCGCGTGCATTCATTTCGCATGTATCGAATTATGAATTAATGCCGGCACAGTTAGAACAACACCTCAAGGTTTGCATCCTACATGATGCATGCGCAGTTGTAAGATTCATAAACATAAAATAACAATATTAATAGTAATAATATGCAATGCATGCACATTAATGTTTTGTTCAGTGCATGATTAATACCTACTGATTAGCGGCTGATCATGTACAAGTATAGATGCATACAACATACACTTGTAGCTCTAGACCATGTGACGGTGCATAGAAAGCATTTTGAGGAGCTATGCATCTGATCGAACTTATATAGACGGCTGTATTTGTTATTATGCCACGCCCCCACCTTGTGCCATAGATTATATACGTATATCATCATGGGAAAGCTGAGCTGCTCATTGTGGTTACGTGACACTGGAATACCCTTCACAACTTCAACCGGCTACCGAGCGTCTTACCAATCAGAACACAAATAGCACGATGCATGCTAATCTCATAACTACAAAATAGTCTAGCAAACCCAGCTACGCGTTTCTTCAGAAGTGGATTACCGTGAATATTAGTGCACTTCACAAGCCCCACACATACGTGATACCATAGATAGTAAAACTATCTAGTGAATTGAAAGTTTGAAACGACATTTGTCATACATGTAGACTACGTTTATAAACTTATTAAATTAATTACAAGTGTACTAGTAATTTGGCGCCAAACTACCACGCGGAGTGGGCGATCGAGGTCGCAGGGATATCAGGCAGCTGCCAGCACACCAGAAAGAACTGGATGACGGACGTCAGGTTAGTCCAAAAGTATATTGAGATGTTCATAGTTCGTAAACCATTTTGTTTATGCCAAGACATTTTGACGATGCCTCACCCGGCAAATTGCCAGGACAGCGCAGCGTCCGCGGACTTGGATTTCAGGTAAGTTCACCGGCCATGGAATAGCAAGTCGTCGCTGATATACTAAGACACATCGATGAAGCTGTATTGCATCGCAAGGATATGGTGGAAGCCCCACTGAAATATAGGTAAGGCGTATTTCAGAATTCTAGCAGTCAGAAGGAAGATCAGCACTTCAGTTCGGCTTGATGAAAGGTAAGCGATTGTGCGCTTTTTTCTAACGCAATCACGACCATGTATCGCGGCAGAGTTCGATGAAGACCTTCACGCTATTGTCGCTACAGTTAAAGGTAGAGCCTTAAATTCATAATCCTATTTATTCACCCTACCACCATATCCTCCTTTTACTAGGTGGTACAAGCGAACTCAGGGTAATTGAAGGCTATTAAGCTCAACAGCGTACGTCCTACCTATGTCTTGTTATGCTCTTTTCCTGCTGTAGCATTTGGTAAAAAGGTTTGTTATGCAGACAGAAGAAAGGCTATTGTGACGTAGTTGTGGGAGAAAGGGTGCCAAATGCTGATAGAAGAAGAGAAGCAGTTATGGGGGACATCAAGCCTACAATGATGTCAGAAGAGGAGAGCGACGACCAGAACGCTCAAACTCTACAACGTCGCCGTCCGTTGTGACGTTCTGACACGCTAAATGACTTGATTGATGACTTGGATGAACGAATAAAAGGAACTAGCAACTCGAGGCTCCATCCATAGAAGCAGAGAGTTGAAGGACCGCTCTTAGACGCATCCAGTCCACCAACTGCACAACCCTGGATGATTCGAGAGAAAGCTTGAACGTTATAACGCATTTTATGTTTTCTTTTATCGATTGTATTGATAATTTTATTATAAATTTGATCATGAGTACACAAATAGAAACAAGCTAGTATACAGTGAACAGATTCGGAGACGTTTCCAAATATGTGCTGAGTACGGAAGCGGACATGGTGCACGGAGACATATGTTAACAAACCCATAATAAGCGCACGTGATAGTATCGAGTATACGCAAAATATACGACATGAGATTCTGGTTCTATCCGCAAAATATACCAATGCGTATTCTTTGCGTATAGCATGTGTATATTCATATGTATATTTAGCATATACGCAGAGTATACACTATCGTATATCCAACTTGTAGCACAGTGAATGTCAGAAGTGTCAAGTTGTTAGTGTTTAATTATCACTTAGCAATATGCCTAATGAATACATGTAGGTAAAAAAAGTTGCTAATGTGTCATGTGTCTCCTGCAGATTCCCCTGGGTGTCATCCTTAAAAATGAGAATCAGGTTGATGAGATGGGTCAAATTATGGAGATCCTCCATAAGTATGTGCCATGCCAGCAATCAACTGATGAGATTGAACTTGCCTCTGGCCAAATGCTGAGTGTCAAATACACCAAATTTCTCCACATTCTTATGGGTAGTGACCAGCTCACTGTGTCAAGGATGCGATCAGTGCATGGGGGATTAGAGAATTCTAACTGTCCACGTGAACGACTGGAAGAACTGGTACCAGTTGTTGAAGACTGGCATGCTAAAGTTATCTTTTTAAAGGTATGAAGTTCTGTTAACATACAAATATCATATTTAAGAATTTTAAGGTATGTTGTATGGTGTAACCCTACTCACCCTATTTTTGTGCAGTCAAGACTCTATAAGTATGCTAGCATGTCAGACAGAGAGGTACTCTGTACCACTTACGGAATTTGGTTCATCGGAAGAATGTTAGAAATGACCCAGAGAAAGATGTTAATGCATGTGAGGATTTTCTCCTAACTACTGTTCAGTCACACATTTTATCAGCTGCTATGACCATATTTGGAATGGACAGTCTTGATGATCAGCCAGATGTCAACATGTTCCCTGAACATGACCAAGATATTCCTGATAAAATAACTGTACTAAAATCAGCTGTTGACAAGGTGTAGCTCCTGTGTGTATGAAACACACTAAAAGCTCTGATGATAAGGATATAATGCTGATGGTGAAAGAGTTAAACAAAGCATCAGTCTTTGATTAAGTGGAAGGACGACACCATCAATGTTTTCCGAAAATTGTTGCGAATGTTTTTAGTAGCATATATGGATGATAAGCAATTTCAAAGTCAACTCAACGCATCATACCTCAATTTATCGTTCTCATTTTTTTTAATGTACACTGTATGTTGTTCTCTGTGCATGTGTGTGATTACTTCAAGTACCATGTAGTAAGATGGAGGACTCTGGACCCACACCAGGACCATGTAGCAAAATGGAGGATTCTGGACCCATACCAGGACCATCTAGTAAGCTGGAGGATTCTGGACCCACACCAGGACCATGTAGTAAGATGGACTCTGGACCCACACCAGGACCATATAGCAAGATGGACTCTGGACCCACACCAGGACCATGTAGTAAGATGGACGCTGAAAATCAAGAGTGGGCAATGGGAGGAGAAGAGGGTGGGGAGGAGGCCATTCAGCTTCTTGCTCTATCTTGTGTCATCCGTCACCAAGGCACAACTTCCTTAACAATAGACATAAACAAACAAGACAATGATGACAATTCAGAGCCTGCTGCCGATGCTAACAAGTAGCTACAAGATCCACCAAGTAAGGCCTGTGCAATTTTCTTTGTGTTGAAACTAAATTTCACGGCCATGTTTAGTGACTTCAACAAAAGTACGCAGGGTCAGTTCCCAGGAGGCCAAGTGCTACTTGGAAGAGTACTATCGAAGGATTGCTGCCCAAAATATGATACCACCAACAAGGCCAGCTGGAAGATGGAATAAGATACGTAACCATGGCAATATCGATGACAAAAGACGTGCCTCAGTACAGATTGAGAATGCTCACAGGAGAAGAATGAGTGTGGATGTTGGGCTCTTGGTAGCCAAAAGAAATAAAATGATTACTCAAGGATCAATGTTGCAACACTCACTCAGTTACAAGGAACACACAGGCGATCACTATAGTTACGTGCCTCAAATGGGACCATTGCCCCAGAAGGGACCATTGCTCTGGAAAACATCACCTGAAAGGACTGGTTCAGATGACAAACAGAAGGGCCATGACCTTTGTCCTTTCTCACAGCATGGCACCACCCCAAGCAGCAGTTGGGCATCTAAAAGAAGAGCTTGGTCACTGATAAACAAGAAACCAACTGAGCAGAAGAAGAAAGGCTTGCACCGATCAATATCATACCATAACCAGTCATCTTTTTCCCTTTATGATGATCACTCTCCAACATGGCAGTAACCACAGTAACAGTAACATAACCAAACAATACACAGGTGAAAACAGCAGCTGTAATAGTGATTGCTAGAGATCACAGTGGAGGATGGACGGATACAAATGACCTTGTAATTGTGACCACATTCATTGTATTGCACATATATTTACACCAATGTTTTGTTTGAATTTGTGCTTGCTCAGTAGTTCTGAGGTGCTTCATTTCCCTCAATCTCCCTCAGCAGAGCTAGCAGCTGAGGGCTTCCCTTGACCAGCTCCAGGTCACTACGCATCACCTGACCAAAGATATACAAAAATATACAGTATTAGCCAAAGTGGACATAGATATACAAACAAAACGAAATAGGAAATGACCAAACACTGCAGGTATCAAGTGGCATACCTCTCTGACGTGGTCAACCAGCTTGTCAAGCTCAGCTATCTCCAGGTCAGCTTTTGCAACATTTTCTTTCAGCACTGCAATCTGCAGCCAACAAAATAAAACACATAGAATGTGCAAAGGCCCCCCGGGGCCCCCTAGTCCCCATACCCTGCAAGAGGAACTTGACTGGTACTCCTCTGTGTACTTCTGGAGCACCTGGTACTGTTCCAACTCTTTCTCCAGATCCTGAGATAGTTCTGTAATCTGCACATATCCACAAACACAGTTAAAACACACAATACAACCACTCCCAACACAATACAACCTGTATAAATTCATGAGGCAGTTTAGTCTTAGCTGTGTGAACTGCCCTAAGTAAACAAAAGTTACATCCCCAATTGACAGTAGTCGAAATTATTTATGAGGCAGAAGACGGTAGAGGTTTAAACCTTTTGCAGGCTGAGGGCAACGCTGAGGTCCAAAGGAGGATAGTGGAGAGACTACCTGTTGTACAAGACCTGGTCATAAGGAACCTTGGAGAGGTTGTGACAGTAACAAGGGCGTAGACAGCTATTTATGAGTGGGGGGGCTAAACAGACAAATTAGTTTTCATGGTTATGTCACGTGTACACAGGTTTAAAAAAGTGTCGCTGCTATCATGGCTTTCCAAGTTGAAGAAAACACCGCTAGAGGCTGAGAGTGAGAGTTCATTGTCTGTAGGTTGCGATGCGCCCAGCACTAGCAAGCGGCCGCCAACTGATACATGTAGTGTTCTGAACACTACATGTATAGCAATCAGTTGAACCCGAGGATGCAACTAGGCAGGCAAACGATTGTAGTAGTGCCGCTAACTCAGGTACTAGTACAACTTCATTGATAGATTTGTCAACGCCCTTGCAATGGTTGACAAATCATATTTAAGTGCATGAATTTATAGAGAATGAGAGTCAGCCTTGCAGAAACATGAGGTTTCATATTAGTATAGGAAATTAGTTGAAATCAAATTTAGACTACTTACAACTTTGGTAACTAAGCCACACCATAGTTGATGAGGACATTTTTGAACCTCTGAATTATAATTATGCAATTGGGATTGTTTCCGCGAAGTGACCTAGTGTATACATTATAAACTTTTCAGTTCACACAATATGGTCTGCTGTGTCATTTTTCGAGCCATCTTCTCTTGGTATGTGCAAAGTTATGCTGCAAAAGAAAAAAGTGTAAAAGTAATAATCTCAAAAATTTTGAGTCTTTACATCACAGCCAGTCTGCATCCCTGAGATGCACCTTGTTGAAGCTTACTGATTTTATTCTGTGTGTATGTTATGTGTGTACTGACATTCATCATGGTGGCATTGTGGGTGTACTTTGTTGTCACTCAACTGCACCCATTCCACCTACATGTATCTAACAATCTAACACCTGTCAATGGCTACATTTACTCATTTTTAAGCATGATAAGGTTGGAGAGGGAGGTTGACCATAAGGTTTAAACATAAAAAAGGTGGGTTACCCAATGCAGAGGTCACCCAGAAGACAGATACCAAGGGAGAAGCTTACAGGATGTTCTTACACAGAGATAATCCCATGCAGTGTCAAGGCTTCGAACAAAGTGTTACTTTGAAAATATCCCTAAGTGTACACACCCCATATAGCAGGACCATAATGGTTAAACATAAAAAAGGGGGGTTACCCAATGCAGAGGTCACCCAGAAGACAGATACCAAGGGAGAAGCTTACAGGATGTTCTTACACAGAGATAATCCCATGCAGTTTCAAGGCTTCGAACAAAGTGTGACTTTGAAAATATCCCTAAGTGTACACGCCCCATATAGCAGGACCATAAGGGTTGGGGGGTTACCCAATGCAGAGGTCACCCAGAAGACAGATACCAAGGGAGAAGCATACAGGATGTTCTTACACAGAGATAATCCCATGCAGCTTCGAACAAAGTGTGACTTTGAAATTATCCCTAAGTGTACACGCCCCATATAGCAGGACCATAAGGGTTAAACATAAAAAAGGGGGGTTACCCAATGCAGAGGTCACCCAGAAGACAGATACCAAGGGAGAAGCTTACAGGATGTACATACACAGAGAGTAGATGAAGCTTATAAAGGTATGTTGAATTTTGGACTCAGGTGACTTGCATATTATTGTTGGTATTGGTGGCCAATTAAATGGGGCTTATGAAACAAAAACCACAACTGTCATGGCAACCGCTTAACCATTTGGGGGCAAGTGTGGAGATTATAAAAGGGGAGGAAGTTTGTATGTGTAATATAAGTGCATACATGTGTATCAATGAATTTCACTATCAAACCTATATTTTATAGCAAGAAAAGATTGTTGGAATAAACTGAATGAAGTGCTGAATAAAAGAAAAAAGAGCCAGACTGCAGAAACTTGTGGCTTCTCATATGTTAGCTGGAGTGATGTGCATCCTATTTTTGGCCATTTTCGTGAAATAGAATTCAACAAGCAAGATCTTCCAAACGGAATCAAAGACCAATTGTTGGGCGTTATCAAGGTTATACGATGATCTCACCAAGAGTAGTTCTAAGACAGAGTCGCAAGTGTTTGTCTTCATTAATGCAGTTCTATGTTACCTTTGCAAAGATTTGAAAAACGATCTTGTATTCACGTATGAGGGTGACGTCTCAGGGTCATACGTTATTGCTGACGGTAAATTCGAACTCATAATGAGCGACAGGAAAAACGGAAGCAAAATTTGTCTTGCTGAAGCTAAGAAAGATGATATGGATCAGGGTGAAGCACAATGCCTTGTTGGCTGTGAAGCTGTTTCTGATAGTGAAGCTAACTACTGAAAATGAAGATGTGCCTCATAAGTGGATACTGAATTTCAGTACATCGATTCAAGTCTTGCACAATGAAAGCATCGGAATGACTTCAGCTGGTTCGCCATGACTTCGGTATGTTGGTTAAATTGAAAGAAAGTAGTACTAAAATCCCTTGAAAAGTAGACTATCTCTTCACAACTTGGGTACTGAAAATAAAAATGTGCCTCATACGTGGATACTGAATTTCAGTACATCGATTCAAGTCTTGCACAATAAAAGCATCGGTATGACTTCAGCTGGTTCGCCGTGACTTCGGAATGATGGATATATTGAATAAAAGTAGTACTAAAATCTCTTGAAAAGTAGACTATCTCGTCACAGCTGGGGTACTGAAAATGAAGATGTGCCACATAAGTGGATACTGAATTTCAGTACATCGATTCAAGTCTTGCACAATAAAAGCATAGGTATGACTTCAGCTGGTTCGCCGTGACTTCGGTCTGTTGGATAAATTGAATGAAAGTAGTACTATCATCCCTTGAAACGTACACTAACTCTTCACAGCTGTGGTACAGAAAATGAAGATGTGCCTCATAAGTGGATACTGAATTTCAGTACATCGATTCAAGTCATGCACAATGAAAGCATCGGTATGACTTCAGCTGGTTCGCCGTGACTTCGGTATGTTGGTTAAATTGAATGAAAGTAGTACTATTATCCCTTGAAAAGTAGACTATCTCGTCACAGCTGTGGTACAGAAAATGAAGATGTGCCTCATAAATGGATACTGAATTTCAGTACATCGAATCAAGTCTTGCACAATGAAAGCATCGGTAATTCTTCAGCTGGTTCGCCGTGACTTCGGTATGATGGATATATTGAATAAAAGTAGTACTAAAATCCCATGAAAAGTAGACTATCTCTTCACAGCTGTGGTACAAAAAATGAAGATGTGCCTCGTAAGTGGATACTGAATTTCAGTACATCGATTCAAGTCTTGCACAATAAAAGCATCGGTATAACTTCAGCTGGTTCGCCGTGACTTCGGTATGTTGGTTAAATTGAATGAAAGTAGTACTAAAATCCCTTGAAAAGTAGACTATCTCTTCACAACTGGGGTACAGAAAATGAAGATGTGCCTCATAAGTGGATACTGAATTTAAGTACATCGATTCAAGTCTCGCACAATAAAAGCATAGGTATGACTTCAGCTGGTTCGCCGTTACTTCGGTCTGTTGGATAAATTGAATAAAAGTAGTACTATTATCCCTTGAAACGTAGACTAACTCTTCACAGCTGTGGTACAGAAAATGAAGATGTGCCTCATAAGTGGATACTGAATATCAGTACATCCATTCAAGTCTTGCACAATGAAAGCATCGGAATGACTTCAGCTGGTTCGCCGTGACTTCGGTATGTTGGTTAAATTGAATGAAAGTAGTACTAAAATCCCTTGAAAAGTAGACTATCTCTTCACAGCTGTGGTACTGAAATTGAAGATGTGCCTCATAAGTGGATACTGAATTTCAGTATATCGATTCAAGTCTTGCACAATAAAAGCATCGGTATGACTTCAGCTGGTTCGAAGTGACTTCGGTATGATGGATATATTGAATAAAAGTAGTACTAAAATCCCATGAAAAGTAGACTATCTCTTCACAGCTGTGGTACAGAAAATGAAGATGTGCCTCGTAAGTGGATACTGAATTTCAGTACATCGATTCAAGTCTTGCACAATAAAAGCATCGGTATGACTTCAGCTGGTTCGCCGTGACTTCGGTATGTTGGTTAAATTGAATGAAAGTAGCACTAAAATCCCTTGAAAAGTAGACTATCTCTTCACAACTGGGGTACAGAAAATGAAGATGTGCCTCATAAGTGGATACTGAATTTAAGTACATCGATTCAAGTCTCGCACAATAAAAGCATAGGTATGACTTCAGCTGGTTCGCCGTTACTTCGGTCTGTTGGATAAATTGAATGAAAGTAGTACTATTATCCCTTGAAACGTACACTAACTCTTCACAGCTGTGGTACAGAAAATGAAGATGTGCCTCATAAGTGGATACTGAATTTCAGTACATCGATTCAAGTCATGCACAATGAAAGCATCGGTATGACTTCAGCTGGTTCGCCGTGACTTCGGTATGTTGGTTAAATTGAATGAAAGTAGTACTATTATCCCTTGAAAAGTAGACTATCTCGTCACAGCTGTGGTACAGAAAATGAAGATGTGCCTCATAAGTGGATACTGAATTTCAGTACATCGAATCAAGTCTTGCACAATGAAAGCATCGGTAATTCTTCAGCTGGTTCGCCGTGACTTCGGTATGATGGATATATTGAATAAAAGTAGTACTAAAATCCCATGAAAAGTAGACTATCTCTTCACAGCTGTGGTACAGAAAATGAAGATGTGCCTCGTAAGTGGATACTGAATTTCAGTACATCGAATCAAGTCTTGCACAATGAAAGCATCGGTAATTCTTCAGCTGGTTCGCCGTGACTTCGGTATGATGGATATATTGAATGAAAGTAGTACTAAAATCCCATGAAAAGTAGACTATCTCTTCACAGCTGTGGTACTGAAATTGAAGATGTGCCTCATAAGTGGATACTGAATATCAGTACATCCATTCAAGTCTTGCACAATGAAAGCATCGGAATGACTTCAGCTGGTTCGCCGTGACTTCGGTATGTTGGTTAAATTGAATGAAAGTAGTACTATTATCCCTTGAAAAGTAGACTATCTCGTCACAGCTGGGGTACTGAGAATGAAGATGTGCCTCATAAGTGGATAGTGAATTTAAGTACATCGATTCAAGTCTTGCACAATAAAAGCATAGGTATGACTTCAGCTGGTTCGCCGTGACTTCGGTATGATGGATAAATTGAATAAAGGTAGTACTATTATCCCTTGAAAAGTAGACTATCTCTTCACAACTGGGGTACAGAAAATGAAGATGTGCCTCATAAGTGGATACTGAATTTAAGTACATCGATTCAAGTCTCGCACAATAAAAGCATAGGTATGACTTCAGCTGGTTCGCCGTTACTTCGGTCTGTTGGATAAATTGAATGAAAGTAGTACTATTATCCCTTGAAACGTAGACTAACTCTTCACAGCTGTGGTACAGAAAATGAAGATGTGCCTCATAAGTGGATACTGAATTTCAGTACATCGATTCAAGTCATGCACAATGAAAGCATCGGTATGACTTCAGCTGGTTCGCCGTGACTTCGGTCTGTTGGTTATATTGAATGAAAGTAGTACTATTATCCCTTGAAAAGTAGACTATCTCGTCACAGCTGTGGTACAGAAAATGAAGATGTGCCTCATAAGTGGATACTGAATTTCAGTACATCGAATCAAGTCTTGCACAATGAAAGCATCGGTAATTCTTCAGCTGGATCGCCGTGACTTCGGTATGATGGATATATTGAATAAAAGTAGTACTAAAATCCCATGAAAAGTAGACTATCTCGTCACAGCTGGGGTACTGAAAATGAAGATGTGCCACATAAGTGGATACTGAATTTCAGTACATCGATTCAAGTCTTGCACAATAAAAGCATCGGTATGACTTCAGCTGGTTAGCCGTGACTTCGGTATGATGGATATATTGAATAAAAGTAGTACTAAAATCCCATGAAAAGTAGAATATCTCTTCACAGCTGTGGTACAGAAAATGAAGATGTGCCTAATAAGTGGATATTGAATTTCAGTACATCGATTCAAGTCTTGCACAATAAAAGCATTGGTATGACTTCAGCTGGTTCGCCGTGACTTCGGTATGATGGATATATTGAATAAAAGTAGTACTAAAATCCCTTGAAAAGTAGACTATCTCTTCACAGCTGTGGTACTGAAATTGAAGATGTGCCTCATAAGTGGATACTGAATTTCAGTATATCGATTCAAGTCTTGCACAATAAAAGCATCGGTATGACTTCAGCTGGTTCGCCGTGACTTCGGTATGATGGATATATTGAATAAAAGTAGTACTAAAATCCCTTGAAAAGTAGACTATCTCTTCACAGCTGTGGTACTGAAATTGAAGAAGTGCCTCATTAGTGGATACTGAATTTCAGTATATCAATTCAAGTCTTGCACAATAAAAGCATCGGTATGACTTCAGCTGGTTCGAAGTGACTTCGGTATGATGAATGTATTGAATAAAAGTAGTACTAAAATCCCATGAAAAGTAGACTATCTCTTCACAGCTGTGGTACAGAAAATGAAGATGTGCCTCGTAAGTGGATACTGAATTTCAGTACATCGATTCAAGTCTTGCCCAATAAAAGCATCGGTATGACTTCAGCTGGTTCGCCGTGACTTCGGTATGATGGATATATTGAATGAAAGTAGTACTAAAATCCCATGAAAAGTAGACTATCTCTTCACAGCTGTGGTGCTGAAAATGAAGATGTGCCTCATAAGTGGATACTGAATTTCAGTACATCGATTCAAGTCTCGCACAATAAAAGCATAGGTATGACTTCAGCTGGTTCGCCGTTACTTCGGTCTGTTGGATAAATTGAATGAAAGTAGTACTATTATCCCTTGAAAAGTAGACTATCTCGTCACAGCTGTGGTACAGAAAATGAAGATGTGCCTCATAAGTGGATACTGAATTTCAGTACATCGAATCAAGTCTTGCACAATGAAAGCATCGGTAATTCTTCAGCTGGATCGCCGTGACTTCGGTATGATGGATATATTGAATAAAAGTAGTACTAAAATCCCATGAAAAGTAGACTATCTCGTCACAGCTGGGGTACTGAAAATGAAGATGTGCCACATAAGTGGATACTGAATTTCAGTACATCGATTCAAGTCTTGCACAATAAAAGCATCGGTATGACTTCAGCTGGTTAGCCGTGACTTCGGTATGATGGATATATTGAATAAAAGTAGTACTAAAATCCCATGAAAAGTAGAATATCTCTTCACAGCTGTGGTACAGAAAATGAAGATGTGCCTAATAAGTGGATATTGAATTTCAGTACATCGATTCAAGTCTTGCACAATAAAAGCATTGGTATGACTTCAGTTGGTTCGCCGTGACTTCGGTATGATGGATATATTGAATAAAAGTAGTACTAAAATCCCTTGAAAAGTAGACTATCTCTTCACAGCTGTGGTACTGAAATTGAAGATGTGCCTCATAAGTGGATACTGAATTTCAGTATATCGATTCAAGTCTTGCACAATAAAAGCATCGGTATGACTTCAGCTGGTTCGCCGTGACTTCGGTATGATGGATATAATGAATAAAAGTAGTACTAAAATCCCTTGAAAAGTAGACTATCTCTTCACAGCTGTGGTACTGAAATTGAAGAAGTGCCTCATTAGTGGATACTGAATTTCAGTATATCAATTCAAGTCTTGCACAATAAAAGCATCGGTATGACTTCAGCTGGTTCGAAGTGACTTCGGTATGATGAATGTATTGAATAAAAGTAGTACTAAAATCCCATGAAAAGTAGACTATCTCTTCACAGCTGTGGTACAGAAAATGAAGATGTGCCTCGTAAGTGGATACTGAATTTCAGTACATCGATTCAAGTCTTGCACAATGAAAGCATCGGTAATTCTTCAGCAGGTTCGCCGTGACTTCGGTATGATGGATATATTGAATAAAAGTAGTACTAAAATCCCATGAAAAGTAGACTATCTCGTCACAGCTGGGGTACTGAAAATGAAGATGTGCCACATAAGTGGATACTGAATTTCAGTACATCGATTCAAGTCTTGCACAATAAAAGCATCGGTATGACTTCAGCTGGTTCGCCGTGACTTCGGTATGATGGATATATTGAATAAAAGTAGTACTAAAATCCCATGAAAAGTAGAATATCTCTTCACAGCTGTGGTACAGAAAATGAAGATGTGCCTAATAAGTGGATATTGAATTTCAGTACATCGATTCAAGTCTTGCACAATAAAAGCATTGGTATGACTTCAGCTGGTTCGCCGTGACTTCGGTATGTCTTGCACAATGAAAGCATCATTATGACTTCAGCTGGTTCGCCGTTACTTCGGTCCTTTGGATGAATTGAAAGAAAGTAGTACTATTATCCCTTGAAAAGTAGACTATCTCTTCACAGCTGGGGTACTGAAAATGAAGATGTGCCTCATAAGTGGATACTGAATTTCAGTACATCGATTCAAGTCTTGCACAATGAAAGCATCTTTAAGACTTCAGCTGGTTCGCCGTGACTTCGGTATGTTGGTTAAATTGAATGAAAGTAGTACTATTATCCCTTGAAAAGTAGACTATCTCTTCACAGCTAGGGTACTGAAAATGAAGATGTGCCTCATAAGTGGATACTGAATTTCAGTACATCCATTCAAGTCTTGCACAATGAAAGCATCGGAATGACTTCAGCTGGTTCGCCGTGACTTCGGTATGTTGGTTAAATTGAATGAAAGTAGTACTATTATCCCTTGAAAAGTAGACTATCTCGTCACAGCTGGGGTACTGAGAATGAAGATGTGCCTCATAAGTGGATACTGAATTTAAGTACATCGATTCAAGTCTTGCACAATAAAAGCATAGGTATGACTTCAGCCGGTTCGCCGTGACTTCGGTATGATGGATATATTGAATAAAAGTAGTACTAAAATCCCATGAAAAGTAGACTATCTCTTCACAGCTGGGGTACTGAAAATGAAGATGTGCCTCATAAGTGGATACTGAATTTCAGTACATCGATTCAAGTCTTGCACAATGAAAGCATCGGTATGACTTCAGCTGGTTCGCCGTGACTTCGGTATGATGGATATATTGAATGAAAGTAGTACTATAATCCCATGAAAAGAAGACTATCTCTTACAGCTGTGGTACTGAAATTGAAGATGTGCCTCATAAGTGGATTCTGAATTTCAGTACATCCATTCAAATCTTGCACAATGAAAGCATCTTTATGACTTCAGCTGGTTCGCCGTGACTTCGGTTTGTTGGTTAAATTGAATGAAGTAGTACTATTATCCCTTGAAAAGTAGACTATCTCTTCACAGCTGGGGTACTGAAAATGAAGATGTGCCTCATAAGTGGATGCTGAATTTCAGTACATCGATTCATGTCTTGCACAATGAAAGCATCATTATGACTTCAGCTGGTTCGCCGTTACTTCGGTCCTTTGGATGAATTGAAAGAAAGTAGTACTATTATCCCTTGAAAAGTAGACTATCTCTTCACAGCTGGGGTACTGAAAATGAAGATGTGCCTCATAAGTGGATACTGAATTTCAGTACATCGATTCAAGTCTTGCACAATGAAAGCATCTTTAAGACTTCAGCTGGTTCGCCGTGACTTCGGTATGTTGGTTAAATTGAATGAAAGTAGTACTATTATCCCTTGAAAAGTAGACTATCTCGTCACAGCTGTGGTACAGAGAATGAAGATGTGCCTCATAAGTGGACACTGAATTTCAGTACATCGAATCAAGTCTTGCACAATGAAAGCATCGGTAATTCTTCAGCTGGTTCGCCGTGACTTCGGTATGATGGATATATTGAATGAAAGTAGTACTAAAATCCCATGAAAAGTAGACTATCTCTTCACAGCTAGGGTACTGAAAATGAAGATGTGCCTCATAAGTGGATACTGAATTTCAGTACATCCATTCAAGTCTTGCACAATGAAAGCATCGGTATGACTTCAGCTGGTTCGCGTTGACTTCGGTATGTTGGATATATTGAATGAAAGTAGTACAAAAATCCCATAAAAAGTAGACTATCTCTTCATAGCTGTGGTACTGAAATTGAAGATGTGCCTCATAAGTGGATACTGAATTTCAGTACATCGATTCAAGTCTTGCACAATGAAAGCATCGGAATGACTTCAGCTGGTTCGCCGTGACTTCGGTATGTTGGATAAATTGAATGAAAGTAGTACTAAAATCCCTTGAAAAGTAGACTATCTCTTCACAGCTGGGGTACTGAAAATGAAGAAGTGCCTCATAAGTGGATACTGAATTTCAGTACATCGATTCACGTCTTGCACAATGAAAGCATCGGTATGACTTCAGCTGGTTCGCGTTGACTTCGGTATGTTGGATATATTGAATGAAAGTAGTACAAAAATCCCATGAAAAGTAGACTATCTCTTCATAGCTGTGGTACTGAAATTGAAGATGTGCCTCATAAGTGGATACTGAATTTCAGTACATCGATTCAAGTCTTGCACAATGAAAGCATCGGAATGACTTCAGTTGGTTCGCCGTGACTTCGGTATGTTGGATATATTGAATGAAAGTAGTACAAAAATCCCATGAAAAGTATACTATCTCTTCATAGCTGTGGTACTGAAATTGAAGATGTGCCTCATAAGTTGATACTGAATTTCAATACATCGATTTAAGTCTTGCACAATGAAAGCATCGGAATGACTTCAGCTGGTTCGCCGTGACTTCGGTATGTTGGTTAAATTGAATGAAAGTAGTACTATTATCCCTTGAAAAGTAGACTATCTCGTCACAGCTGGGGTACTGAGAATGAAGATGTGCCTCATAAGTGGATACTGAATTTAAGTACATCGATTCAAGTCTTGCACAATAAAAGCATAGGTATGACTTCAGCCGGTTCGCCGTGACTTCGGTATGATGGATATATTGAATAAAAGTAGTACTAAAATCCCATGAAAAGTAGACTATCTCTTCACAGCTGGGGTACTGAAATTGAAGATGTGCCTCATAAGTGGATTCTGAATTTCAGTACATCCATTCAAATCTTGCACAATGAAAGCATCTTTATGACTTCAGCTGGTTCGCCGTGACTTCGGTTTGTTGGTTAAATTGAATGAAGTAGTACTATTATCCCTTGAAAAGTAGACTATCTCTTCACAGCTGGGGTACTGAAAATGAAGATGTGCCTCATAAGTGGATGCTGAATTTCAGTACATCGATTCATGTCTTGCACAATGAAAGCATCATTATGACTTCAGCTGGTTCGCCGTTACTTCGGTCCTTTGGATGAATTGAAAGAAAGTAGTACTATTATCCCTTGAAAAGTAGACTATCTCTTCACAGCTGGGGTACTGAAAATGAAGATGTGCCTCATAAGTGGATACTGAATTTCAGTACATCGATTCAAGTCTTGCACAATGAAAGCATCTTTAAGACTTCAGCTGGTTCGCCGTGACTTCGGTATGTTGGTTAAATTGAATGAAAGTAGTACTATTATCCCTTGAAAAGTAGACTATCTCGTCACAGCTGTGGTACAGAGAATGAAGATGTGCCTCATAAGTGGACACTGAATTTCAGTACATCGAATCAAGTCTTGCACAATGAAAGCATCGGTAATTCTTCAGCTGGTTCGCCGTGACTTCGGTATGATGGATATATTGAATGAAAGTAGTACTAAAATCCCATGAAAAGTAGACTATCTCTTCACAGCTAGGGTACTGAAAATGAAGATGTGCCTCATAAGTGGATACTGAATTTCAGTACATCCATTCAAGTCTTGCACAATGAAAGCATAGGTATGACTTCAGCTGGTTCGCGTTGACTTCGGTATGTTGGATATATTGAATGAAAGTAGTACAAAAATCCCATAAAAAGTAGACTATCTCTTCATAGCTGTGGTACTGAAATTGAAGATGTGCCTCATAAGTGGATACTGAATTTCAGTACATCGATTCAAGTCTTGCACAATGAAAGCATCGGAATGACTTCAGCTGGTTCGCCGTGACTTCGGTATGTTGGATAAATTGAATGAAAGTAGTACTAAAATCCCTTGAAAAGTAGACTATCTCTTCACAGCTGGGGTACTGAAAATGAAGAAGTGCCTCATAAGTGGATACTGAATTTCAGTACATCGATTCACGTCTTGCACAATGAAAGCATCGGTATGACTTCAGCTGGTTCGCGTTGACTTCGGTATGTTGGATATATTGAATGAAAGTAGTACAAAAATCCCATGAAAAGTAGACTATCTCTTCATAGCTGTGGTACTGAAATTGAAGATGTGCCTCATAAGTGGATACTGAATTTCAGTACATCGATTCAAGTCTTGCACAATGAAAGCATCGGAATGACTTCAGTTGGTTCGCCGTGACTTCGGTATGTTGGATATATTGAATGAAAGTAGTACAAAAATCCCATGAAAAGTATACTATCTCTTCATAGCTGTGGTACTGAAATTGAAGATGTGCCTCATAAGTTGATACTGAATTTCAATACATCGATTTAAGTCTTGCACAATGAAAGCATCGGAATGACTTCATCTGGTTCGCCGTGACTTCGGTATTTTGGATAAATTGAATGAAAGTAGTACTATTATTCCTTGAAAAGTAGACTATCTCGTCACAGCTGGGGTACTGAAAATGAAGATGTGCCTCATAAGTGGATACTGAATTTCAGTACATCGACTCAAGTCTTGCACAATAAAAGCATCGGTATGACTTCAGCTGGTTCGCCGTGACTTCGGTATGATGGATATATTGAATAAAAATCCCATGAAAAGTAGACTATCCCTTCACAGCTGTGGTACAGAAAATGAAGATATGCCTCATAAGTGGATACTGAATTTCAGTACATCGATTCAAGTCTTGCACAATGAAGCATCGGTATGACTTCAGCTGGTTCGCGTTGACTTCGGTATGTTGGTTATATTGAATGAAAGTAGTACAAAAATCCCATGAAAAGTAGACTATCTCTTCATAGCTGTGGTACTGAAATTGAAGATGTGCCTCATAAGTGGATACTGAATTTCAGTACATCGATTCAAGTCTTGCACAATGAAAGCATCTTTATGACTTCAGCTAGTTCGCCGTTACTTCGGTCTGTTGGATAAATTGAATGAAAGTAGTACTATTATCCCTTGAAAAGTAGACTATCTCTTCACAGCTGTGGTACAGAAAATGAAGATGGGCCTCATAAGTGGATACTGATTTTCAGTACATCGATTCAAGTCTTGCACAATGAAAGCATCTTTATGAATTCAGCTGGTTCGCCGTTACTTCGGTCTGTTGGATAAATTGAATGAAAGTAGTACTATTATCCCTTGAAACGTAGACTATCTCTTCACAGCTGGGGTACTGATAATGAAAATGTGCCTCATAAGTGGATACTGAATTTCAGTACATCGATTCAAGTCTTGCACAATGAAAGCATCGGAATGACTTCAGCTGTTTCGCCGTGACTTCGGTATGTTGTTTATTGAATGAAAGTAGTACTAAAATCCCTTGAAAAGTAGACTTGCTCTTCACAGCTGGGGTACTGAAAATGAAGATGTGCCTCATAAGTTGATACTGAATTGAACACTTAGGTTTTACTCGTTTTCAATAGGCAGAGGACTAGTTACTAAACGTACATATTGAGATCCAGCGAACATACCCAACCAAGTCGCGCATGACTGGCCATGCCACGTATGTGCATGAGATCTTTTTGTGAGTGACTATAGTCCCGGCAAGAATATGGTCAAGTACCTGTACATATACATGTATACATGTATAACCTTAACTCTATTACTAGTAGCTATTTATTATTAAGTATCTTCATCAGTTATATACGACTAAATTGTACTGATGAAGTAGTAGCGATCATACACTTGAATTTGGAATTATGTGTGCACATGGGAAGTAGAAAAAAGTTGGTAAAGTACATAGCCTGATAGTTCTAGCTTTATTGGCCACCCTACAAACAAGAGTAGATGGTCCACGCGACAAACCTACAATGAAAAAGAGAGGTAAATGTCAAGTCAGCCATTGAAAAGTATACAATAAGGCAAACCCTCGTGTGGAATTTACTGCGCGCACATTTTGACGGAACAAAAAATATACAAAGTATGCAATTGTACCCACTGTATCACTTAAACGTCTACAAACGTAGCTAGAAGACTTCCGCACAAAAGTGTGAGTGATTGTTGGAAATTCTCCATAGACATTCTGTACAATTTTTTTATTACGTGTATTACGGAATTCAAATCATTCATGTCCGCAATTTCTGGCCACTTCCTGACGATGATGCGGACCGGTCAAGCGTTCTGTTGGGTCGTTTTGTCACCGACAAAGATGGAAGATGCAGTGAGATATGCTATTGAAATTGAGCGAGACCTTGGTTTCCAGACTGCGCCGGAAACACAGTCGGTAAAAGCATTGCGCGGTATATAATACTGTCACGGAAGAGTTCAAGATAGTATCGTTCAGTAAACACGAGTCTTTTTTCGGGCTACTTGTGTAGTGGCAAAATTACAACACGACCATAAAATCATTTTGGAATCATTATGTGATCGGAAAGCATATCATTAATGTTCAATCACGCAGTGATTTAATCCTCTCTTAAATTCTTTTCTTGCATGTGATATTATGCTTACAAAAAATGTATTAATCCGGCCGGTCGAGTAAGTGACTTCATGCATGATTTCTTTTCTGGTGCATAACTCATGCCGTGGAGCAAGCTCTTTCTAAAGGTACAGTCATAGCTAGATACATTCCTATGCCATTTTGGCAACACTCTATATATTCATGTACATATATGTAGTGTCTCTCCCCCCCCTCCCCCCCCTCCCGCGCCTTATAGCATTTTATGTGTTTGTTCTTGTGTCGCCACCCCAACAACGCTACCTCAACTTGCATGAAAATTGTGTGGTTATTGTTAAATAATTGCTCGATGAATATACTTTTTAAAAAATTTCGCGATACAATATCGCGATATTTTACTCATGTCGTAGGTTACCATTTCATCAGAGGGAGGAAGTGAAAGAGTTGTTGGATGGCATGTTGGAAAGAAAGGTGATAGAACCTAGTCAGGGGTCATGGTCATCCCCAGTTTGTGTTGGTCAAAAAGAAGGATGGACCCACAAGATTTTGTGTGGACTTCAGACGGTTAAATGCTGTGACCAAGAATGATGCACGACCCCTACCTTGCATTGACGAAACACTGGATGTCCTGGGGTCTGCACGATGGTTCTCCTGCCTTGACCTTATACAAGTGGATACTGGCAGGTTGAGGTGGCACCTGAAGATCGTGAGAAAACGGCATTTGTTATACTCCATCCTAAATAGCTCTTTTCTTTCCGTTGTCTTCTATTTCATTTGCCGCGAAGTACTGCTCCAGACGCTCTATGTAAGTCACCCATTCTTCAACGCCTCGGTCGAATTCTATCAAACGTCCATAATGCGCTGCCATCCTTTCACCTCTCCTTATACCCTCGTCGCCAAATATGTAGTGTATCAACACTAACCTAACGACTACACTACCACGAACGCACCTTAGAGGAAAAGGATCATCAACTGAACTGCGCATGCGTGATACAAAATATACACACCTATTACTGCAATATATACATAAATGCAATACATCACAAAGAGCATCAAACATTTATGGCATGTATTGTCAGAGCATGATACTAAGACTGATTCAGACAAAACAAGGTGTATTGCTGATTGGCCTATACTCCATACTGTCTGCAAGATCTGAAACAATCCTTGGGGTTAACGTTATATTATAGACGATTTGTCCGAAATTTTGCTGCTATAGTTGCTCCTTTAGTAACTGCATTTTTACAGTTGAAGGAACGCCTGGTAGCATCTCCCATATTGGGCTACCCTGTGTTCAACCAGCTATTTATGGTGGAAACTGATGCTAGTGGGAGAGGCTTGGGGCTGTTCTGTCACAGTATATATCGGGTGTGGAACGCGTCATTGCTTTTGCAAGCAGGTCCCTGTCTAAAGCTGAAAAGAAGTACTGTGCTACAAGGCGTGAAATGCTTGCTTTAGTGTGGGCCTCAAACATTTTCGCCCTTATCATATTGGCAGACGTTTTACAGTGCGGACAGACCATGCTTGCTTCATTATTGCGGTGGTTACAGAGTTTTTATGAACAAGTTGCTAGATGGCTCGAATGCCTTTCTGAATATGATTTTGAGGTGGTTCATCGCCCTGGTACTAAGCATACCAACGCTGATGCCTTGTCCCGTATGCCTTGCCCTGTCACGTAACAATTGGTCCCCCCCCCCCCCCCCCCACCCCCCCCCCCAAAAAAAAAACAGTCCCCCCGGACCAAATATTTCAGAAAAAATGGTCCAAGGGAACCAATATTTTCGGTCCCCCTTTGAAAAATTTTGGGCCCCCCCCCCCCCCCCCTTTTTTTTTTCCAGCTGAAATAAAAGGTACCACCCGGTACAATTTGGTTGCGAAAAGTGTACCGCCATTGCCAAAAGTGTACCAGGTAGTGAGAAAGGACCCTTGGCTATTTAGGATGATTACCATGACGTCGATTTGTTGCATGCAAGTATAACTGAGTAACCGTTTCCACTGACATTCGGTGTGTTGATTTGTTGTTCAAAGTTATTAAACATATGTTAATCACCAAAATTGTACCACCCGGTACAATTTGGTTGCGAAAAGTGTACCGCCCTTGCCAAAAGTGTACCAGGTAGTGAGAAAGGGCCGTTGGCTATTTAGGATGAGTACCATGACGTAGTTAATCGATTTGTTACATGCAAGTATAACTGAGTGACCGTTTCCACTGACATTCTTCGTTGTGTTGATTTGTTGGGCAAAGTTTTTAAACATATGTTAATCAGATCATGCAAAAAAGTGATTGAGACACGAATAATTCTTTTATTAGTATATATGAGCTAATCCTATATCACATTCGCCTAACAGGTTCATAGTGGTCACATGTATTGACCAGATAAACAGCTTCTTTGGAATGCGAATGCACAACATTGCTGTCTTCACATGGATGTGGCAAAAAGTGTACATATTGGACAGTGCAAAAATTTCAACTTCCGTAGCCCAGACAGATGATGATATCATTATGATCCTGTTGAAGCACTCTCTATTGTGGTGTACTTGCACTGGTGTACTTGCACTCTCTATGGTGGTGTACTTGCACTCTCTAACGTGGTGTACTTGCACTCTCTATGGTGGTGTACTTGCACTCTATGGTGGTGTACCTGTACTCTCTATGGTGGTGTACTTGCACTCTATGGTGGTGTACTTGCACTCTCTATGGGGTGTACTTGTATTCTCTATTGTGGTGCACTTGTACTCTACGTCTGCTCCATTGGCTAATCTCTCAGATGTGTTTTGAAATACAATCAGCAAACACAAATGCCAACAGCTAAAGGAATAATTACATATATTTAAAAACAGCCAAATTTAATAATGCATGGCTCCCTGTTGTATGCACGAACACTTACGTCTGAACATGTTTGTAGTATCGCTTCGCCTGGGAGCGCAGCGCCCACGTGGCGACAGGGCGCGCTCTAGTACCCTCGGTGAGAGAAACTAATAATGTTAAACACTTCCAAATCCCAAGCTGCAAAAACTCTAAGGCCATAGGTGCGTTAATGCGTGCACATTCACCTGCTAGAGGATGCTAAAAGCCCCATGGCACTGGTAACAGCAGAGGCTGTTTGTCCATCACGGTGGGACCTGTCGTCTTGTCAGAAGACTAGGAAATGAAAGATAGGCGCGGCTTCGCTTGACCACGTGAGGTCGCCTCTATATAAAGTTTAGTGGTTTCAGCCTAAAAGCTACACAACTGTACCAGGTATGATCATTGTATATCAATCCGTACCACTACAATATTATAGATCGAGGACTATTTCATGGTGGGAGAGACAAATTGGTGCAAAGCAGAAGCCAGAAGCGGGAAGGAAGGAGAATGCATAGAGCAAAGTATGCTTAGATCCACCTCACCTGTATGCAAGAAAGCCAATAGACAAAACCAGTAAGTATGACCAATTGAATGTTATCGTGTAAATCAGGTTGCGTTTTAAATACGGAAGACCGCTATATCGAGGACTATGGAAGGCCTGCAGTTAGCATGCGGTTTTTGTTGTTTGTGCTTGCGTTGCGAATACACTTATTTACGCCCTTTCCCTAGCTAGTGCTGAGCAGCGGCCATACGTTATGAATAATGTTAGGGTGTTGTACGTCAGGGCTTCCAACCTGCGAAAATAAAATTAAAACTTGAGTTTTATAAATTGAGGACACATGCTCTATATTCTGTGTTAGCATTTACAGAGTTACCACCAGTTGATTTTCAGTTCCTATACAGATGATTTCCGGTCATGAAGCCTGTGCTGGTACATGTGCGGGGCAGCTATCCGCCGGGGTGGCAGTTGCACCACGTGCAGCTATTTTGTTGGCTTGGGGCTCCATTTTCACGTGAGACGACTGCATTACCTCATAAGCTAGGCCTGGGAACGGTACTCTTGTCGCGTATGCATTGCGAGGGTGACGTACCGATTTACTTTCTGCGAGCTTTCCATCGTGAAAAAGTCAGAGTTGGAATCATAGCAGGGATCTGATCGAGCTGATCAATTGGTAGGCAAGCGTAATCAAAGGTTAATAAATTGTAATGAATACAAATCCACCAAATATGTTAACAAACATTTACCTAGCGATTTCATGTTAGTTTCAAATACTCGGATTTTTATCTCGATCCGGTCAACAGTTGGGACAGTTTCCGCGAAAAATTGCCCCACGGTTAAAATGTTATAAAAATGCATCGCGTTTGAATCGCTATAACTTCCCAACGGATAACGCTATCGACTTCCTATTTTCAACACTTCATACTACACCATTCCACTATGATAGGTTGGAAATAGGAAGTCGATAGCGTTATCCGTTGGGAGGTTATAGCGATTCAAACGCGATGCATTTTTATAACATTTCAACAGTGGGTCAAAAACTGTTCCAGTTATTCCACATTTGCCTTCATTCGCGAACACCCGGTATATCATTTTGATTTTGCAATTTTTCTCTGTCCAGTGATGCGATAGCAAAAATATTGTCGTGCTTTAAAATGCATACTTGTCCTCTCGATGTATTGGGATTTCTGGATATGGTCTACTGCGTGGCTTTAAAACTCACATTTGAATGATGTATTTCACAGTTTTCAACGGTGCTTCCTTGTACAAGGTGGCTGCAGTAAAGTAAGTCTTTCTGCAACATCAGTCTCATTTATGAGCAGAGCTGAAGGTTTCCCCTCGCCAACTAGTTCTCTCAGTAACACTCTCCTTTTTAGT
This sequence comes from Ephydatia muelleri, assembly GCA_013339895.1. Taxonomy (NCBI): domain Eukaryota; kingdom Metazoa; phylum Porifera; class Demospongiae; order Spongillida; family Spongillidae; genus Ephydatia; species Ephydatia muelleri. The sequence continues at coordinate 10,908,074 of JABACO010000008.1, read as the reverse complement.
GGCCACTAATGTATGTATAGGCATATAGCAGTTGTAAAGACGATTGGAGGTGCAGGTTTCAGAAGTGATACAATTAAAGGTTCAACTTGAGCAACAGCAGGAAAACTTGACACCACTGCAATTGAATGCTGTTTGCAGGTCGTATACACGTTTGTCTTACATGAAAGTATCAATCCAGTTATGTACAAACGAAGGTGTACCAGTAAATGATTGTATGAGCAGACTACTTCAAACTGCTACGCCTATATACATTGTCAATGTGCCCTCCCCCCTCTGTTCCCAAACCCTGGATCCAAGAGGGGATGCTATTGGTGGTCTTCCCATTCATTGATATGGAAGATTGAAGGAAACAGTGGTTTTCATGGCTGAGATCGTGCCAGTTTTCTATGTTCAACATACAAACACAAATATAATATCCGTGGCCATTCAAGAGGGGTAATGCAGCGTCTGTTTTGGGAACTTTGCCTCCAACCCTCCCCTCTCTATTGAATGATGTTTAGAATTCTAAATGTAATGGGTTTATGTACCTACATATGCATCAGAGATAAAAAACACACCAAACATATACACAAAATACACAAAATACAGAGGCTGCTGGTAGTTGTAGAGAAATGGTAAAAACATACCAACGAGGTAACAATAATAGATTACTTCGGATTAAAATACTTCTGGATCTGTGGTCACAGCTGGTAGTTGAGGAATGTGAAACAAATGGATAAATGCGAGTTTGAAATCATATATCTTGCACAATGCATGTCGCAATCCTTTTTAGTAATGGAACCTAAGGCAATTCCAGTACTCTTATTTCTAGTGGCACACATTAAGTGCACTAATTAATGTTGATACATGTAGGGATTACTTACTCAATAATTTCCTCCCATGAGGTATCTGCAAATGTGGACAGAAAACACAAGTAAACATGCATTAGAACAGTGACACTCCATCTAGCTGTGTCATTCATAATCATCTGTAAGGGGGGGGCAGTCAAGTAGCATGCATGCATGTGTTGTTTAGCATTAGGCACCTGCCAATATTCTCACATGAGTCATTCTAGACACCAGACTAAACTGTTGGTATGATCAGTTATGTGGTATACACAACAAACACATGCACATATACACCAATGTTGACTTTTACTGTCAAATTCATGTGCATTTCATCTATGATAGCTGCACTAAACTCACTTTCGTGATTGCAAATCAGATGGCTGCTTAACAACCGGGCCGCCTGGTCACATTTTTTAACCCTCTGACGCTTTGACAGTTTTATTCTCTGTGGTGTAAGGGCATACAGCACATAACAATTATGAGAAGCCAAATCACATCATACCGTCAACTCCACTTCGAATGTGCAGCATGAAATTTTTATGTGCCCATCTGTATTAGCCAAAAGGTCTCTAATTTTTTTCCTCAGAATCTGACATGTGTGGAGGAAAGAAAGTTCATTGTAACCAAAATATACACTTTCATCTCAATCAATCTTATGCACCCCTGCCATTTGGTGCAATAGTGTGGATTCAGATGGTACTAATGGACATGGGTCATGATTATGTCCCGTGTACATAAGGAATGTCCTGTGTATCTTTGTCACTTTGGGAAGGAAGGCTGCATATGTTCCCACTGAGAGATGCCAATTAGTGTGGATGAGACGCCAAAAGAGTTACCATGTTTGTTTTGGCATAATAACCGTTGCAAAATGGGTTCCTGCCTGTGGCTAATTGGCTGTGTCTTTACAGATAGCCATGTATGGAGCATGGAGTTTAACCGATTAACGCCGGAATATTTTTTGTGTAACTAACATAGAGTTGGCCAAAATCAACTAAATGAGGAATGTTAGGAGCAGGAAGGAGGGTTTCAACAATATCAACAGACGCTGTGAATATAAATAACTTGTAATTGGTACAGTGTTTTAAAGGGTCTGGAAAAATTCTTTGATAACGGTACAAACATCTGTGATGCTGAAATGTGTCTCCTGGCGTTAATCGGTTAAGCAGGAGTGTACTTTAAAGTTGTGATATTCAATGCTTCCCAATTACTGGAGAGTGCAGATGAAGTCCAAGCAAGAGTGGATGGTGTGTATATAAAAGTGGTACAGCACTATGCACGCTCACCCACTACACACTCACACTACACACACATACTAATGACATACATTGTGTGCATCGAATATGGTAATGATGGAAATATAAAAATACATGTAGACATATAAACATACATACATGTATGGTTGATGTTGTTGTGCGTATGTGTGTGCATGTGTGTATATGTATGTGTGTCCAGCATGTGTGTATGTGTATTGTGTGTATGTGTGTAGTATGTAGTATGTATGTGTGTGTATATGTTTATGTGTGTGCATGTGTGACTGTATGCAGTGTGTTGGCTGGCTCTCTTGGGCTCTTTTATCCTGGAACAAATCTTGTTAAATAGTACCCAATGATTGGAACTTTGTACGGTTTGTGAATTCTGTGAGCCACTCAGTTAAGAAAACTGGTTACAGCCCTACTCCAATAATTACATGGCCTTTCACACTGTGCTGATCAAATTTATTGATACAAGGCCACCACCTCTCACACATGGAATGTCAAGTACCATGTCATTACCCTCAACTGGGCTAGTGTGGTCCCGCACACTGGGCGTGGCATTCTTCCCTATGAACCTCATCTGATGCCTGGGTGTGTATTAGTGCAGTATAGAAGTTTGTGGAGTACAATCCTATGGCTTCATGCTCTCAAACATGTCAACATCTTCCTCCTCTGAACTGTTCCTCACCTTCTGTGTTGCAACTTCCTCCACCACCTCCTCCTCTTCTTCCACCTGAGCAACTTCCTCCACCACCTCCTCCTCTTCCTCCACCTCCTGTAAACACATGAACAGGATTATCCAGTGTAAGTACATGCCTCCCCCTCCCACCCTCACCTGCAAAATCGGATCTTCAATTTCCACCTATTGAATATGTGCACAATTAACCAGTGCATGTTGATGTAGGATACACAATGTGCACTCTAATAATGCATAGCACCCAACTCCCCTCCACCCCACAAATCTCTCCCACATATTGGCACCCACCATTCCTAGCAGCGGTGATGGTTGGGGGACTGGCTGAGGTGGGTGGGGTTGCGTCAGGGGACTTGTTGGGGAGCGGAATAGCCGCCTTTGAACCTGATGGGTGGATGGGATAAAGAACGTGACAGGTCATTCCTTGTTTCTAGGAAACCTGACATGGGAACTAGATTTAGGCACCATATATTTGGATTCACTGTATTGTGTTTAAAAACATGTGGCATATGAATCTCTTCATTGGAGGTGGTTGACTGACACACTCTAAGTGAAGATAAATGCGGCAATGAAGGGAATGTTCTTTAACTTATTAGGCAAACTGCATGCATCTACAATAGACAAACTGGGGACCAGACATTTTACGGGTAGGGTGTGATGCTAATGACATGTGGGGATATACTGTCCATCCTGTACCAACCCCTTTCTCTACAGAAGCAGATCCTAATAATAGAGAGGTAATAGTAAAAAACTAATAATCTTGGAAAAGCCTTAAGACACTTAGTCAATGGACACACAGTGGCACAAATACCTCTGTTAGGGCCCTGCCCTCTTTCGTTATCTCTGAGTTTTCCCTCCTCTCCTCCCATTTCTGTCTCCACTCTTGCAATTCTTCCCGCAAGGCCTCTATATCTTCCTGCCGTGAATGGAAGAACAATCAACCATATGCCTATTCAGGACTGGCCCACCTGGCACTATGATTATGTTCAAACATATGGTATCCAAACTACTGTACTAGGGATATAGTGACACAAACCTCTCTACGCAGCTGTTCTGCCATGAGGGCTTCCCTCTCCTTACTCTCCTCCCTCTCATGTCTTATGGAGTCCTCCCTGAGGGCCAACATCTCCTGCCTGAAGGCCTCCTTTTCCTGCATGTGCTATGGACAGAGAACTCTTCACAATTGTCAGCCATCGATGCATTAGACTATGACCCATGACGTGCATGTAATGACTCTTTGAGTTCCATTCTTACTTCATAATCATTTCTCTTTGCCTCCTCCTCGCGAGTTGCGAGGAGCACTTCGAGTTCATTCAAAGTCTGCATGGGTGCACAATACCTAGAGTGACACCCACACCCAGTATACCACACCCACACCCAGTATACCACACCCACACCCAGTATACCACACCCACACCCAGTATACCACACCCACACCCAGTATACCACACCCACACCCAGTATACCACACCCACACCCAGTATACCACACCCACACCCAGTATACCACACCCACACCCACACCCAGTATACCACACCCACACCCAATATACCGCAACCCACTCGCAGTATAAGCAATACTCACTCACTGCAAGTCACCCCAAACAGGGATATACCTTTCTGGTAAACAACAGCTCCTCCTTGAAATGGAGGAGCTCCTGTACCCTCTTCTTTGCTTCCGCACATTCCTCCTTGAGGGTGGTGACTTCAGCTTGGGAGCTATGCATGAGAGAGTCAACATCAAGACCAAACCCAACACATAATATTTCATAGCTATGGAACAAATTCTCAGCTGGGTCATAGAGATAATATAGTGCATACCTAGGTGACTAGGCAAACTCTCAGTGTTCATAGCACTTTAAGCCTCCAATTCTCAAATATGCCTGGCGTATAGTTTTTCAAATCATTCTTTGGATTCAGAAATGAACAAACGCTTCTGCATGTTTTCAAATGACAAAGTTGTAAAATAGGTTTTTATAACCACTGAATGTGTGCAGCTATACATTAGTTATTTGTACTGGTAGCGTGTTGATTACACCAATGCAGAATGTGTCAACATACGTTTTCAACTGAAGTCTTGCCTCCTCCAGTTCCTTTATCATCCTCCTGCCCTTCTCCTCCATTTTTTCTACTTTTCTGGCGTGTTGCTGCTCTGCAATCATACAAGGAGCAGCATGGATATATAGCAGTGGGCGTGTCCACTTACGAAGGTCCTGTATCTGTTGCTCGTGCAGTGCCTCCTCCTCCTGTCCGGCGGCAAGGAGAAGATCCATCCTCTCCTGCTGCCGCCGGACAGTGTGCTCAAGTTGCATCTGGATCTCATTACGTGGGGTCTGTACAGACATACATGTACACTATACTCACTTGTCATGTTATAATTGCAGTGTAACAACGCAACTAGCTACAAACCCTCCATTTCCAACTCCTGGTTGTTCCCATAAATATTCATATCGCAGAATGAAGGCCCGACATGTAATTTACTAAATGATTCTAATGCACTCAATTCGACAATAGAGGATTGTCTTAACCAAGTTTAAGCTTCATCAAAGGAAGCGTTTGTCTGTCCACGGGAAGTGGGCTTGAGATGCTTTTTGTGATGAGCGCTAGCCCGAATGTGTTTGGTGTTGTGAAAGATGGTGGTGTTTGTTGTTTCCCCCTCGTTCAAGGGGCTTGTAACAAATTAAACACACCATGTGGCTTAGGTGACACTTCCTCAAATCGTATTTCAGCACAAATTGCATTCTTTGCGCGCGTGACCTTATACCAGTGATATTTCTGTTGCACCAGTGGCGTAGCGTGAGTGTTGTGCGCCCGGGGACATAATGCACTACTGGCGCCGGGGGGTGGGGGGTGGTGCTGTCGACTTGTGGCCCGGGGGGTGGGGGGGTGGGGTCGGGTGGTGGTGCTGTCGGCTTGTGGCCCGGGGGCAGGGGGGCTGTCGGCTTCTGGCCCGGGGGGGGGGGGGGGGGTACCTAGTGGAAAAGAGGGAAAGGGAGGAGCCTTATATTATATGAACGGGTTACAACTGCCCCCGGTATCTGCCCATGCGTTTGTGAGTTCTCGTTGACGCGATTATTAATTATCTCTTGTCTATTTCGGCGCCCCCTCAACCCTGCGCCCGGGGACATATGTCCCCCCCTGCCCCCCCCCCCCCCCTCGCTAACACCACTGTGTTGCACATACTCGTTCGGGAACGAGACACAATCTAGTAGTTTTGTACAGCCTGACCAGCTGTCGTATGTAATGCCGCCTTTGCCGAGCAAGCGTGAGGGTCATTCCATACCAAATGAGCAGGAGTTGTGACTCACGTCTTCCGATTTTGCTCCAATTTCTCATATATGTTGGTCTTGATATAAAAGTGACTTGTACCATTTATTGAGTTAATAACTTTAATGGTTTACGAAATACACGCCACTGAATAATTAATTTTTTCATAAAAATTGCAACTTTGCACACTTATATCTTGGTTGCAATACAATGCACAAAGGAGTTCCGGGCATCAAATTGAAGGCCATGATCAGGTGAACTGATCTATGATGATTATTTTGGGGTGTGGTTAAAGGGTTAAATTTGTATCAACTTCAAAGCACCTTTTTCAATATAGAGGTGCCTTCCCACACTGAAACACAAATTTTGTTTTTACTCAAGTGAAGGGACTATCAATGTCAGTACATTTCTGAAAAAAAAAGTTTGTGTATTGATTGCCCCTGAGAACCACACGCTGTTAAACCCGAGGACGCCATTTTTTCCTCATCAAAAATCATTGTTGTTTTTATAGTTTCCAAGTGGTGTTATGTAACTGTCTAACCACAGCTGCCCACCAGTGGGTTTATCTAGTAGCATGACTCAGCAAATAGGGTTTCCTTATTTGGACAAGAGCGCGCTTTTTGTCTCAACATGTCCTTGATCGTCACAATTATTGTCGTGACCCGTTCAAGAAGCATCGGCGCCGCATATACATGTATGTGCATCTTCGAGTTGCATCAGAACATCCATCTCTGTCTTTGCGAAGTGGAGACTTGCTGTGTGTAAACTGTCTAAAAGCAGTTCAAAAGAATGATGTGAAGTAGCTTTCGAACCCGCAGGGCTTAGCAGTCTTTCCCAGGAATGTGCTGAGTCAACTCTTTATTCCTCAACGCAAGATAGCGACAGTTCAAGTGACGATTTGCCCGATAGACTGTGACTATGGATGTATCTCTTTCTGAATGGGGAGACCTCTTGGGAAGAAAGCGTTTCGTTTATCTTGCGTAATGCAAGACTATCGGGCAAATCGTCACTTGAACTGTCGCTATCTTGCATTGAGGAATAAGGAGTTGACTCAGCACATTCCGGGGAAAGACTGCTAAGCCCTGCGGGTTCGAAAGCTACTTCACATCATTCTTTTGAACTGCTTTTAGACAGTTTACACACAGCAAGTCTCCACTTCGCAAAGACAGAGATGGATGTTCTGATGCAACTCGAAGATGCACATATATATGCGGCGCCGATGCTTCTTGAACGGGACAATAATTGTGACAATCAATGGACATGTTAAGACAAAAGCGCGCTCTTGTCCAAATAAGGAAGCACTATTTGCTGAGTCACGCTACTACTGGTGGGCAGCTGTGGTTAGACAGTTACATAACACCACTTGGAAACTATAAAAACAACAATGATTTTTGATGAGGAAAAAATGGCGTCCTCGGGTTTAACAGCGTGTGGTTCTCAGGGGCAATCAATACACAAACTTTTTTTTTCAGAAGAGTACTGACATTGATAGTCCCTTCACTTGTGTAAAAAAAAATTTTGTGTTTCAGTGTGGAAAGGCACCTCTATATTGAAAAAGGTGCTTTGAAGTTGATACAAATTTAACCCTTTAACCACACCCCAAAATAATCATCATAGATCAGTTCACCTGATCATGGCCTTCAATTTGATGCCTGGAACTCCTTTGTGCATTGTATTGCGGCCAAGACATAAGTGTGCAAAGTTGCAATTTTTATGAAAAAATTAATTATTCAGTGGCGTGTATTTCGTAAACCATTAAAGTTATTAACTCAATAAATGGTACAAGTCACTTTTATATCAAGACCAACATATATGAGAAATTGGAGCAAAATCGGAAGACGTGAGTCACAACTCCTGCTCATTTGGTATGGAATGACCCGTGATCTAGGGGGCTGGGTACCTGCACATTAGTATTGCTTTATATTAATTAGCACGTGTAGAACGTACAAATGCTGAAGCCGTCGGGGGCATTTTTCGAAAGACTGAGAAGGTCAAGGTTTCGGCTGCTAGTGGCGAAGGATGTAGCTAAATTATGTTTAGCGTCTGGTGCTTCTTTGCAACGGTTCCTAATTACCATATCTGAGAGTCCAGCCATTGAATTAGACACTCCTCCAAAATATACGTTGAGAGTCCGCTTGACTTCGGCCCCCCCCCCCCCCCCCCCCCCATAACTAAATCCTGGATTTCCCGGGCGAAGATCTCTTGAATCGAGATTTTCACGTACAGCTCACTTTTCTTCTTTCCGCTATGCCTCTTAGTCACGTGGGTATTGGCCTGGCTACTTCGTTCCGAACTAATTCGGTTACACTAGGCATTTAATCTTACTGAGGGCAAGTTTTTCTACCCATTTTTGCCGTTTGCATGCTGCTCTCGTGATATATTTTATATTGTATATCTGCATGCCCTATTCCCATTCCCTCTCCACCTTGCCTCCCTCCTCTACCTTTCCCCCATTCCACCTTCCCCACCCACCCCCATCCACCTTCCCCCTCCACCTTCCCCCTCCACCTTCCCCTCCACTTTCCGCCACCACCCACCTACCCCCCTCCACCTTCCCCCTCCACCTCCCCTCCTCCACTTTCTACACTGCCACCTCCCTCGTGCATTATAGAGGTGTTCTATTAACGTACACGTATGACTTCTTCCAGGTCTGACGTGGCCGGGGCGGTGGGCGAGAGTTGCAGCTTTGGTGGAAACAATACACATCATATTAGACCCGGCTATATTTTGTATCATTTCATACCTCCATATAGCTTGTAGCAAATGTGATTGTGGCATATGCAACTACGTCATTTATAGTAGCGGAGGTGCGGAAATGTCCGACGCGATACTGGCGATATTACGGTGGCGTAAATTTGACACATTCATCGCAAGTTGATGTGATAACAAGAGATGTGATGACTCACCATATACAATGCAGGAGAACCGGTTGACCTATCACTTCAATTGTTTTCTTTGTTTGTTAATACCCATGTGCTCTGTATCATCTTGTGATGCAGCAGGTTGATCAGGCTTCCTTACTGGTGTGAAAGGATGTGCATATTTAACTGGTCTGGTGCTGTCACATCTTTCAATGTCTGGATCGGACATTTTAGCTGATCAAAGGACAGACTTGGGGACCTGTTCACTGATAGAGGGCGCATGCAATGGTTTGTGGATTGCTTGGTAGGCGCCTCGCCTCTGTTGACTGGCACAGTCGGGAGTAATTCCAACATGTCACATTGTCTTGGTGTACATCCAGGGTCAGACATGTGTAATTGTTTTGAACAATGTATACCGTATACTTATTTTGCGTGCGCTGCATCTACACTGAGTCAGATAATTGGTATTGATTACAGAACATGTACAGAGCGCTACGTAACACAGCACGAAATGTTATTTATACATGTATGTACAGAAAATGCGGACATCCATAGACATACAATGATAAAAGTAGTTGATTTTTTTTTCAACCTGGCACAAAATTCGTATTTTAAAATAACACTTGCTTTTCGCTTTAATCTTATGCCGAGCAGCAGAATCAACAACAAGATTAATTACTTTGCCATTACGTAATTTTTTGTTGAGCAATGATAATTAATAACTTGTCAATGGAATGGGCGTGCCCTTGTTAGTGCAAATTGGTCACGGAAGTCCCATACACGACGTTAGGTTTTGAAAACATATCGATATCGTACATGAACGAATGGAATTACGGTATGGGGGAAAAAAGATGGTGGACATTAACCTTTTTGTCACGTACCCAGACCCTTATTCCCACAGCTGCGGATGGATTACATCACCGCTACGTGAAAGAGGTGACTTCTCATACCCAAACCCACCATGACGTAAGTGTTTATCACTTACACTACGACAAGTGTTTATACTGTAAGCGATAAACACTTACGTCATGGTGGGTCTAGGTACGAGACTAGGAAAGAGGCGCGTAGATCACTTTTTGGTTCTGACTTGTTATGCCAATTATTGTGTCGTCATAAGTGTCGTCATCGTGTAATTAGTAGCATTCCATAGCAATAATGAGTCAAGCAGCGATTAGAATGTCGGGGACTAACTCGGGGGAATCGCTAGACGCCGTTATTATTCGTGCATCCCAAAGACTTGGATATTCGCTTATCAGGACCTTTATGGAAGGCAATGACGTATTTATCTTCTTGCCTACTGGAAGTAGAAAGTCGTTGTGCTACGCAGTTCTACCGTACGCTTTTGATGACCTCTATCACAGTACAATGCCTCAAAACTGTAGTTATTGTGTCCTGTAGCTTTAAATAGAGGTAAAAAATACTTCTAACAACGCAGGACACGGCTGCCATTCCCCTCCTTTATGGCATCCTTATATTCAAGCAGCAACAGACCAAGTGACAATGACGGTCTCCTTTGCATTTTATCAGCTCTTGAAGAACAGCGTGTTGAAGGGAAGCTTAAGTTGATGTCTTCGCTCACTATAGCTTCTAGAACAGAATCAAGACTTAACAGTAACCATAATTACACGATGACGACATTTATGACGACACAATAATTGGCATAACAAGTCAGAACCAAAAAGGAGGTGTTAGGGGCCTATGCGCCAGACCCTCTTTCCAAGTAGCGGTGATGTAATCCATTCGCAGCTGTGGGAATAAGGGTCTGGGTACGAGACTACCTAACTTTCGAGGTGATATGCACTGCGCACTTTGAACCAGTACATCTTAAATTCACACTTGGAAGTAACATAAGTCTCTTCTACAATCGTCGTTCCCAGACTCATTACGTAAGTGAAAGATGGGTTATATAAGTGTGACTGGGAACGAGACAAAATCGCGTGTTAGTTTGCTTCACATAAAGGGACATTCCAACGATGTTAATATCTGGGACGTGTGTTCACTTTCAAACCGTAAAACATCGCCCTGCAGAGAAACATACCGATGCGAATATAATGCTAGAGATTGGTTAGTCATTTCACGGATACATTTGTACTTCACGCTGGTATACATGCCGTTTTTTATTATATTTGGGACAGTTTCTGAGAAAATTGCCCCACGGTTAAAATGTTATTAAAATGCATCGCGATTGAAGCGCTATAACCTCCCAACGGATAAAGCTATCGACTTCCCATTTTCAACTGTTCGTACTACTCTATTTTACTAGGAAGCGTTGAAAATAGGAAGTCGATAGCGTTATCCGTTGGGAAGTTAAAGCGATTCAAACGAATGGGACTGAGAAAGGCGCGATTCGAGCGGGAAACGTGGACTTTACTTTGCATTGCTGTATCTCCATAACGGATAAGGTAAAAATCAACGATCTGCAGAAATAAACAGTGACAGGACTCCTTTACGTGCATATCGATCTTGAAGTGATTTGGACATTCCTGCATGGAGCTACCTGTATTTTGAACCCCTCGGGGTACTGTGCCTTGTAACGTCGGCAAGGAGCAAGGGTAAGACACCAAAATCGATTTTCGTAGAGAGAAGTGGTGTGGCAAGAAGTGTTCGAAATAGAAAGTTGATAGCTTAAACCTTTACGGAGTTTTAGCGATTCAAACGTGAAGCATTTTTGTAACTTTTTATATACATAGCTACTTTTCATTTTCTCGGAAACTAACCCATATATATATAGATATCTGAATGCACTTTTTTGTGTTTAAAAACTGGAAGTAGCCATGTGGCATATGCATCTCTTCATTGGAGGTGGTTTACTGACACACTCAAGTGAAGATAAATACGGCAATCATAGACTTAAACTGGGGACCGGACATTTTACGGGCTGGGTGTGATGCTAATGACATGTTCCCATGCTTTGTAACAGTACCCACACTTAAGAAGTATTGCTGTGATATCTTTGCCTAGCCACCCTGTTTACCCGCCTAAAGACTAAAAATTGCCATATCAACCGATCCCCCAGATTGCCTGCTAAAGGGGGATATACTGTCCATCCTGTCTACAAAAGCAGATCCTAATGATAGAGTTAAAGCCGGAGGTAATAATCAAAAACTATTAATCTTGGAAAAGCCTTAAGACACTTACAGTCAATGGACACACAGTGGCACAAATACCTTTGTTTGGGCCCTGCCCTCTTTCATCTTCTTGGAGTTTTCCCTCCTCTCCTCCCACTTCTGTCTCCACTCTTGAATTTCTTCTTTCAGGGCTTCTATATCTTCCTGCAGTGAATGGAAGAACAATCAGCCATATGCCTTATTCAGGACTGGCCCAGACTTGGACCCTAGGCACTATGATTACGTACAAACATATGGTATCTGTACTTAAGGATACAGTGACACAAACCTCTCTATGCAGCCACATTGCCATGAGGTCTTCCCTTTCCTCTTTCTCCTCCCTCCGTACCCTTAGGGTGTTCTCCCTGAGGGCTATCAACTCTTGCCTTATGGCCTCCTTTTCCTGCATGTGCTATGGACAGAGAACTCTTCACAATTGTCAGCCATCTATGCATTAGACTATGATCCATGACATGCATCTAATGACCCTTCATACATACAAACACAAATATAATACCTCCTGCAAAAGATTTCCGTGGCCATTCAGAGGGGTAATGCAGCATCTGTTTTGGGAACTTTGCCTCCAACCCTCCCCTCTCTATTGAATGATGCTTAGAATTCTAATTGTAATGGGTTTATGTACATGTGCATCAGAGATTATATAAAATAAAAAAACAAACACACCATACATAAACACAAAATACAGAGGCTGCTGGTAGTTGTAGAGAAATGGTACAAAACATACCAACAAGGTAACAATAATAGCTTACTTGGGATTAAAATATTTCTGGATCTGTGGTCACGGCTGGTAGTTGAGGAACGTGAAACATATGGATAAATGTAAATGCGAGTTTGAAATCATAAATGTTGCACAATGCATGTCACAAAATCCTTTTTAGTAATGGAACCTAAGGCAATTCCAATACTCTTATTTCTAGTGGCACACATTAAGTGCACTAATTAATGTTGATACATGTAGGAATTACTTACTCAATATTTTAGCACACATTTCCTCCCATGAGGAGTCTGCAAATGTTGACAGAAAACACAAGTAAACGTGCATAAGAACAGCATCTAGCTGTATGTGTATTCATAATCATCTGTAAGGGGGGGGGGGGGGGGGGGGGGGAAGGTAAGTAGCATGCACGTGTTGTTCAGCATTAGGCACCTGCAAATATTCTCACATGAGTCATTCTAGACACCAGACTAAACTGCAAGTCAATTGTACTGTCATCGTGGTATGATCAGTTATGTGGTATACACAAACACATGCACACATACACCAATGTTGACTTTTATATTCAAATTCATGTGCATTTCATCTATGATAGCTGCACTAAACTCACCTTCGTGATGGCACATCAGATGGCGGCTTAACTGCCAGGCCGCCTGGTCACTTCATTCGTATTTCCGACGTTTTTTTTTTTTTTCTGTGGTGTAAGGGCATACCACATACATAACAATATTGAGAAGCCAAATCACATCATACCTCTAAAACCACTTTGAATGTGCATCATGAAATTGTCATGTACCCATCGCCAACATTGGTGTATGCACACAAACACCAATGTTGAATTTTATATTCAAATTCATGTGCATTTTGTGGTGTTAACTAACCATTGTATTATTAATGTGTGCTTTATATAGAATTGTGATTATTGATTATCATATTGACGAATACCACATGGTGGCAGCGTTGGAATGGCACAGGTTTTGTTGAAACCACCAGACCCATTCAACTTTCAAACGCCGGATGACTGGCCTCAGTGGATAGCTAGGTTTAACCAGTTTCGTGAGGCAGCTGGCCTTGCCGAGGAATCGAACACTACTTTATTGTATGGGCGAAGGTGTGTAATCAGTTCTTGCATCGACCAATATAACCTCCGACGAGCGGAAGGTATACCAAAAGGTTGTTGAGAAACTGGACGTGTTTTTCAAGGTGAGAAGAAATGTCATTTATGAGAGAGCGCGATTTAATTGTCGATGCCAGCGTGAAGGTGAGCCGATAGACACATACGTAATGGAGCTGTACAAATTGACAGAAAATTGTGATTACGGCGCGTTAACAGCAGAAATGATAGGAGATAGAATTGTCGTTGGCATCAGAGACGAAACTATGTCAAAGAGACTTCAGCTTGACCCAGACCTTACTTTGGAAAAAGCTAAGAGGATAGTGAGACAACAGGAAGCAGTTCAAGAACAGCAAAAAGTTCTGAAAGGGATGGAAGATGTCACACTGGATGAAGCATCAGGCAGTAAAAGACATGTGAAAGGTCAACCAGACAGCTTTCCAAAGAGGCAGCAAGGTAAGAAGTGTTCAAGATGTGGCACGGAACAACACCCTTTTAGTGAATGTCCAGCTAGAAAGGCTACATGCTATAGATGTTATCGGAAGGGTCATTTTAGCAACTGCTGCCTATCTAAAGAACTGGAAGATGTTTCGCCTCAGCAAAGTGATCTCAGCCCTGTGTTTCTGGATACTTTGTCAAGGTGAAGGTTGAAAGGGAAAACTTGAGTTTCCAAGTGGACACTGGAGCAGAGGTCACCGCAATATCTGAAAAAAGCTACAGGGAGATAAACAAGCCACAGTTGTAAAAAGCTGGAAGAATGTTATATGGACCTGGACGATACCCTTTAAGGGTCATAGGGCAGTTTAGTGGTAAAGTATCTCACAATGGAAGAGAGAGTATTGAAACCATTCTTGTTGTGGCAGGACTTTGGACTAATTTGTTGGGTCTTCCAGCCATCATGGCACTGAAACTAGTTGCTAGATTGGAAGCAGTTACTGTAGCATTGGTAGTGGACACGTTCCTAGCACTCTTTGAAGGACTTGGTAATCTTGGAGAACCTTTTGAGATCCGTCTGCAACCAGGTGCTAGGCCGTATGCACTTTTCACACCAAGGAACATACCGATTCCATTACGCCAGAGAGTTAGACAGGAGCTTGATAGAATGCTATTGTTAGGAGTGATCTCGAAAGTGGATATTCCTTCACCATGGTGTGCCGGCATGGTTGTTGTTCCGAAAAAGAATGGGGATATTCGGATAAGTGTGGATTTCAGGCCTCTTAAATCAAGTGTATTGAGGTAGGTACACCCACTACCAAAGGTGGATGAGACTCTGGCTATGCTTACCGGTGCAAGAATATTCAGCAAATTGGATGCCAACAGTGGGTTTTGGCAGATCCCCCTGTCAGAACGGTCAAAGCTGTTAACAACATTAATCTCCCCCTACGGACAGTATTGTTCTAACAAAATGTCTTTTGGTATAAGCAGTGCACCAAAACACTTCCAAAAATGCGTGAGCCGCATCCTGGAGGGCATTGAGGGAGTTGTCTGCCAGATAGATGACATTTTGGTGTTTGGCAAGGACCAAGACCAGCATGATACACGGTTGATGGCAGTCCTGAAAAGAGTCCAGTCAGCAGGAGTTACACTTAATAAGGATAAGTGTAATTTTTCAAAGTCCCAAGTGCAATTTCTAGGTCATGTTATTGATCAAACAGGCATCCGAGCAGACCCAGTTTTAGCTATTCAAAACATTGAACCACCTAAAACCATCCCTGAATTGCAACGCTTTCTTGGAATGGTGAACCAATAGGGCAAATTTTCTCCCAATCTAGCCAATATCACACAACCGTTGCGAGAGCTACTAAAGAAAACACGCATGTGGCAGTGGACTGAAATTCAGCATAAGGCATTTAATGAAATAAACAACTCATCCAGCCAACGGTGCTATGTATCTATGATCCTAATGCTGAAACAATGATATCAGGAGATGCCTCATCTCGTGGGTTGGGAGCCGTACTCTTGCAAAAGCATGATTCTGTGTGGAAACCTGTTGCATATGCTTCTCGCTCCCTGTCAGACACAGAAGCTAATTATGCCCAAATAGAGAAAGAGGCACTAGCTTGTGTTTGGGCATGTGAAAAGTTTTCTACTTATGTCCTTGGTATGAGATTCATGGTTGAAACAGATCATAAGCCCCTTGTTGCCTTATTTGGGTCAAACATTTGTACGAATTACCACCTCGGAAATTTAAGTTTAGACTGAGAATGGCAAGGTTTGATTATACAATTAGTCATGTTGCCGGGAAGATGCTTTTTACTGCAGACACCTTATCTCGGGCCCCTGAACCATACCATTTACAGAGGGAGACGTCAGACATGAAGCTGAAACTGAGTTTTTGATGGAGGTGTGTGTCAGAGACCTTCCAGCCAGCCCACAGAGACTCCAAGTGTATTGCAAAGCACAGCAGGATGACCCCATTTGTGCAAAGGTTATGCAGCACGTTCAACAGGGTTGGCCAGACAAACACAAAATTGAACCTGCTTTAAAACAATATTGGAACGTACAGGGTGATCTGGTAGTTCACAAAAACTCTTAAGAAGCTGCACCAGGGGCACCAAGGAATTGTTAGATGTCAAGAAAGAGCATGGATATCAGTTTAGTGGCCAGGTATTGGACAACAGATTAAAGATATTGTTCAAAGTTGTTCAACCTGTGCAAGGGAGTTTGTACCCCACCCAGAACCACTAATACCTACACCATTGCCAGAGTTCCCTTGGCAACAAGTTGCATCAGACTTATTTAGCTTCAAAGGGGAAAGTTATATTGTGGTAACAGACTACTATTCATGTTACCCTGAAGTGTTGAAGATACCACATCAAAAGGTGTCGTTGATGCAATAAAGGCAATATTTTCGTGCCATGGCATTCCTGAAACATTGGTTTCTGACAATGGCCCACAGTATTCTTCAGAACTGTTTGTAAAGTTTGCAGCGGAATACAATTTTGTGCATGTGACAAGCAGTCCTCATTATCCCAGGAGCAATGGACATGCTGAAAGATCAGTGCAAACTGTCAAGAACATATTGAGGAAGGTCAACTCCTTTGCCATGGTGTAAACTCTCACCTGCGGAACTGCTAATGGGAAGAAAATTGCGTACTAACCTTCCCATACTCCCAGATCAATTGAAGCCTAAGTGGCCATACTTAAAAGAGTTCCAAATGCAAGATGACAGGGTGAAGAAGAACAGCAAGATGAATTTTGATAGAGAGCACAAGGCTCAGTCTCTGCCTCAAATTCCAGATGATGCATCTGTATGGATTACAAATGAGAGACATCAGCCAGCACCAGGCAGAGTGGTAGAGCAAGATGCAACACCTCGCTCGTACATTGTCGACAACTACTGAAGATGGGGGACAGGTAATCGCCAACATCTGAATATCAGACCAGAAAACCCCATGACATTACCAGGCCAGGAAGAGGTGGCACAGCAGAGGCAAGAATCAGAGACAGCAGAGGCAAGAATCAGAGACAGCAGAGGCAAGAATCAGAGACAGCAGAGGCAAGAAACAGAGACAGCAGAGAGAGAACCAGTGCAAGTACAACAGACACAACCGATAATGACGCGATCTCGAACAGGAGCTGGTATTCATCCTCCTCAGAGATATGGAATGTTTGTTACTCATTAGGAACGGAAGGTGTGGTGTTAACTAACCATTGTATTATTAATGTGTGCTTTATATAAAATTGTAATTATTAATTATCATATTGACGAATACCACACATTTCATCTATGATAGCTGCACTTCGTGATTGCACATCAGATGGTAGCTTAACTGCCGGGCCGCCTCGTCTGATCTTTCATATTTCTGACTTTGTGTCAGTTTTATTTTTTCTGTGGTGTAAGGGCATACTGCATACATAACAATATTCAGAAGCCAAATCACATCATACCATCAACTCCACATTGAATGTGCAGCATGAAATTGTCATGCGCCCATCTGTGTTTGACAAATATTCTCTAATTTTTTATCTCAGATTCTGACATGTGTGGAGTGTCGATTATTGTGATAACTAAGGTCCTTCGAGCCGGGAATTTCCCTAGAACTGGATTTGATTGAATATGTCTGACCAAGAAAACCTTGTTCAAAAGAAGCGCGTTCGTGCTGGGCATCGTGCATCAACGACTCGAATTATCGCCCAGGCACGCGAAAATATGGAACAAGAAGAACGTAACACCGCGGCATTGACTCAGCAAATGACCGCTCTCAAGACGAAGCTTGATCTGCTCACTGCTCTCGACGCAGAAATATTGGAATTGACTTTGAACGAAGACGAAATAGCCCAAGAGATAGAACATGCTGATACCTATAAAGCGCAACTACAGACAATGGTGTTCGAATTAGAAGGTGCGCTCAAGACGAAGGGAAAAGAAGCGTCAACGTTGGAAGTTCTAACATGTTCGACAGAACCATCCCGTTCATCATCGCCCGTGCTCTCGCGTCACTCCTCATGTCAACCTGCGCAAGAGAATGGCGCCAACAGATGACCGAGAATAAAGCTTCCAAAGCTTACTTTGAGGAAATTTAACAGTGACATCACCCAGTGGTCAAGTTTTTGGGACTCATTCAATACAACTATACACAGTAGTAGTCGGAGCTGTCCAACATAGACAAGTTCAATTACCTGAACTCTTTATTGGAGAAGGGAGCTGCAGATGCTGTAGCTGGCTTGGCACTCACCAGTGCAAATTATGAAGAGGCAGTGTCAGTTCTGAAGCAACGCTTTGAATCAGCAAATTGTTTCCAAGCATATGGAAGAGCTTCTCAACCTGGAAGCAGTTACCTCAATACTGAACTTGAAGCGTCTTCGTCACCTTTACAATTCTGTGGAAACTCGCATCAGAAATCTACGTTCTTTGGGCATATCCTCTGATTCCTACAGCAGCCTCTTAGCATCGGTCCTACTGAACAGATTGCCACCTGAACTGAGAGTAATAGTAACAAGGGAGATCACTGATGAAGAATGGAACTTGGCAAAGGTGATGGAAATATTCCAAAAAGAATTGGATGCATGTGAAAGAGCAGCGGTAAGCACTACGTCTACCTTTCAAGGAAAGAAACCCGTGAAGGATGGATGTACCAACATCATCTTCACTACTGACTGAAGATTCTACCATCAACTGCTGTTTTTGTGGACAGTCACACACATCAGAAGTTTGTGTGAAGGTCACAGATGTGGGTCATCGAAAGCAGATACTGATCAAGGCAGGAAGATGCTTCCTCTGCTTGCGGAAACATCACTTGAGCAAAAACTGTCCATCCTCCATGAGATGCTCCAACTGTCAAGGAAGACACCATATAACTATCTGCAACAAGGGGCAGGGTGCAGCACAACAGGTACAACCTACACGAACTCCATGTAATCAGACAACCAAAAGGGGTGAAACTGCTGCTGTATCGATGTACGTCAATGCTAAAACCTCAGTGCTCCTGCAGACAGCAAGGGTATTAAGTCTACAACCCAGATAGAGCAAGGCCAGTCATGGTAACCAGAGCAATACTGGATAGTGGGAGTCAGCGTTCATATATATCCCACAAGTTGAGGGAAGAACTTTCATTGAAAACAGAGCAGAAAGAGAATTTGCTTATAAAGACCTTTGGCTCCGAGACAGAGAAAATGCAGACTTGTGATGTGGTCAAGGTTACAATGAAGCTCAAGGATGGAAAGGAAACCACTGTGGTTCTACTGGAAGTGCCTATGATATGTGAACCATTGACAGGACAACATGTCACATACGCTGCTGAGCAGAACTCTTATCTCTCTGGACTTGAACTGGCTGACCCTACTCAACCTGATGATCATATTCTTGAGACTTCTAGGTGCTGATCTATACTGGAGTTTTGTAACAAACAAAATCAAAAGAAGTTCTGGTAATGGCCCTACAGCTTTGTTTACGAAGTTTGGGTGGGTACTGTCTGGACCAATTTCTGGATCACATAGTGAAATATCTTCAGCCAGCAGTCTCCTGGTTACTCACACTTTGAATGCAGCTGTGTCCACGAGGACTGAAGAGAGTGAGCTTGAAAAGCAAGTGAAGTTGTTTTGGGAAGTTGAGACACTAGGAGTCTAAGGATGAAGAGTCTTCACCGTATGAGAAGTTTCTTGAAACTGTGCACTTTAAGGAGAACAGGTATGAAGTTCGCTTGCCATGGAAGGAAGCATGTTTTCTGCAATCTGACAACCTACTGTTATGTCACAAAAGGCTACTTGGACTGTTGAAGCATTTACGGAATGACCCGCAAATACTGAAAGAGTATGACGCAGTTATTCAGGAACAGATTCGCAAGGGGATTGTAGAAATAGTTTCAGATCCGTGGAATAGCAAGGCAGAACAAGTTCACTACCTACCTCATCATCCTGTTATCAGAAAGGATAAACAGACGACAAAACTGAGAGTTGTATATGATGCCTCCGCACGACAGGATGGACCATCTCTGAACGAGTGCCTCTACAGTGGACCAACATTTGGCCAAAATATTTTTGATATCATTCTTCGATTTAGATGCCACAAAATTGCCCTCGTTGGGGACATTGAGAAAGTGTTCCTAATGGTGTCGATGTGGAATGAAGACAGAGATGTATTGCGGTTCTTGTGGGTGGACAACATTGAGAAGGATTTCCCAAAGTTATTGGTGTTGAGATTTACCAGGGTTGTGTTTGGTGTGTCTGCAAGTCCATTTCTGCTCAACGCAACGTTGGATCACCACATTAGAAAATATGAAGCCGAGGATCCAGAATTTGTGGCCAGGTTTCTTCGTGCAATATATGTGGATGATGTGACGTATGGAGGGAGTGACATAGAAGACGTTTTCCAGCTGTATGTGAAGACAAAGAAGAGGCTCTTAGAAGGTGGATTTAACATCAGGAAATTTGTATCCAACGATTTTCAGCTAGCTAGAATTGAAGCGGAAGAAAAGCATCTGAAGAGCCCTGCACTTAATGGTGAATACAAGATAATGGAAGAGGATGCCACATATGCAAAGGATGTGCTTGGCTGCAAATTGGAAGATGACAACTACGAGCAAAGGATTCTTGGGGTTTGCTGGGATACTGCAAGGGATGAACTTTTGTTCAATGTGAAGCCTGTCGTTGATCTAGCCAAGAAGATCCATGTTACAAAGAGATCTGTCGTGAGTATGGCGGCAAAGTTCTATGATCCATTGGGCATAATATCACCCATTACTGTTCAACTAAAAATGATGGCTCAGAATTTGTGGCAATTAAAAATTGGTTGGGATGAACCTCTTACTGGAGAAACATTGAAACAGTGGAACGAGCTAGTAGTTTCACTAGAAGGGGTGCCACTCATTTCCATTCCAAGATGGTATTCTGCTAACAGTGATGACAGTGTGGCCACATTCAGCTTACAAGGATTTTGTGATGCCTCGACAAGAGCTTATGCTGCAGTAGTATACCTGAAAACACAATCCATAAGTGGAGTTGAGGTGCAGTTACTGGCTTCAAGAACTAGATTGGCACCTCTCAACAAACAGACAATACCAAGGCTTGAACTATTGTCAGCACTGCTGCTGTCCAAGCTGGTGTATAGTGTCACGAACGCGATCAAAAGGGAATACACTCTGGAGAAACCATGCTGTTACACCGACTCCATTGTGGCACTATATTGGATCACAGGCCTGAGAAAGATATGGAAGCAAATTGTTGAAAACAGGGTGAATCAGATACGTCAACTGGTGCCGGCAGAACATTTGAGGCATTGCCCAGGAACAAGCAACCCTGCAGACCTGCCTTCCAGGGGAACATCCCTAACTGATCCAGCAATTTCCGCCTTGTGGTGGAATGGTCCTGAGTGGTTACGGGGTGGCAATGTGCCACTAGAAGATAATATTGCAGTGCCTGAGGATTGCTTGGAGTTAAAGAGCTGTAATCTCAGTCATAACATGCTGGTTTCTGAAGGCAATACAATCAGCCCTATTGTGAATTTTGAGAGATTCAGTGTCTTCAAAAGACTTCTTCGGATCACAGCTTGGGTAATGAAGTTCATAGAAATTCTGAAGTTAAGGGGAGAACCAAGTGCGATCAACAGTTTAGATATCAACAGGGCTGAAGTATACTGGATTACAATAATACAGCAGGCGCTTGTAAAGGACGAGCGATTCGACAATTGGTGCCGGCAGTTTGACTTGTTTAAGGATGAGCAAGGACTCTGGAGATGCAGAGGGAGATTGGGAAAGGCTGATATTCCTGAGAATACAGGACATCCAGTTCTGCTGTATGGAAAGCATTATCTCACATTGTTGATTGTGCAGGAATGTCACGAAAGAGTGTTTCATGGTGGTGTGAAGGACACCCTTACAGAGATTAGAGCAAGTTATTAGATCATTAAGGGAAGGAGTTTGGTAAGAAAATGTCTGCAGCAATGCAAATTATGTAAGAGGTTTCACAGTAAACCTTACAAGGCTCCTCCTCCACCATTACCACAGTTCAGGGTACAGGAAGCACCTGCTTTCACATTTACCGGAGTTGATTTTGCTGGACCGCTTTATGTGAAGGGAACCACAGCAAAGGTGTGGGTATGCCTTTACACGTGTTGCGTAGTGAGAGCTGTCCATTTAGACTTAGTGCCGAACTTGACAACAGAAGCCTTCCTTCGGAGTTTCAGGCGATTTGTGGCTTGTAGGGGGCTGCCCAAGAAGGTTGTTTCAGACAACGGGAAGACTTTTAAGGCAGCTGGACGGATTATCAAGGATGTGATGAACTCCAGTGAGGTGCAGAAGTATTTTTCAGGAAATCATGTTGAGTGGACATATAATCTGGAAAGAGCTCCATGGTGGGGAGGGGTATTTGAGCGGATAGTTGGTTTAATGAAGAAATGTTTGAAGAAGATAGTCGGACAAGCTGTACTAACACAGGTTGAATTATTGACCACAATCACTGAAGTAGAGGCAATCCTCAACTCTAGGCCAATATCGTACATCTCCACTGAAGACATCGAGGAACCATTAACTCCATCACATCTAATTATTGGCAGAAGGATATGTAATCTTCCCGATATAACTGAAAGCTCAGACGACGCAGACTTCAACCCAAAGCTCTCCACTGAACAACTCTCACAAAGAGCAAGGTATCTCAAGACTGTTCTGGACAACTTCTGGAGACGATGGCGGATCGAGTATTTGCTAGAGCTGAGGGAAACTCATCGTTATGCAAACACAAGAGTAGCTCAGAACAAGGTGATCGCGGTTGGAGATATTGTTTTGGTGTATGAGTCTAGCCTCCCAAGTACATTCTGGCGACTTGCAAAGGTTGAGAAGTTGATAAAGGGTACTGATGGAGAAATTAGGGTAGCATTCATTCGGGTGAAAAGCCGAAATAGTTCTACCGTCTGGAAAAGACCAATACAGCACTTGTATTATTTGGAATCTTATCAACTCGAAGACAAGGATAAGGATGAAATTGCTGAATTAGAACAGCCTCAATCTGCTCACACACGTCCGAGAAGCATAGCAGCTGAAGTTGCAAGAAAGAAGATTGAGCTATTAATAGAAGACTCTGAAAACTAAAGGCTCTACAAGTCAACTAGGGAGGATGTCGATTATTGTGATAACTATTAATATACGGGTGATGCGTGTTAGTTTTTGAGTGAGTTCGAAAGATATTGAGTGCGTGTTCTAGAGAGCGTTTAGCTACGGTCGACAATCAGGTCCAGTATTGAATCTTTTACATGGAGGAAAGAAAGTTCATTGTAACCAAAATATACACTTTCATCTCAATCAATCTTATGCACCCCAGCCATTTGGTGCAATAGTGTGGATTCAGATGGTACTAATGGACATGGGTCATGATTATGTCCCGTGTACATAAGGAATGTCCTGTGTATCTTTGTCACTTTGGGAAGGAAGGCTGCATATGTTCCCACTGAGAGATGCCAATTAGTGTGGATGAGACGCCAAAAGAGTTACCATGTTTGTTTTGGCATATAATCGTTGCAAAATGGGTTCCTGCCTGTGGCTAATCGGCTGTGTCTTTACAGATAGCCATGTATGGAGCATGGAGTTTAATTATCCGATTAACGCCGGAATGTTTTTGGTTTAACTAAAATAGAGTTGTCCAAAATTGTGAGACACTCAGCTAAGAAAACTGGTTACAGCCCTAATCCAATAATTACATGGCCTTTCACACCGTGCTGATCAAAATGTTTCCAGTATTTATTGATACAAGGCCACCACCTCTCACACATGGAATGTCAGGTACCATGTCATTTCCCTCAACTGGGCTAGTGTGGTCCCGCATACCGGGCGTGGCATTCTTCCCTATGTGGGGTGACCTCATCTGATGCCTGGGTGTGTATTAGTGCAGTATAGATGCTTGTGGAGTACAACCCTATGGCTTCATGCTCTCAAACATGTCAACATCTTCCTCCTCTGAACTGTTCCTCACCTGCCGTGGTGCTCCTCCACCTGAGCAACTTCCTCCACCACCTCCTCCT
This sequence comes from Ephydatia muelleri, assembly GCA_013339895.1. Lineage (NCBI taxonomy): Eukaryota > Metazoa > Porifera > Demospongiae > Spongillida > Spongillidae > Ephydatia > Ephydatia muelleri. The sequence goes on along the minus strand of JABACO010000008.1, from coordinate 10,883,766 downwards.
CTTCTTCCACCTGAGCAACTTCCTCCACCACCTCCTCCTCTTCCTCCACCTCCTGTTAATACACGCACAGGATTATCCAGTGTAAGTACATGCCTCCCCCTCCCACCCTCACCTGCAAAATCGGATCTTCAATTTCCACCTATTGAACATGTGCACAATTAACCAGTGCATGTTGATGTAGGATACACAATGTGCACTCTAATAATACATAGCACCCAACTCCCCTCCACCCCACAAATCTCTCCCACATATTGGCACCCACCATTCCTAGCAGCGGTGATGGTTGGGGGACTGGCTGAGGTGGGTGGGGTTGCGTCAGGGGACTTGTTGGGGTGCGGAATAGCCGCCTTTGAACCTGATGGGTGGATGGGATAAAGAGTGTGACAGGTTATTCCTTGTTTCAAGGAAACCTGACATGCATGGGAACTAGATTTAGGCACCATATATATAAATAATTGGATGCACTGTTTTGTGTTTAAAAACTTTCAGGTAGCCATGTGGCATCTCTTCATTGGAGGTGGTTGACTGAGACACTCTAAATGCGGCAATGAAGGGAATGTTGTTTAACTTATTAGGCAAACTGCATGAATCTACAATAGACAAACTGGGGACCTGACATTTTACGGGCTGGGTGTGATGCTAATGACATGTTCCCATGCTTTGTAGCAGGTTTCGGCTACTCTTCTCTCAGTATCCACACTTAAGAAGTATTGCATCCTATGTGATATCTTTGCTGCACTAGCCACCCTGTTTACCCACCAAGTGAAGACTAAATATTGCCATATCAACCGATCCCCCAGAATGCGCTTGTATGCCTGCTAAAGGGGAATCTTGTACCAACCCCTTGCTCTACAAAAGCAGATCCTAATAATAGAGTTAAAGCCAGAGGTAATAATCAAAAACTATTAATCTTGGAAAAGCCATAAGACACTTACAGTCAATGGACACACAGTGGCACAAATACCTCTGTTAGGGTCCTTCCCTCTTTCATTTTCTCCGTGTTTTCCCTCCTCTCCTCCCACTTCTGTCTCCACTCCAGAATTTCTTCTTTCAGGGGTTCTAAATCTTCCTGCCGTGAATGGAAGAACAATCTGCCATATGCCTATTCAGGACTGGCCCACCTGGCACTATGATTATGTACAAACATATGGTATCCAAACTACTGTACTAGTGATATAGTGACACAAACCTCTCTACGCAGCTGTACTGCCATGAGGGCTTCCCTCTCCTTACTCTCCTCCAACATCTCCTGCCTGAAGGCCTCCTTTTCCTGCATATGCTATGGACAGAGAACTCTTCACAATTGTCAGCCATCGATGCATTAGACTATGACCCTTGACATGCATGTAATGACTCTTGAGTGCCATTCTTACTTCATATTCCTTTCTCTTTGCCTCCTCCTTGCGAGTTGTGAGGAGCACCTCATCAAAGTCTGCATGGGTGCACAATACCTAGAGTGACACCCACACCCAGAAACCACACCCACACCCAGTATACCACACCCAAACCCAGTATACCACACCCAAACCCAGTATACCACACCCACACCCAGTATACCACACCCACACCCAGTATATCACACCCACACCCAGTATACCACACCCACACCCAGTATACCACACCCACACCCAGTATACCACACCCACTCGCAGTATAAGCAATACTCACTCACTGCAAGTTATACCAAACGGGGATATACCTTTTTGGTACACTACAGCTCCTCCTTGAAATGGAGGATCTCCTGTACCCTCATCTTAGCTGCCATACATTCCTCCTGGAGGGTGGTGACTTCAGCTTGGGAGCTATGAGAGAGACATCAAGCCCAAACCCAACACATAATATTTCATAGCTATGGAGAAAATTCTCACGCTTCTGCATGTTTTCAAATGATGCACAATATCTATAGTGACACCCACACCCAGAATACCACACCCACTCACAATATTGGTAATGTACGACGACACTATGATTCTGATTCGTGCAAAAGAAAGACTGCATGCGCAACAGCCGCAGTAAGCCTGCATGCATCGCAGCCTCCTGATAAGAGGCAGCGGCTCCTGTGCACGAGAGCGCTACGACTACTGCTTCTACCGAGGAACCCTCTACTTGCGATGAATCCTTTGCTAGCGATGTGTGGAGCTACCACTATTTAGACCAGTGCACCCAAGTCAAATTCATTGACAGAAGGATGAGGTTCTAAAGTATTCTCTACGTAAAGAAGAATACGCAGGAATGCTTGGGAAGGAATGTTTATTACATTGTGTGTGTGTGTGTGTGTGTCCATGAGGGCATGTACATGTCTCTGTATGAGCTGAAAACTTTGACAAGTCATGCAAGTGGAACAAAGCTGAGCATAGTGAACTAAAAGTTTAGTAAGGGTTGTGCCCAATAAGACAGTTTTATTTCACACCTCAGAGAATGGTGATGTGAGTGTGTATGTACAGAGAACCAGCCATAAGAGAGCTCCACACACAAGGAGTGAAGTTGTCAACTTCATGCAATGCTACAGAGGGACACACTACGAGTGCAAAGGGACAGGTTATAGAAATCAAGTACATGCATAACGAAGTTAAATGGAATAGAATGCATGCGCACATGCAGAGAACAAGTTTAGCAGAATAGACCTTAAATGCAATGTACATGTGTGTCTGATATTTAGTTGTTACGTAATAATTGTAATGTGTATCATGTGATTTATTATTCCTTTGAACGAGAAGTGTGCGTGAATTGTCATGTACGAAATCTATAGTGATCCTGCGATTGTAAAGATCTTGCACAATGTGTGTGTGAGTGTGTGTAGACATGCTTGTTTTTCATGGTATGATTGCGTACAAGTGTATGTATGTGTTGTGCACAAGATTCCATTTCCGTAACAATGCAAGTTATAGTGTGTGTACATTCATGCACATGTACATGTCCACACCAATTGTTGGTACCCCATATGTCATGGGTATGGACACTTGGATTACATCGCAGCAGCAGTTGAAGTAGCACATGGACGACACGGAATGGAGATACGATATAGGAGTAGCGTAAAAGCTAAATTAGAGAAGCTGTTTAGAAAAAAAACCTAGTCTATTGGATCTTTTGCTCTTTTATAAGCCCACATTTATTTGGCTTCCTCAACCTTTCTCCATCATACGCTGTCAACATCCTTATTGGCTAGCCTTATAGCCTTACTAGATCACCATAGACAACAAGACTTCCATTCCTTTTGTTACACACAAAGTAGTTAAGGATGTACATGTGCTTGTGCGTACGAATGAGGCTGGCTGACACTGATTACTCTCGATCGATCTGATACAATCTACATGCTCTGCGCCCATCACGATGCTACTTTTTGTCCAGAGTGCATGTGATGATATCGTTATGATCCTGTCAACTGAAGTTGTAGATGCACTCTCTATTGTGATGTACTTGCACTCTCTATTGTGATGTACTTGCACTCTCTATTGTGATGTACTTGCACTCTCTATTGTGATGTACTTGCACTCTCTATTGTGATGTACTTACACTCTCTATTGTGATGTACTTGCACTCTCTATTGTGATGTACTTGCACTCTCTATTGTGATGTACTTGCACTCTCTATTGTGATGTACTTACACTCTCTATGGTGGTGCACCTCTGCGTAACAGTGCACATGCACCTTTGGCATGCTCTGCGCCTTTGGCATATCCCTCAGATGTGCTTTGAAATACAATGAGCAAACACGAATGCCAACAGATAAACAACCACGTTCATAAGGGAACATATATCCAAATTAATGGCTCCAATGCGCCGTAACGTGTTGTATGCACATGCACACTTACCGTGGGCGCGCTGAACATGTTTGTAGTACCGCTGCGCCTGGGAACACAGCGCCCACGTGGCGACAGAGCGCGCTCTAGTACCCTGCATATAGCGAAGAGAAACAATAATGTTAAACACTTCCAAATCCCAAGCTGCAAAAACCCAAGGCCGTAGGTGCGCCAATGCGTGCACATTCACCTGCCAGCGGATGATAATCGCCCCACGGCACTGGTAACAGCAGAGGCTGTCTGCGTCTTCCTGGTTGTCCACCATCGCGGGACCTATCGTCTTGACAGAAGAGTAATAGAACTGAATTCGAAGAGGGAAAACCGGAAGTGCAATAAAGTAGGCGCGGCTTCGCTAGACCACGTGCTCCTAGGCCGTACCTATTAAAGATTGGTGGTTTCACGTCCCTAGTCTCGTACCCAGACCCTAGTACGTCACAGCTGCGGATGGTTTACATCACTGCTACGCTAGAACTAGGGTCTGGGAAAGCATAGATTGAAGCAGTATATTATCTCTGATTGAAGGTCTTCAATCTATGGGGAAAGTGACTGCAAAAAGTCGGTGGCCAAAGTTCTGGAATTCCAGAACTTTTTAATTGACCGCAGCCCGCTGGAATGTTGCTATGTCAACAAGTAGTACATGTATAGAGATAACAAAATGGATTATGTTTGTACAGCTGTACGTTTTGCGATGGATCAACTGGGACCGGAGTGAGTACGTTGAAGGACAAACAGAAGGAGGCTATTCACAATTTTGTTCGAGGCCATGACTGTTTCGTCATTTTGCCAACGGGGTACGGGAAAACATTGTGCTATGCCTAGCTGCCATTCGTGTTCGACCATCTTCGAAAGAGAACACCTCAGTCTTCAACACTTCAGTCTTCTATTGTCTTCTATTGTAGCATAGATAGTATAGTAAGGGGACTGGAAACGAGTCACGTGAGCGCATCACTGGCTGTGGGCACTCCGCGTTACATCGTTATCACCTTCGAAATTGTCCATATCTTCAGTTCGGTTGGTCTTGGTTCTTTTTATCTGCTCTGAAGCGCTTCACATACGTAGGAGAATATCTGTAAGCGTTAAATATGACGGGCAATTTCGAAAATCAGAAGATAATCAGCCTACCGGTAGTGTAAGCGATAAACGCTTACGTCATGGTGGGTCTGGGTACGAGACTAGTACAGTTGTGGGCGCTGAAACCACCAAACTTTAGGTACCGTATACGGCCTAGGAGCACGTGGTCTAGGAAGCCGCGCCTATTATATTACACTTCCGATTCTTATATCCCTTCAAACCCTATTCCATATGGAGAAATGAGCGGTCACCCGAATTTATCAAAATTACAAGTTTGCATATTCTGAATGTTTTGGAGTTCATTCTATTAGAGATGTTTGAAAAGTATTTTTTTTTTAATTTTCTCTCTTTTTGTTTACCAATAATATTCAAGTGTACTTGAATTGATTTTGTATTAAAAATTACTAAACTTGAATATTACTAAGTAACTAAATACAATAAACCTTAATTCCCCTGGAAATATGTTCAGCTCTATTAGCTGAAATACATCCAGCATTAAAAATGTGGGGTTTGTGTTGAAAGTTTTGGTCCCAAGAGTCAAAATAGTGGTTCCCATAGACATGTACACAAAATGTACTTTTTATGACCTAATTATAATATTCCACTATTTATAAGTCTTGTCTGTGATTAGAAAAACACTAATTCCCCAGGTTCCTGGTTCAATATCCATTGGAGTGTTTTATCATGGTATGGGAGCATTTTTACTATTAAATGCTTTGGTTCCTGGTGATTGGAAAGCCATTAAGGTCACTGGTGTTCCTAATTCAATGATTGCCATTAAAAATGGCGGCATGCCATATATGGACTCGGGCTCCGCCCCGGATCTTGTACGCTATGGTTTAGTTAAGTAAGCTAGTTATAGGTCAATCTACCTATAATTATTAATAACTTCATGCAATTGATCACGTGAGAGGCGGGCTGTCCGTCAGATGGAACCATAAGTATATCTTCGGATCTAGAGTACTGTTAATAGCTTCAGTCTAAATAGCAAACGGTTTGCCCCGCCAAATACGCGATGTCGGACTACGCCCAACTAGCCAAATTCTGGGGCTTGCCTATGGGATACAAAACATGAGCTACAATATTATAATCGATCGAATGGCTTTACTAGGTAGTTGGGCTGTAAATAAGACTTTGTAAATTACCGACGCCAACACGCTTCGTGTACTATACTAGCTGATAGTGGTTCTGTGCGTGTTACCCCCTCAGTGTTCGCCCATGAATATTATGGGGCGAACACTGAATTTACGCCGCTGAGCAGCTGATGGATTGGCCCTGCAACCGCTGTGTCAAGTTTATCTTGGCTGATCAACACGAGCGAGGCTATATTTTCTGTACCCGTGTGCACCACTTTTTCAATTTTTTTTATTGATGCTTAAAAAAACCAGTCGAGACCACTCAACTGCACGCTCATATTGTAATTAATTAAATATTAACATGACGCAACGTGCCACTTGCAATATGTCTGATTACTATCCGGTGGAAAGAATTGTGGCATCACGAAAGAAGGTAAATCCTTTAGACATCTACGTGCTGTAACCAGATTTTCGTGCAGGGTAAAAAACACGAGTTTCTAGTGCTATGGCAGGATTACCCCAAGGAAGAAGCGTCTTGGGTGTGTCAAAACAGTGTCACCCCTGATCTGTTAAGGTACGCTACATATTGAGGAGATTGACATATTCATTCCGCATATACAGGGAATTTGCAAATCCACGCCCTTTGATGCGTACTGTCTTAGACTGTGCGAGTCTGTTTATTTTCAACGTCGCCCGTTGGAACGATTCGGAAAAATCGTTTGACTCTTGACATGCCAACTGACGTTTTTAAAATTCTCTTTGCGGGCAAAGGAATCGGTGTTGAAAGAGGTTATAAAGAGTACAATCCTGTGGATTTTAACAGCAAATATTTTCCTGACGAATGGTATGTCCATTATGACCAAAATCATGATGGATGTGCGATAGAGTTTCCTATGAAAATGAAGAGTTGCATCACATGGACAAGATCTTATAAACAGAAAGAAAATATTGACAAGAAAATGTTCTTTGAATGCCTTTACATTTTTGTAGTTAAAAAACGTGTCTAAATGTATACATGTTTGTTTTTGTAATTTTTTCATGAATCTTACATATCAAGTTAAGCGCTGAAGTTACGGACTATATATCGGTAGTAAGTTCCGCGCGACTCATGGCTGAAGACCTAATGCATTTAGCAATAATAGAATCTGCTAAAGATCACGATTCCGCTGCAGTGTTTGGACTAAGACTTCCTAATAAGCTACTCTACAAATGGTATGAGGAAGGAAAGTGCGATGGATGCAAACTGATCAAAGAACTGAACAGGAGCATTGTAGGCAACTGTGTGGCTATTCGAGAAGACAGTGAACGGATGAACAAACTACTGACGAACCGATGCAGAAAAATTGTAAGCCAGTGCAAGTCTGAAAAAGGTAGAAAAAAGCTCGCAATTATGGATGGTAGTACACTTGTCAAAGTTTTGCACGGAGAATACCAAGGAAACTTTAACCAAGGAAACTTCGATGATCGTGAAGAATTTGAAGAGATATTTTTGAAGTGTGATGGATTAGAAAAGGAAATCGCCTCGCTTTATAAAGAAATAGCGCGTATGACATATGAACGGGCCAACAGTGGAAAACCAATGCATGCATGAACTTTCTCCGAGACACGCGAGGAGAAAACTCCTTGAGTTTAAGGAGAATGCAGAAGTTGCACTCTGGTTTGCGGAAAGTTACGGACTTGCTCCAACAATGCTGCAATTGGAAACATTAACAAGCCATTGCGCAGTGCAGGTGGATCTATACGCACGAAGCCCCCACCCGCAATACCCATTCCTGATGATCCAGCTCCCGATGAGAAGAATAAGCTCTTGCAGGTGAATCGCACTCTCACAAATACACATATATGCACCAGTGCATGTACAATAATATACCGGTACATGTAACTCATAGTCTGGGAACGAGACAAATATTCACAGAATGATGGATGCAACACCATACATTTGTTCTTCCCAGTCATCTGAAGAAAGAAATAAAACCATCTCATATTAGACAAACTGGACTATTCACTATTAAAATGGCTAGTCATACCATTTATGACAGCTAGTTTATAGACAATGATATTATAGACAGGTTCATGAACTTTGGTGCAATTCTCCTTCTGTATGCTAAAGGCATATATTAAACATGTACATGTATATATCTATGCAATGAGGAAAATGGGCTGGGGAGTGTGAAGGGCTAAAAGAGGGAAAAAATACTATCCACATGTAGTTTCTAAATACAGCTCTGCTAGTCCAGCCTGTCAAAAATGATTAAAGCTTTACTGATCCTAAAAGGACTTGTACTAAATGTTTCTGTTGAAGTAAAAACACATGCACAGTGTAAGTTCCTTCAGTACACCAGGGCGTACAATTGCACCTCTGGGATGACAGTCCTAACCAAGACTGATGACACAAAGTAAAAGTTTCATTGTAACTGTACATATACATACACTGTAAACACATGTTTCCCACGTGTTTATGCTGAAACATGTGTTTATGCATTCCTTTGTTGGGTTGCTAATTTATGATTGTCATTACCCAATACATGATAAACTGTGCATGGTGTGTGTGTGTTGTGTGTGCATGTGTGTGTGTATGTCTGTGTGTATGTATGTAAGTGTGTGTATCCTAACATTGTTTCACATCTGACAATGGATTCCTTGTTTGGGCTGCTAAATTATCATTGTGACTACCCAACTACCCAGTAGTTATGATAACTATCATCCACCATCTGTAATTCATATTGATGGCTGACCTGTACATCTGTCCCTTTTTACATGTACATCTTTACTTCACACACGTACATGTACCAAAGACCAAAATGTATACATGTAAATATTGTGCAAACTGTGCATGTGCGTGTGTGTATGTGTGTGTGTATGTGTGTTTGGAAGCAATTAATACCCTCCCTTCAAGATATAATTCATAGTGTACTCTATTAATAGCCCTCCACACATGCTCAAATCCAGAATCAACCCTTCACATACATGTACAACCGGCTTCCTGACCATTCTGCTTTACTGTACACCAAATGAAAGTGGGATTTACATTACAGTACTTGCAATTATTACCATAAACAAACCTACAATGAGTAATGTTACATGTACAGAAGCCATATGAAAAAAGCCATAGGCATGTACAAACATTTCCAATACATGTAATCATTTTTGACCATGTACATGTCAGTGCATTTTTTTTTGCAGGTGTTGTACTTAATGGACAAGTTCAATGCCAGTGACACATTCTACCATGAGCTATCCACCATTCTTCCTTCAACACCACGGTCATACAAGATAAAAAAAGTTCGTACTGAGATGAATGTACACCTAAGAAGAAAGATTCACAGAGTACCAGAACCACACAATGGAGTATACTGCAGTGTGAATGAAACGTTGAGTGACACGATTGAGAAGAACTTGTAAGTACATGTACAATAACATAAGTTTACCCCAATAAATTTTGTATACGCATCAGGTGGCACTCCATCCAGAATTGATTGAGGATGTCGTCAGAGTGAAACTCAGTGGTGATGGGGCAAAATTTAGCAGATGCTCAAGCTTTTTTCTGCTTTCGTTTTCACTACTGAACCTTCAAAAGCGTGTTCTGTCACCAAGAGGTCATTTATACATACATGTACATGCACATAAGAGATGCTATTACATGTACAACTAAACTTCTTCAACAGATAATCATACGCTGGCTGTGGTTAAGATGCCTGAATCATATCAACTGCTATCTGAAACACTTCATATAAATATACGTTACATAAAATGTCATTTAATGTCATTGTTAGTTTAAATACATACAGCACCTAGAAAGGATGGCTATATAGCTCCGCAAGAACTGGACAGGTTGGAGTAACAGCAATTCATGATGCCAGTTGGTTGAATGCAGCCATTGCTTCGATCACCTTCAAGCTCATAGAACTTGATGTCATTGTTACTCTGTTTCTGTCACTGTGTAATCTGAACAAAACAATGTTTGCAATGGGATTTGAGTTTCCCACTTCATAAGCTGAGACATACTGTGTGTTGTATGTGTGTGTGTGTGTGCGTGTGTGTGTGTGTGTGTGTGTGTGTGTGTGTGTGTGTGTGTGTGTGTGATATACCTGCCCTTAGATCCTATCTTAATTTGGATGTTTATACAAAGACAAAGGCCCAATGTCATGAATTTTGTTGTGTGGCAAGACCTGTACACGTATGTGCTGTGATAGAACGTCTATAGGTCTGAGGGAATACAATATATAATGTCATGCACAAGTATAGGGAGAAGGCCAACAGTATAGGGAGAAGGCCAACAGTATAGGGATTAGACAGTATATAATTGCTGTCCCATGGAAGGTCATATTAATATGGGTAAAAGAATCAGTAAACGCTGAACTTTTTAACTCTGAACTTTTACCCTTATTCAATGAGTTGCAAACAATATTTGCCCAAGGCCCTGCATGCAACTTTTGGCAAATGTTGTTCTGTACCTCACTACATGTAGTGGTTTTAGTGGTTAAAAGAAACCAAAAAGTACACAACCACACATGCACACACTTGTACCATCACACTACACACATGCACACACTTGTACCATCACACTACAACACATGCACACACTCATACCACTTCCTATACACATGTACACAACTAACACTCCTCCCACCTACACACATTTACACAACACCTCTTCGTATACACATACCACATACTATGCACATGTACACACACCCCTTCCTATACACATGTACACAACTCACACCACACATGAAGACATTAATATCATCACACCCGCCTACACTACACATATGTAGTACACACCTTCCTACATACATGTACACCCCTTCCTAAACCACATGTACATAATTCACACCCCTTCCTAACACATCCCTCCTCCCACCTCCACACTACATACCCTCCTCCCACCTATCACACTCCTCCCAACTACACACTACACACCCTCCTCCCACCTATCACACCCCTCCCAACTACAAACTACACACTCTCCTCCCACTTATAATACCCTCCCAACTACACATTACACACCCCTCCTCCCGCCTATCATTTCCCCTCCCCCCTCCCACTTGCATACATATACCATCACACGCCTTCCAGTTCCATCCCACTAACACATTTGTACTGTCACCACTCCCCTTTACCTTGCCACGCCATCACACACATGATGGCTCGGTAACACTGCCCTCTACAGGTACCCCATTAGACAAAGTTAGTATTAGTGCATACATACCAGCTGCCACCACTACAGATAGCGAACGGTAACTCAAACGCTAGTGCAATGTGTTGCAGCAAAAGTAAATAACGTCGTCGTCCTCCCCCGCTACTTGATAGAACGACGCAAAACCGGGCGCTACAGAAGAGAATTAGCCAAGGCCTATGCGACAAGTACGCGCTATATTGACCCCCAAAAACGATATAGAATGAGGTGAATACCAAAGCAAATGTACTGTGCACAAAAAAGTTACGCGCTAACCTCTTTCTTACGTCCTTCGATCCTATATGACAGTCGAGCCGGTGTACACCATCTGATAGCCAAATACTCCACAAAACAAATTAAAACTATTTAAAAACTAATCACGGCCATAACGTATTCAATAACGTAACGTGGACACTAATCTTTTAATTAACTGCATTTATAGCTTGCGCGCTAAACTTCATATCCATTAAAAGTTGACATAAATTACAATAATTGTAACTGCATCCATGATGACGCAATGTATGGCTTAATAATGTATTCGTTTATGAATATGCGCGGTATAAATTAATTTTTTCTTTTGATTTTAGTACACGAATGGTTCATGGTATAATTTTATGAAGCACAGATTCACAATGTAACCGATTTATCGGAAATTACAAACTTGTTTAGAAATCAATTTGAAAAAAAAAGCAAGATGACCGCCTATGTATGGGCGATTTCTGGATATGCTTCGATTCGTGCGTAATAGAGAGGTTGCAGTGTCATCCCGGGAAGAGCGACGGCCATGTTTTTTGGTGTCCCGAGTTTTGTTACAGGTTGTAAATAATCTGTTACAGAATGGAAACATTCTGTAACAGAATTGGAGACACCAAATAACATGGCCGCCGCTCTTCCCGGGATGACACTGAAACCTCTCTATACAATAAAAGTATGCATTTTACTTCTATTCGTCCGCCGTGGTAGGTACTTTAATAAATTTAATATAACTTGAACTTTTATGTACAGCCTAACAGAGTAAATTGAATGCATCAAAACAATGCTTTTGCAACGGAAAACAGATTACTATTTCGAAAGTTATAACGTTTCAAACATTGCGTCGCCGGTGACTAACAATGTACGCAATTTGAATGGACCGCGCTATAAAAAAACTGTGACCGCTTGACTTCTCCATGCAGCTACTGTTAAAGTATTCAAGTTAGTATACCATAATTGCATAAAATACAACACAGATACTCTTGATAAGGCTCACAGGGTCAAATACACATTACATCCAAATGTAGGTCTCCCATTATATAATCTGCCAATAGCCCGTATAGTGATATTGCAATGTTCTCCCCTTCTTCTTTGCATTCATCATTCTTCCAATATGTCAGTAATAATTACTTTAGGAACTTGATACTTCTTTGATTGCTTTCATTGTATAGCACATTGTGATGATCCACGTACCATAGCTGTTCATAATACAGATCATTAATAACAGACACATTGGATAAAACGCTTAATATTACATTCCTTTAACATTCTGAGATATCTGGAAACTCATTTGATAATTCCACTTCCTTTTCTGCCACACATTGCAACTTCTTTTCTATCTTCCTCCTTAAACTGTTCTCCTTCTTATCTTTAAGTCGCTGATCTTGTAATATAGAAATGTTGTGTTCATGTTGTTTACTAACTTTACTCTCTGAGCTTGTCTGATGCAAAATTTATATTTTCTTGCTCGTTCAGAGAGTGTGCACACAACCACTGCATTGTTCCATTAATTTTAACAAGAAACCCTACTTTAATATTAGATGCTTTTCTATAACGGTAGTCATCCAGGCCAAGGGTGTGTTCAGCAAACATATTGTGTACTGGTGCTGACGATGCTTGGTGAACAATGGATGGTGATAGATGAGCTAAGGTACCTTCAAGGTAGTCATGCAACTGTGTCTTTATTACATATATTATACCTTCAAGTAGCTGAACTAGAATATCACTATTTTATCTTGTTCTGTTGTAGCAGAAGTTTGTAGTTCATTTAACACTGCATCAGAATCTACATCCAAAGATACACCAAAAGTATCATGCAACATCATCAAAGGGGACTCTTTTAATGCATTCAAGTTTTCTAGACACATTTTTATATAGTTTACACTATCCAGGTTTGAAATACCTGCATTTGTATATAGTTCATGCATCCATGGTCCTGTGACCATTTTTCCAATGATTCCAAGTGCACGCAATTGTACTGAATAAAATGTTCATATTTCTCAAGTCCTTTAACAGTGATGTTCGTAAAGTTGTAGTATTAATACAACTTTTGTCCAAATATATTAAAAGCTTTTTTCTTAGATAATACAAAACACCGGCAAGATGAAACATTACGTAAAAACGATTACCAACATTACCGAATTATAATACTTGATTTGATATTTCCAAAACTGCTTCAATAACTGGGCATATGCTGGTTATGGGTACATGATGTTCCAGGCAGTAATAAATGGCTTTGAGGCACGACGTACTATGATGTATTAATGGATTAATGGCGACAGAGATAAAATACATATACTCTAAATCTGATGGTAAATCCTATAGAATTGTACGTTGATTGAAGTAAATCATTATCTGCTTTGATATTGCGCACTTGATTTCTTATGCATTGTTGTCTCTTTTCAAGTTTTGTACCAAATGTCTATGAGATATTTCTTATAACAGTCAGCAATCTTCTCATACGTTTTACTTCTGATTGACTACTTCCACATTTCAATACCTGATTTTCCTTTTGTAACTTCTTAATAAGTGTATCTTTTGCATTTATCTCCCTTCTTGCAGCTGTTCATTTAGAACGAATCACAGTTTCCATAGTTTTCTTCCTACTTAAAGCTTGCTTAAGTCGTTTATTATTAGTGCTATCTTTTTTTTAAAAGCTTTGTCCTAAGAGCAATATTAGAAACAAACATTCTTCTAAGCACATTTATGGCAATCAGAATTTAAAGAGTAAGATACTGGACATGAAGGATGTCCACTTTCACCACTAGTACAATGTGGCAATGACAATACATGTGAAGTACTTTATGAATTCAAAGGCACTGTAAAATTCTGGTTCAAATATGATATTAACTTATCCCAAGTCCTATTAAGATGTTTCTTCATATCTTTCACTGTTGTTAATAAACGGGTATTGAACTTGGATAATGCCTTCAAGTTTGTATCACCTGTTGGTACCACCAACCTCACTGTTTCCTGCATTTTGAGATTAGCCAGGTCTGTATTAATGTATAGCACCAACCCATTCCTTATTGCAGGAACTAGCAGTTAGTGATGGTCATCAATGTCATTTTTGAACATTTGAAGCTGATTCCTAAGATCGTCAGCAGTTCTCATTCTAAACAGTGATACAAATAGCATGCATTTCTCAATGTTAATGCATAACTAGGATACACTAACATGAATATATTGTCTTGAAAAGTACGCTGTGTGGGCACCATCATATCACAACAATACAGCTGTTTTTAATGACATGAGGATCCATGCTGTAAAATAGTTTTAATATCTAACGCGCACCTTGACGAATTCGGTGTGTATTAAAAAGAGCTATCACAAAACTCTTTGGCACACAAACAAAATAGATTATCTATGCATTGAAAATACAAAAATTAGGTTTAATTCACAGGGCTCTAACACTGAAATACCAGGTTAAGCAGTATTATGTCAATCTCTAAGCAATCCAACAGTAAACACCTGTGCCGTTAAATGGACCCTTGGGCACCATCCAAAGCTCATGAAATTGTATCCTGATATAGACTAAGACCCTATAAACATGGCAAACGCTTCCTCAACACTGCGCCACAGCATTTAGTATGCAGAGTTGTGCAGAGTCTGCATATCAACCATATGCAGATGAGTATCGTTGAAGTGTTCATATGCAGACGTCTGCATATGAACACTTCAATGATACTCATCTGCATATGGTTGATATGCAGACTCTGCACAACTCTGCATACTAAATGCTGTGGCGCAGTGCAAGTTGGCACCTTAACAAACTAGGGAGTGGCTAATCGCGATAGATTACTATAGAAATCAACGTGGCACACACAACTACGCCGTATGCTGCCTTACATTTAGACACCATTAGTGTATTGTGCAACCCTCTCTCTTGTTTAATCTAGTAATAAAGTCCTAAGTACCATCCAAACAACTTTACAAAACGCGTATCTTCTCGAGCACTCGTAGAGCAATCCAAAATACGGTCACGGAATTTAGCTAGATCACCAGTTTCCGCCTACGCCTACGCCATTTATTGCACGGGCTCACGGATGTTCCGGAGAGGACATTTACGGATATTTAGATGTCCAATTGCACATTTACGTAAAAATGATCTTGCTTGCTAATTAACGCGCTACCATTTTCAAGGCCTGTTTCTGCAGTTTCACTACGCCTTTAAATTGATAATTCCATGCATAGTAACACACTAAGCACATACCCAAATCAACTGCTCACATGTCCATCGCGTTACAACATAAGGCGCAACGCTTTTAGTAATCACGTGCTGCTTAATTCGCTTAGAGTGCATCTTTTGGCCCGCAGGCTATTTGTGCGGCTCTCGAACTTCCAGGTGAGTTGTGACAAAAATACAGAATCTAGGGGCATTGTAAAATGATTTAAGCTGGGCCACGTCTCGAGACGCGATATCTAGGACATATAAAATCGCAGTCGAAATCCTTGAATATTTATCCGCAACACTTCGGTTTGTATAGATGCTTTGCGATGGAGTTGCATTGCAGACAGCTTACAAAACATTGCAGGGTCTGCGGTGGGAGGTTGGTGGTGGCTAAGAAGTCCAAAAGAACCATTTACAACTCCCTACACAAAAAGGAGCTTAAACTAGCCTTCGGTATTGACGTGATCGTTGATCACATCGAGATCCACCCACCATCATTTTGCAAACCGTGTAAGCTAAGTATGGATAGGGTGTTTAACGCTTCGAGGTAGAACAAGTTAGTACCGTTCAGAAGTTTGGTCACGCGCCCTACAAGTTGAAAGCCCACACTGCATTTAGGTTTACCAGCATTTTGAAGTTCTGATGAAAGGTGGCATGAAGAATAAAACAAACGGCCAAACATCAAGTGAATCACTACAGTCATTAGTTGCATCTTATTGGGCACATTGCACCCAACAGCTTTCATGTCGGACATCCATACACGTCTGTACATTGAAAATGCATGTAAAGTATTTGATTGTTTTTTTTAGAACATTAACGCAGTTGGATTATACTTTTTAAATAATGCATTATTTTATTTTTCGCTTTCATTTTGCGAGCAGGAGAATCAACAACAAAATTAATCACTTTTTGCTATTACGTAATCATATTATTTAGACGTCAATAATGTTTAATAACATCAAATGGTGGGCGCGCCCTTTTAGTGAGTGGGAGGAGCGTGTCTTGTGCCCTTGGTTCAATATCGGCGTGAACGTGCGCTCGGCGTGTATGTTACTATCTACCTATTTTCTACGACTGCGTACGTTAACGGTCCGTTCCTACATCTTGATACCGCATCCCGATATGCGCAATGACACACCACGCGCGCGCGCGCCACATACTCCCAGCTCTTTTTGCTGGGGTGCACATTAGGAAGAATCACTTTAGCTGATGCTGTACCCAGGGCAAGAATGGGTTAAATATTTCTAGCTGCTGGTTAGTTGTGTTGTTTGGGTGTGGTCTGTACCCTGAGCAAAGATTAGGTTAAATCTATCTACTTGTGCTGCCTGGGTGTGGCCAGTACCCTGGGCAAGAATGGGTTAAATATTTCTAGCTGCTAGTTAGTTGTGTTGTCTGGGTGTGGTCTGTACATTGGGCAAGACTCCACCTATCTTGTAAAGAAGCGGAAGTCACGGCGGACCTGTAGAAGTCAAACCGATACTTTCATAGTACAAGACACGAATGGAATTAGTACTGCAATTTAATATCCACTTTTGTGGTACTACTTCACTTTCATTTCCACAGCTGTGAAGACGTAGTCTACATTTCAATGTTTAGCAGTACTGAGTTTCCTATATGCCGAAGTCACGGAGGACATGTAGAAGTCAAACCAATACTTTCACTGTACAAGACACGAATAGAAGTACTGAAATTCAATATCCACTTTTGGGGCACTACTTCACTTTCATTGCCACGTCAGTAATGAGATGGTCTACTTTTCCAATGATTCAATGGATATCACTAAATGTATCCTATATATATGCCGAAGTCACGGCTGACCTGTAGAAGTAAAACCGATACATTCATTGTACAAGACACGAATACAAGTACTGAAAATAGCGATTCAAACGCGATACACATTTTAACCGTGGGGCAATTTTCGCGGAAACTGTCCCAAATATAAACGGCATGTTTACCAGCGCGAAGTACAAATGTATCCGTGAAATGACTAACCAATCTCTAGCATTATATTCGCATCGGTACGTTTCTCAGCAGGGCGGTGTTTTACGGTTTGAAAGTGAACACACGTGCCAGATATTAACATCGTCGGAAAGTGCCTTTATGTGAGGCGCAAACTAACACGCGATTTTGTCTCGTTCCCAGTCACACTTAGCATTATACATTTTGCTTACGTAATGAGTCTGAGAACGAGACTGCCTGCGATTAGCGCCGTTGCTAGAATAGACTTATGTTACTTCCAAGTGTGAATTTAAGATGAATTTTGGTTTGGACTGTAAAAGGAAAAGATTTACCCAAGGTACCAAGTGTCAACGGTGGGCTTACTGCCTCTGCTTCTAAATGCCCTACTAAAGGTAATTAGGGACACGAGGCAAGTACTGGCATTCTACGTTGTAAATTATTCAATGCACGCTCTCTTAGAAATAAGCTTGATAATTTATCTTGTTTGTTACAATCTGCTGATTTTGATGTGATTTTTATAACTGAGTCATGGTTGAGATATGATTTTCCTGATTCGCTTGTCTTGTCCAAAACATCCAATAGTTTATTCAGAAAGGATCGACCTGATGGTTATGGTGGAGTTGCTGTTTTTGTAAGCAATTTGCTTAAAGTTGTGAGCATTGATATACCACCTATGTACAGTTCCTTAGAATGTGTGGCATTTGATTTCGTGCTTTCCAAGGCCTCTTGCTATCGTTTCATTTGTTTCTACCATCCCCCAACTTGTGCTGCTAGTAGTGTCGACACTGCAAATCTGTGCTCACTCATTGATTCCCTTTCCACGACAACATATCCTTTGTTTATTGTTGGTGACTTCAACCTACCCAATATTAATTGGTATGTGCCTATTAGTCTGGGTTCTCCTTCTCACAATTTTTTATTTTTGACTTGCATGATGCGAAATGGTCTTACTCAACTGGTTTCACATCCTACTCATGGATCCAATTGCATTGATTTGGTTTTGGTATCCACTCCTGACTTGATCTGGGACATTTCTGTTGTTGAACCATTCTCTTCCTTATGTGATCATTCGGCTATACACTTCTCAGTTTCTTACCCTGTAGTGATTAGTGATCAACAAAACCATTGTTTTCTTGACTTCTTCAATGCTGACTATTGTTCTATGATATCCATTATGAAGGATATTGACTGGTCTTTCTTGTGTCAAAATAGTTTGTCTGTTGAAATGTTCTGGTCTAAAATATCAAATGTCCTATACATTCCTGTATAGCCCAATTTGTTCCTCGCCGTTACCAGTCCCGTAAACCGTTTTCTTATCCCATGCACATAAGGCGCCTGCTGGGATTGAAAAAGTTGTGGTATAGTAAAGTATGGCTGTCAAAGATTTCATCTTGTCTCAGGAAAACAACGTTCTATTCATATGTATATTCCAAGCTTACTACCTCTCAGTGTATACCCCCTCTCATTGACTCCAATGACAATTTGGCTGTCTCAAATCATGATAAATGTTCTGTGCTTAATGATTATTTTGCTTCTGTTTTTACTGCTGATGATCGATGGTTTGCTCCCAGAATTTGTGCCTCGTCTATCTGAAAACAGTTCCCTAAACTGTGTTCTCTTTCCATTTGACAAGGTTCTTAAGACTTTAAAATCATTGCCCTCAAAATGTTCTATAACTCCTGATGGCTTCCCCGCAAAAGTCTTTAGCCCCGGCTATTGCTTTCCCATTATCACTCCTTTTTGTGATGTCTATGAGTACATATACCCTTAGTTTGGAAGACTGCTTTTGTATGTCCTGTCTTTAAAAAGGGTTCACGTAAACAGCCAAGTAACTATAGACCTATCTCACAAACGTGTATCCTTTGTAAAGTTATGGAAAGTATTGTATCATCTTCTATGATATCTATTCTTCGTATACTCATAATCTTATCTCACAGGATCAATTTGGTTTCCTCTCTCGACGTTCTGCTGTACTCAGTTATTGATAACTCTGAACAATTGGACTTTGAATGTTGACAACAGCATGAAGGTGGATGTTGTGTACACTGATATTGCTAAGGCCTTTGACACTGTCTCCCATTCGAAATTATTGCTAAAGGTTGAGGCTTATGGCTTTAAATCAAACTTACTTCAGTGGATTAGAGCCTTTTTAAACGACTGCACACAATGCGTATATGTAGAACTTGATGTATCATCTCCTAAATCCATCACCTGTGGTGTACCTCAGGGTTCTGTCCTTGGCCCTCTCTTGTTTCTGCTATATGTCAATGACCTTCCTAACCATGTCCAATCTCCAGCTGGCATTAAAATCTTTGCCGATGACACAAAACTGTATCTTGGTTATACTGAAAATCAAAATACACCACTTATGCAATTCTTAAAACAATTTTGTTCATGGTCCAAGACATGGCAACTGACTGTTGCTTATTCCAAGTGCTCTGTCATTTCCTTTGGTTCTCATGGTTATGAGCCTACTTCACCTTACTCACTTTCTGGTATTCCTTTGCAATTCGTATCATCTATAAGAGATCTTGGGGTGTGTTTGAATTCAGATCTTATACTCCAAGTATGCACTGCTCAAATATAGCCGCCATGGCTTTCAATAGGAGTTGTCTTCTCTTAAAATGCTTTCATTCCAACGATGTGTCTCTCCTTGTGCGTCTGTATAAGGTGTATGTTCGTCCCCTTCTGGAAAGTATTACCCAAGTTTGGAAACCCTGGTTCCATAAAGATATTCAATGTATATTGAACGCGTTCAGAGATTTTTCACTCGTGCCATACTCAAACGTGCTGGTATACCATATGATGATCGCTTTGCGAACCTGGGTTTACAGTACAGGAGAGTTTTCTACGACCTTGTCATGTGCTACAAGATCTATAATAACCTGGTTGATTTACCTTTTGAGAGTTTTTTCACTAAACCGGCTAGGTCTTATTCCATCCGTAGTCATCGTTGTATCCTGCGATCCAAACATTTACCCCATCATGCATTCCGAGCGCATTTCTACACTGAACGTGTGATACCTATATGGAACCACTTACCCCATGATGTTGTCACTTCTTTGAACATTACAGTTTTTCGTACCCAACTTAGATCTGTTGACCTATCACCCTATTGTACGTTATATCCTTTCCATGTTTGTAAGTGCACATACCCACTGTGCCAATACTTGCCTTTTTGCATATGTATGTGTGTTTTTATGTATGCAATCAATCAATCAATCAATCAAAAAAAGTGCGCAGTGCATATCACCTGACATGTGTAATTGTTTTGAACAATGTATACCGTATACTTATTTAGCGTGCGCTGCATCTACACTAAAATCTGCGAGACATGCTATTGATTACAGAACATGTACTGCAGTCACTCACAGCACATGTAGAGCGCTACGTAACACAGCACGAAATGTTAATTGCCTATATACATGTATGTACAGAAATTGCGGAGTCATCCATAGACGTACAATGATAGAAGTATTTGATTTTTTTTTCAACCTGGGCACTATTTTAAAATAACACTTGCTTTTCGCTTCAATCTTATGCCGAGCAGCAAAATGAACAACAAAATAAATTACTTTGCCATTACGTAATTTTTGTTTTGAGCAATGATATTCGTCAATGGAATGGGCGTGCCCTTGTTAGTGCAACGTTGGTCACGGAAGTCCCATACACGACATTAGGTTTTGAAAATAATCGATATCGTACATGTACGAACGGAATTACGGTATGGGAAAAATGGTGGACATTAACACTCACCTAACTTGTAGTCTCGTACCCAGACCATTATTCCCACAGCTGCGAATGGATTACATCACCGCTACGTGGAAACTGGAAAGAGGGTCTGGCGCATAGATCACTTTTTGGTTCTGACTTGTTTCGAATGTTATGCCAATTATTGTGTCGTCATAAGTGTCGTCATCGTGTAATCAATAGCATTCCATAATGAGTCAAGCAGCGATTAGAATGTCGGGGACTAACTCGGGGGAATCGCTAGACGCCGTTATTATTCGTGCATCCCAAAGACTTGGATACTCCAGCGTCCATGACAAGCAGCTACTGGCTATCAGGACTTTTATGGAAGGCAATGACGTATTTATCTTCTTGCCTAATGGAAGTGGAAAGTCGTTGTGTTCGCAGTTCTACCTTACGCTTTTGATGACCTCTATCACAGTAAAATGCCTCAAAACTGTAGTTCTTGTGTCCTGTAGCTTTAAATAGAGGTAAAAAACACTTCCAACAACGCAGGACACGGCTGGCATCCTTATAATCATAGCTGCCAACGTTTTGACAAATAATTCCGAGACCGGAAGCCACACACCCTACCACACCCACTTTTTGTTGCATTCCTGTATTGGTTACAAAGATGCATTGCATTAGTTACAAGGACACATGTACAAAGCTGCAAACATTAATAAACTATTGATTTAGATATCATCACATAGGCCTAATCATTCCTTCATTCACTGTAGTAGCCTTTTTACACTTCTTTAGCAGTTCTGGAGGGATTTCTGCATCATAGCAACAGCTGTCTGCATTGAATTTGTCAGGGACTGTCACTTCAGCAAGGCGTGGATACAGAAGTTTCAAGGAAATTACACATGACAGTCCCTGTCAGTGTCAGTATGCAGTGTAGCACTGTATTTACATTAATATATATAGCCTTTTGAAACTGTCACTATTATACATTACCTTTGGAGCTCACTCCTATCCCTTGAAACTCCTGTATCCACGCCTAGTCGAAGTGGCAGTCCTTTTTCGGCCGTTTCTTCGTAGATGGGGGGCTCATCTCGTACGACTGTACGCTTAGCCATGCACAAATGCTTGAACAGCTGTCAATCATTACTTATGGTTTAAACACTTGGGAAATACGGCAACCGAAAATGAGATTTCATCATAGACAAAATAGGGAGTGTGACCGAACAGATAAGTGTTTATTTATTTTATTAGATTAGAATTCCCGGACAGTGGGGCCATATCCGGGACTCTTCCGGGACAAGTGTACGAAATCCGGTAGTATCCCGGACGTTCCGGGACGGTTGGCAACTATGCTTAAATTCAAGCAGCAACAGACCAAGTGACAATGTCTCCTTTGCGTATTCTAGGATATGAACAGCTCTTGAGAAACTGCCTGTTGAAGGGAAGCTTAAGTTGATGTATTGGCTCACTATAGCTTCTATAACAGAATCAAGACTTGAGTGAAGTTGGTGATGAGGCACTGTTTTAAATGCAGATACTACATCCCCAACTCCTATCACTTGCAAAGCTGCTGTATGTGAGCATGAATTCCTCACAGGAGTTCATGTTCTCCTTGCTCACGTTTGTTTGACATTTTGTGCTATAGCAGGTCTTGTTCAGCCTTTTCCAGAAAACCTACATGTAGATTGATAATTTTAACCTCATTAACACCACCACCATCTTCACAATGGTGCAGCTGCGACTATTATATAGCACTCAAGACCTAACCACGATGACAATACGTATGACGACACAATAATTGGCATAACAAGTCAGAACCAAAAAGTTCGATCTATGTGCCAGACGATCAGCGGCGGATCTACCATAGCGTTGGGGGGGGGGGGGGGGGGGGCCCTTCCCCCCCCCCCCCCCCCCCCCCCATCGATATAAAATGCCGCGCCTATTATTTTATTAAATTGCCGCCCCCCTTCACACTATGACGTACACATAAACACTACGCGTGTCACTGTGTTTCCACATAGCGGTGATGTAATCCACTCGCAGCTCGTGCCTAGGTACGGGACTACGGTTAAAATAGTTATTGTTATTTGTTAATCTTTATTATGAATTATCAGATCCTGAATGATAATTGATAATAAAGTCCCGGCAAATTAATTGGCAATTGATTGTTCATCACACGTGGAGGGGGGGGGGGGGGGGGGGGGGGGGGGGGGAGAAGAGCGCGCTCCAAAATTAATATGCCGCCCCTCCAATATAACCGCCCCCCCCCCCCCCATTGCCTTATTCCTGTATCCGCCACTGCAGACGATGTAATCCGTCCGCAGCTGTGGGAATAAGGGTCTGGGTACGAGACAACCTAACTTTTGAGGTGATATGCACTGCGCACTTTTTTTGATTGATTGATTGATTGATTGCATACATAAAAACACACATACATATGCAAAAAGGCAAGTATTGGCACAGTGGGTATGTGCACTTACAAACATGGAAAGGATATAACGTACAATAGGGTGATAGGTCAACAGATCTAAGTTGGGTACGAAAAACTGTAATGTTCAAAGAAGTGACAACATCATGGGGTAAGTGGTTCCATATAGGTATCACACGTTCAGTGTAGAAATGCGCTCGGAATGCATGATGGGGTAAATGTTTGGATCGCAGGATACAACGATGACTACGGATGGAATAAGACCTAGCCGGTTTAGTGAAAAAACTCTCAAAAGGTAAATCAACCAGGTTATTATAGATCTTGTAGCACATGACAAGGTCGTAGAAAACTCTCCTGTACTGTAAACCCAGGTTCGCAAAGCGATCATCATATGGTATACCAGCACGTTTGAGTATGGCACGAGTGAAAAATCTCTGAACGCGTTCAATATACATTGAATATCTTTATGGAACCAGGGTTTCCAAACTTGGGTAATACTTTCCAGAAGGGGACGAACATACACCTTATACAGACGCACAAGGAGAGACACATCGTTGGAATGAAAGCATTTTAAGAGAAGACAACTCCTATTGAAAGCCATGGCGGCTATATTTGAGCAGTGCATACTTGGAGTATAAGATCTGAATTCAAACACACCCCAAGATCTCTTATAGATGATACGAATTGCAAAGGAATACCAGAAAGTGAGTAAGGTGAAGTAGGCTCATAACCATGAGAACCAAAGGAAATGACAGAGCACTTGGAATAAGCAACAGTCAGTTGCCATGTCTTGGACCATGAACAAAATTGTTTTAAGAATTGCATAAGTGGTGTATTTTGATTTTCAGTATAACCAAGATACAGTTTTGTGTCATCGGCAAAGATTTTAATGCCAGCTGGAGATTGGACATGGTTAGGAAGGTCATTGACATATAGCAGAAACAAGAGAGGGCCAAGGACAGAACCCTGAGGTACACCACAGGTGATGGATTTAGGAGATGATACATCAAGTTCTACATATACGCATTGTGTGCAGTCGTTTAAAAAGGCTCTAATCCACTGAAGTAAGTTTGATTTAAAGCCATAAGCCTCAACCTTTAGCAATAATTTCGAATGGGAGACAGTGTCAAAGGCCTTAGCAATATCAGTGTACACAACATCCACCTTCATGCTGTTGTCAACATTCAAAGTCCAATTGTTCAGAGTTATCAATAACTGAGTACAGCAGAACGTCGAGAGAGGAAACCAAATTGATCCTGTGAGATAAGATTATGAGTATACGAAGAATAGATATCATAGAAGATGATACAATACTTTCCATAACTTTACAAAGGATACACGTTTGTGAGATAGGTCTATAGTTACTTGGCTGTTTACGTGAACCCTTTTTAAAGACAGGACATACAAAAGCAGTCTTCCAAACTAAGGGTATATGTACTCATAGACATCACAAAAAGGAGTGATAATGGGAAAGCAATAGCCGGGGCTAAAGACTTTTGCGGGGAAGCCATCAGGAGTTATAGAACATTTTGAGGGCAATGATTTTAAAGTCTTAAGAACCTTGTCAAATGGAAAGAGAACACAGTTTAGGGAACTGTTTTCAGATAGACGAGGCACAAATTCTGGGAGCAAACCATCGATCATCAGCAGTAAAAACAGAAGCAAAATAATCATTAAGCACAGAACATTTATCATGATTTGAGACAGCCAAATTGTCATTGGAGTCAATGAGAGGGGGTATACACTGAGAGGTAGTAAGCTTGGAATATACATATGAATAGAACGTTGTTTTCCTGAGACAAGATGAAATCTTTGACAGCCATACTTTACTATACCACAACTTTTTCAATCCCAGCAGGCGCCTTATGTGCATGGGATAAGAAAACGGTTTACGGGACTGGTAACGGCGAGGAACAAATTGGGCTATACAGGAATGTATAGGACATTTGATATTTTAGACCAGAACATTTCAACAGACAAACTATTTTGACACAAGAAAGACCAGTCAATATCCTTCATAATGGATATCATAGAACAATAGTCAGCATTGAAGAAGTCAAGAAAACAATGGTTTTGTTGATCACTAATCACTACAGGGTAAGAAACTGAGAAGTGTATAGCCGAATGATCACATAAGGAAGAGAATGGTTCAACAACAGAAATGTCCCAGATCAAGTCAGGAGTGGATACCAAAACCAAATCAATGCAATTGGATCCATGAGTAGGATGTGAAACCAGTTGAGTAAGACCATTTCGCATCATGCAAGTCAAAAATAAAAAATTGTGAGAAGGAGAACCCAGACTAATAGGCACATACCAATTAATATTGGGTAGGTTGAAGTCACCAACAATAAACAAAGGATATGTTGTCGTGGAAAGGGAATCAATGAGTGAGCACAGATTTGCAGTGTTGACACTACTAGCAGCACAAGTTGGGGGATGGTAGAAACAAATGAAACGATAGCAAGAGGCCTTGGAAAGCACGAAATCAAATGCCACACATTCTAAGGAACTGTACATAGGTGGTATATCAATGCTCACAACTTTAAGCAAATTGCTTACAAAAACAGCAACTCCACCATAACCATCAGGTCGATCCTTTCTGAATAAACTATTGGATGTTTTGGACAAGACAAGCGAATCAGGAAAATCATATCTCAACCATGACTCAGTTATAAAAATCACATCAAAATCAGCAGATTGTAACAAACAAGATAAATTATCAAGCTTATTTCTAAGAGAGCGTGCATTGAATAATTTACAACGTAGAATGCCAGTACTTGCCTCGTGTCCCTAATTACCTTTAGTAGGGCATTTAGAAGCAGAGGCAGTAAGCCCACCGTTGACACTTGGTACCTTGGGTAAATCTTTTCCTTTTACAGTCCAAACCAAAATTCATCTTAAATTCACACTTGGAAGTAACATAAGTCTATTCTAGCAACGGCGCTAATCGCAGGCAGTCTCGTTCTCAGACTCATTACGTAAGCAAAATGTATAATGCTAAGTGTGACTGGGAACGAGACAAAATCGCGTGTTAGTTTGCGCCTCACATAAAGGCACTTTCCGACGATGTTAATATCTGGCACGTGTGTTCACTTTCAAACCGTAAAACACCGCCCTGCTGAGAAACGTACCGATGCGAATATAATGCTAGAGATTGGTTAGTCATTTCACGGATACATTTGTACTTCGCGCTGGTAAACATGCCGTTTATATTTGGGACAGTTTCCGCGAAATGTGCTGTGTGTGTGTGTGTATGCTGTGTGTGTGTGTGTGTGTGTGTGTGGGGTGTTGTACATGTGTGCTGTGTGTGGCATGGTGTTGTAGATGTGTGCTGTGTGTGTGTGCTGTGTGTGTGTGTGTGTGTGTGGCTGTGTGTGTGTGGCTGTGTGTGTGGGGTGTTGTACATGTGTGCTGTGTGTGGCATGGTGGGCTGGCCGGTGTGGGTAGATACTTCGCAGTTACTTCCAAGTAGCTTGAACTATTAGTTTCTTGATAATGATATTCATTTCCTCGCGCTCGCTATGGTGTTAATAAATGAACTGGTGTTAATATAACTTGTTGATTATGTTAGATGGATATAAATGAGGGGGGGGGGGGGGGGGGAAACTACAGTACAACCGCTTGTGCGTTAATCTTTCATTCTCGCATCAATCGTAAATGGGGTTTGGGAGGTTCACTCTTCTATGTGTTTACATGTACAGTATTGTAATCAGAACATTCCCTGGTATAGGTGTGTATTGTATGTCAGCTAGTGTTGCCCTTCTGACAGAGCTGTCTCTGTGATGGGCAGGGAGTGTGATCTTGTTGTGACACTTTGGGTGTCTTTCCTCTTGTGCCTGTGTAGCATTCTGTATGTGTATGTGGTGATTAATTAGAATATCAAGCCAACCGTATGTCGGCTAGTGTTGCCCTTCTGACAGAGCTGTCTCTGTGATGGGCAGGGAGTGTGATCTTGTTGTGACACTTTGGGTGTCTTTTCTCTTGTGCCTGTGTAGCATTCTGTATGTGTATGTGGTGATTAATTAGAATATCAAGCCAACCGTATGTCGGCTAGTGTTGCCCTTCTGACAGAGCTGTCTCTGTGATGGGCAGGGAGTGTGATCTTGTTGTGACACTTTGGGTGTCTTTCCTCTTGTGCCTGTGTAGCATTCTGTATGTGTATGTGGTGATTAATTAGAATATCAAGCCAACTGTATGTCGGCTAGTGTTGCCTTTCTGACAGAGCTGTCTCTGTGATGGGCAGGGAGTGTGATCTTGTTGTGACACTTTGGGTGTCTTTCCTCTTGTGCCTGTGTAGCGTTCTGTATGTGTATGTGGTGATTAATTAGAATATCAAGCCAACTGTATGTCGGCTAGTGTTGCCCTTCTGACAGAGCTGTCTCTGTGATGGGCAGGGAGTGTGATCTTGTTGTGACACTTTGGGTGTCTTTCCTCTTGTGCCTGTGTAGCGTTCTGTATGTGTATGTGGTGATTAATTAGAATATCAAGCCAACTGTATGTCGGCTAGTGTTGCCCTTCTGACAGAGCTGTCTCTGTGATGGGCAGGGAGTGTGATCTTGTTGTAACACTTTGGGTGTCTTTCCTTTTGTGCCTGTGTAGTATTCTGTATGTGTAAGTGGTGATTAATTAGAATATCATGTCGGCTGCATGTCGGCTAGTGTTGCCCTTCTGACAGAGCTGTCTCTGTGATGGGCAGGGAGTGTGATCTTGTTGTGACACTTTGGGTGTCTTTCCTCATACACTTTTCTGTCGTTTGAGGAACGAATTAGACAGAAAATATGCTCCTATACGAATGCAGTTTGAGTGTAGCCAACAGTGTTGGGGTCTAGCTGCTGTTAGGTGCTAATATGTGCAGGTATGCTGATGCAATGTCTGTGGAGGTCTTGTGTTGATGGGTGTTGATATGCTGGTATGCTGATGCAAGGTCAAGAGGTGGTAGAGGCCTCGTGGCAAGCTGTTGATGAGTGTTGGATTTGCGTGTGCATAGTGGCCATGTGGTCTGGTTGTATAAGAGATGGTCTTTGTGGCAACTCACCCGCAAATGGCTACTCAGACAGCTGGCGACAGCGAAGGCGAGGACTTGCGACAGGAGCGGTCGCTTGATACGGGGCTGAGTGGCGAGCAGATTGCGCTGTTAATGGCGGAAGTCACGGGTCTGAAGAAGGCGGTTGTCGAGCGGCAAAACGAGATGGCGAAAATGATTGTAAAGAGAACACGCGAACGCCAGCATTCTTTCCTTCGTCCAGGTAATCAGTCCCAGTACGATTTCACAGACGCTGTTCTAGGGCAGGTTCAGGATGCACTGCGCGATCTGGAATACGGGAGTACGGAAGAGACGAGAGAAGCAGCCGTCCATTCGCTCCAGAAAGCCGCTGAGATGTTGGAGCGAAGAATGAAACTGATAAAGATGGCTGATCGTTCCGAATACGGCTGGGCGGTGGTCGCGGAGTACGAGTCTGATGAGTTGGCAGTGGATTCCGATGACGAGAAAAGAATAAGCAGGGCGGAGAAGGAAGCGGAAAAGAAGTGGTTAAGGAAAAGGAAGAGGCAGATTGATGACCGGGTGGACGGCGCACGAGGAGTAACCGGAGCTACTCAACCCCGTGCTACGTCCAACGTTGGTGCTACGCCCAGAGCAGGTCCGTGCTTCGGATGTGGTGAGTGGGGCCACCTGAAGCGCTCTTGCCCCCGATCGGTTCGCGGTGCTGTCCTCCCAGCGCCTGTACACATACCCCCCACAATGGCTGTAGATCCCCGCCCATCACTTGCCTAATGTATGTATTGTTTGCATTGGTGGATCACCGTGGAAGTATCGGGTCTAATTATTGTTCGATAAAAGTTTTGAATTGCAAGCCATGCATATTTAAATTAACATCGAGATAGAAGACGTCAAGTGCCTAAAAACCATGATAGTTCTAGCTCAATCTCCTAAATCATAAGGTTGGGGCCGTGGGGGCCTGCGCGTGCCCAGATTGGTAGGGAAAATTATTATTATTTTGCTGGTTTGCATTGGACTGATGTGCACGTGTATTGAAATCGGATTGTACAAATGGCATATACGGGATTAGCTTTAGTGTGTATGGAATGTAGCTTTTATAGCCTGTATAGACATTATAGCTTGGCTTTTGGCTTGCAAGATGGTTTGCTTGGGGCTGTCAGCTTACATATGAAAATTTGTATATATGTGTATGAAATTGTTGTTTACTGGTGTTGTATGGAAGAAAACATGTGTATGGTGATGTTCACTGCTGGAAATGTTTTAAACGGTAGTAGCCTGTGTACGATGGTGGCTAGATGCCTAAGCCTGGATTTGGTTTGAGTGAGAGCAGTGGCTGTGATTTTTGTTCTAATTCAGAGAGCCATAGTGGCCTGGTGTGGGGCCATAGTGGCCTGGTGTGGGGCCATAGTGGCCTGGTGTGAGGCCATAGTGGCCAGTTGTGGGGCCATAGTGGCCTGGTGTGGGGCCATAGTGGCAGGGTTTTGGTGGGTGCGGGCAAATGTTATGTGCAGGGCTGGTGATATTGGCCTGAATGTTTGGGTGGTGCTATAGCGGCTTTGGATGGTGTAAGTAGCAACGATTGTGTGCTTGTGCCTTCTCACTCCCTTCTTTGTTACTCTAGTTGGTAATGACAGTGACGTGCACAGCAGATGCAGCACCAATTATATGTCAAAGTGGGTTGGGTGAAGCGAGCATGATATAGGAGATACACTTTTCTGTCGTTTGAGGAACGAATTAGACAGAAAATATGCTCCTATACGAATGCAGTTTGAGTGTAGCCAACAGTGTTGGGGTCTAGCTGCTGTTAGGTGCTAATATGTGCAGGTATGCTGATGCAATGTCTGTGGAGGTCTTGTGTTGATGGGTGTTGATATGCTGGTATGCTGATGCAAGGTCAAGAGGTGGTAGAGGCCTCGTGGCAAGCTGTTGATGAGTGTTGGATTTGCGTGCGCATAGTGGCCATGTGGTCTGGTTGTATAAGAGATGGTCTTTGTGTGCATGTAAGCATTCTAGGCGTCGTGTGCACGGTTACTGTTGTGGCAACTCACCCGCCTCTCCCCCCCCCCCCCCCCCCCCTCCAAAGCCGACAATGGTAGCGGCGTGATGTCTTAACACACACAGGCTCCAAGTCAGAGAGGTACGAGAATGTGGCAGCCAGGTACTGAGAGATGAGGCAGAACAGCCACATGCAAGGAATCAAGTGCTCCTGTTGCAAAATGCACTAATGTGTTCTATTATGCTGTTTTTTGGGCAGAGCAGTGTTAACATGGTTTTTTCCTCACTATGTGAGGTTTTTTTCCCTTGAGGTGGTGTGGGTCCATCACCTCAAAATCAGGTCAAAATTAGCTATAGGTAGCTGGCCCCTGCTCTGTGTAGGTTGAACTATGTGTATGATGACAGTGGTATGTGACAAGTTGTAAATTCTAGTTGGTAATGACAGTGACGTGCACAGCAGATGCAGCACCAATTATATGTCAAAGTGGGTTGGGTGAAGCGAGCATAATATAGGAGTTGTGCCTGTGTAGCGTTCTGTATGTGTATGTGGTGATTAATTAGAATATCAAGCCAACTGTATGTCGGCTAGTGTTGCCCTTCTGACAGAGCTGTCTCTGTGATGGGCAGGGAGTGTGATCTTGTTGTGACACTTTGGGTGTCTTTCCTCTTGTGCCTGTGTAGTATTCTGTATGTGTAAGTGGTGATTAATTAGAATATCAAGCCAACTGTATGTCGGCTAGTGTTGCCCTTCTGACAGAGCTGTCTCTGTGATGGGCAGGGAGTGTGATCTTGTTGTGACACTTTGGGTGTCTTTCCTCTTGTGCCTGTGTAGTATTCTGTATGTGTAAGTGGTGATTAATTAGAATATCAAGCCAACTGTATGTCGGCTAGTGTTGCCCTTCTGACAGAGCTGTCTCTGTGATGGGCAGGGAGTGTGATCTTGTTGTGACACTTTGGGTGTCTTTCCTCTTGTGCCTGTGTAGTATTCTGTATGTGTAAGTGGGGCTGCATGTCGGCTAGTGTTGCCCACTTTCATTGAAAGTTGAAAGATCATGAAAAGTCAAATAACGGAGAACAGTTTCGAACCTTCTTTGCCCCATACCAAATCGATTTCCCCATGCTGGAGCAGGAAGGAGGCTATCTTCACTGTTTTCAACACTCTAATACTTGCGACGGTCCCCATATGGATGCACAGTCATGCCATACAAAAACCCAAGCACCTTCAGTACCTCCTGCGGTGATGTTTCTGCCTGCCCAGCATCTTTCAGCACTGTTGATGTCCAAAATGCAAAATCAGTCAGCATATGGGTTGGAAACATCATCAGGAAAAAGTCATGCACAGATCTACTGGAAATGTGTGCATCATCTCCCCACAGAATCCTCATGCTGTCCCAATGATTGCACTGGGCTGGAAAGATAAGACGCTAAAAAGGTTCTTGTCAACATGTGGGACAACAGTGGAAGGCCAGCCACACACGAAGAAAAGATACCGTGTGTCTGAAGATGGAGAGTCATCAGAGATATTTTACAAGACTGTGAAAAGACCCAAGCTAGTAGAAGAATACTTTGATAGTGCTAGCAAGATTGATGTACATAACCACCTTCGCCAGGGTTCACTGGCACTTGAGGAAGCTTGGGGGACAAGGAAATGGCATCACCGTGTCTTTGCAAGCATTTTGGGAATGGTGGAGGTGGATGCCTTCCTACTGTATTCAGCCCTTCATTTAGATGGTAAAAGCATGGAACACCGCACATTCACAGAGAGATTGGCACTGTCTCTCATTACCAACACATATGGTGTTCCAGTGTCGCCCCATACTAGGTCCCTAAGGTCACCACAACAATCTGAAAGTGCATCTACAGATACAGCTCATCTCTTTATGCCCCTGACCACACTACACCAGTATGAGTCAAAGCAGGGCAGTGCTGGAGGGGCTAGGAGAAAGTGCCTGGTGTGTGTACGTGTGTTCAAAGAGCAGAACAATGGCCACTACTTCTGCTCAACATGCAGTCAACCACCTGAAGGTTTAATAGTGACTGTATGTGGAATGTCATCAGATAGAGGCTCTCGCTGCATGGATTGGCATAGGGAGCGTGGCATACCTGAACTCTGAAACTATGCACTTTTACATGTAGCACTATGGAGCATATGAGTAGTGTAATTTTGCTACATTGTAATGTATAATGTTATACGCGTTACCCCTGGGGAACGTAATGCTTGTGCAGATAGACATTAACTCTATTATTAGGATTTGCTTTTGTAGAGCAAGGGGTTGGTACAGGGTGGACAGTATATCCCCCTTTAGCAGGCATACAAGCGCAATCTGGGGGATCGGTTGATATGGCAATATTTAGTCTTCACTTGGCGGGTAAACAGGGTGGCTAGTGCAGCAAAGATATCACATAGGATGCAATACTTCTTAAGTGTGGCTTCTGGGCAGGGAGTGTGTTCTCGTTGCAAAGTAGTTACCATTGAAGAAGTGTGCATATGCATTGTTAACTGGTCCATACACAAGAAGGGCTGTAATCTGCACTATCCATTCAGTACCTTCAGACTGGTGGTCTTGCACTGCCACATACTCACCTACTCTGTACATAGTAGCTATACCATTAACTGTTGATTTATACCACCTTTTTGAAGGCACGTGCCACATTATGCATGTCCACCATCTGGTTTTGAGTGTTTTGTTTGCATATGGGGTAAGGGAGTCTTCAAAACTAGTGTGCTGTGTTTTGTATTCATCAGGATGGCCATTATCAATTATCATACCTTCTCCCTCCACAGGATGGCTGTCATTGACTGTTGTCATACCTCCCTCAACAGGACCTTCAACCTCCGCAAGACGCCTATCACTTTCCTCTAGAACTGGTGGACTGCACTTGTATCGGAGAGCATGACTTACAGCTGTTCTTTTGTCACGCTGTTGGCCGTTACAAAGGGGGCAAGGACATGGAACCTGCTTCGTTCGTTTGGATTGAATTAATGCTGCGCACATTTATCTATATGGTGCATAACGTGATATTGTAGGACAGGCAAATTTGTTTGTGTAAGTGCTTATCTTATTGCTTCGCACGTGATGAATGCGCGCACGTGATGAATGCGCGCGGTTTTGAATGAATAATTTAGCCGTCAACCGCTGGTAAGGTCATTCATTGTATGTAGCAGATGGAGATGGCCGGAGAGCGCGAGCAGACTATATAGTTGTTACAGTTGAGGGCGTAGAACAACTAGAGTTAGAAGGTGACTCTGAAGGGCGCTTTACTCCTCTCTCGACTCGTTAATCGGAGTGCCCACCTCTGGTTTGCGGTACAATTCGTGGTGTGCGCGTGGAGAACGGCCAATTGATGAGGCCATACGACGGTTGGCAGTCGGAAGGAAGTGCTAGTGAAGGCAAACCAGCAAGTTTCTGCAGAGCCGCAAATGAAGTCAACAACTTGAAGCGTCCTCTAAAATCGGTACTGATGTAATCAATGTAACGGATATCTAATGAATGAACCATGCCACACACGCACACAAAACTTTTTTTTTACTGTGCCACAGGGCAGTCACGAGTTACCAACTATTGAGGATTTCGAAACGGTTTGCAAATAGCTATATGGTGCTGCTTGCGTTTCATTGCTGTTGCTTTCTTTATCATAGGTTCCATCCCCACCAAGCAGTCACTTCACTCCAGAAGCTGCCAAAAGGTTTATTTATTTTTTAATTGCAGGTTCACAACTGTTGTGCGTGTGCTAGAAAATCTCTGTGTTGCAAAAACACATGCACGCGTGCAGTATACCTCTACCTCTGTGACTGATTTGCCTTGCAGTACATCACATTCAAGTCAGCCAGCAACAACAAAGCAGGTATCTACACTATCCAGATCGCAGATGGAGCTACCATTGAGAGCAGGTACAAATAGGCGCACTGCTCTGTCAGGATCAGAGGTATGCACTTTGCATGCATGTAAGAAATTATCATTCCAATTAATACACAACATTTAGTCAACAGCTAAACAGTGTCTTGTGAGCAAATTCATATGATGCAGTTCAATCACCTCAATTACTCATTAGGGTTTGAATTGAATGGTGCAGATTGTGGTGATGAAAGGTCTGACTATGAGCTACAGAGAGCTAGGTCGATCAGGCTCAACAAAGAATTTCTACATAGCCAACAAATGGTATGTTCAGGTTACAAAATATCCAGTTTTACTTTCAATTCTAATAGATCGCAAATGTCGTGGATGAAGCTGATGCTGTTCTGGTTACCAAAAAGTGGTGGAGTAGGAGTCATGCTACAAAACCAAGCCTTAATTCAGTGGTATCAGCAATTGATGATGCTGGCTTCCAAGGCCAAAGAAGAACTGTACGTTGAGAGAAATGATGGCACATGTTGGAAACCGGCTAGTGGAAGAAAAAAGGGTTACCCTTAACAGAGCCGCTGGGCTATCAAAAGAAGACACTATACTGTAGTGCGTGTATTGCTGCTATATGGTTCGTAATTGAACGTGAGGGGGAAGATGGAGTGGGAAGGTGGAGGGGAAAGGTGGAGGGGGAAGGTGGAGGGGGAAGGTGGAGGAGGAAGGTGGAGGGGGAAGGTGGAGGGGTAAGGTGGAGGGGGAAGGTGGAGGGGGAAGGTGGATGGGGGTGGGTGGGGAAGGTGGAATGTGGGAAAGGTGGAGGAGGGAGGCAAGGTGGAGAGGGAATGGGAATGCAGATATACAATATAAAATATATCACGAGAGCAGCATGCAAAAGGCAAAAATGGGTAGAAAAACTTGCCCTCAGTAAGATTAAATGCCTAGTGTAACCAAAGTAGTTCGGAACGAAGTAGCCACCAATACCCACGTGACTAAGAGGCATAGCGGAAAGAAGAAACGTGAGCTGTACGTGAAAATCTCGAGACAAGAGATCTTCGCCCGGGAAATCTTATGGTGGGGGGGGGGGGGCGGGCGGCGGGGTCCGAAGGGGCGGCACATTGACAATGTATATATGTGAGAGAAGATATAACAAGCGCCGGAAGTCAAGCGGACTCTCAACGTATATTTTGGAGGAGCGTCTAACTCAATGGCTGGACTCTCAGATATGATAATTAGGAACCGTTGCAAAGAAGCACCAGACGCCAAACATAATTTAACTACATCCTTCGCCACTAGCAGCCAAAACCTTGACCTTCTCAGTCTTTCGAAAAAAAGCCCCCGACGGCTTCAGCATTTGTACGTTCTAATTAATATAAAGCAATACTAATGTGCAGGTACCCAGCCCCTTAGATCACGCTTGCTCGGCAAATGCGGCATTACATACGACAGCTGGTCAGGCTGAAGCCGGGCGAACGAAGCGACAGTCACTCCATTTGAGCCAGGGTACGAAACTACTAGATTGTGTCTCGTTCCCAGACGGGTATGTGCAACAGGTCACGCGCGCAATTTGTGCTGAAATACGATTTGAGGAAGTGTCACCTAAGCCACATGGTGTTTAATTTGTTACAAGCTAGCCCCTTGAACGAGGAGGAAAAACAAACACCACCATCTTTCACAACACCAAACACATTCGGGCCAGCGCTCATCACAAAAAAGCATCTCAAGCCCACTTCCCGTGACAGACAAACGCTTCCTTTGATGAAGCTTAAACTTGGTTAAGACAGCATCCTCTATGGTCGAATTGAGTGCATTAGAATCATTTTGTAAAGGACATGTCGAGCCTTCATTCTGCTATATGTATGGGAACAACCAGGAGTTGGAAATGGAGGGTTTGTAGCTAGCTGCGTTAATTGTTGCACTGCAATTATAACATGACAAGTGAGTATAGTGTACATGTATGTCTGTACAGACCCCACGTAATGAGATCCAGATGCAACTTGAGCATACTGTCCGGCGGCAGCAGGAGAGGATGGATCATCTCCTTGCCGCCGGACAGGAGGAGGAGGCGCTGCACGAGCAACAGATACAGGACCTTCGTAAGCGGACACTTCTACTGCTCTATATCCATGCTGCTCCTTGTATGGTTGCAGAGCTGCAACACGCCAGAAACATTGAAAAAATGGAGGAGAAGGGCAGGAGGATGGCAAAGGAGCTGGAGGAGGCAAGACTTCAGTTGAAAACGTATGTTGACACATTCTGCTTTGGTGTAATCAACACGCTACCAGTACAAATGACAAATGTATAGCTGCACGCATTCAGTGGTTATAGACTCCAATTAATGTAAAAACCTTTTTTACAACTTTGTCATTTGAAAAATGCAGAAGCGTTTGTTCATTATTGAATCCAAAGTATGATTTGCAAAACTATACGCTAGGCATATTTGAGAACTGCTTAAAGTGCTATAGTTTGCCTAGTCACCTATGTATGCACTATATTGTCTCTATAATCCAGCTGAGAATTTTTTCCATAGCTATGAAATATTATGTGTTGGGTTTGGGCTTGATGTTGACTCTCTCATAGCTCCCAAGCTGAAGTCACCACCCTCAAGGAGGAATGTGTTCAAGCGAAGAGGAGGGTACAGGAGCTCCTCCATTTCAAGGAAGAGCTGTTGCTTACCAAAAAGGTATATCCTCGTTTGGTGTGACTTGCAGTGAGTGAGTATTGCTTTCCTGTGAGTGGGTGTGGTATACTGGGTGTGGGTGTGGTATACTGGGTGTGGTGTGATATACTGGGTGTGGGTGTGGTATACTGGGTGTGGGTGTGATATACTGGGTGTGGTGTGATATACTGGGTGTGGGGGTGGTATACTGGGTGTGGTATACTGGGTGTGGTATACTGGGTGTGGTATACTGGGTGTGGGTGTGGTATACTGGGTGTGGGTGTGGTATACTGGATGTGGGTGTGGTATACTGGGTGTGGGTGTGGTATACTGGGTGTGGGTGTGGTATACTGGGTGTGGGTGTGGTATACTGGGTGTGGGTGTGGTTATACTGGGTGTGGGTGTGGTATACTGGGTGTGGGTGTGGTATACTGGGTGTGGGTGTGGTATACTGGGTGTGGGTGTGGTATACTGGGTGTGGGTGTGGTATACTGGGTGTGGGTGTGGCATACTGGGTGTGGGTGTGGTTATACTGGGTGTGGGTGTGGTATACTGGGTGTGGTGTGGTATACTGGGTGTGGGTGTGGTATACTGGGTGTGAGTGTGGTTACCACACCCACACCCAGTATACCACACCCACACCCACCCACACCCAGCATACCACACCCACACCCAGTATGCCACACCCACACCCAGTATACCACACCCACACCCAGTATGCCACACCCACACCCAGTATACCACACCCACACCCAGTATACCACACCCACACCCAGTATACCACACCCACACCCAGTGTACCACACCCACACCCAGTATTACTGGGTGTGGGTGTGGTACAGGTATACTGGGTGTGGGTGTGGTATACTGGGTGTGGGTGTGGTATACTGGGTGTGGGTGTGGTATACTGGGTGTGGGTGTGGTATACTGGGTGTGGGTGTGGTATATTGGGTGTGGGTGTGGGTGTGGTATACTGGGTGTGGGTGTGGTAAAGAGTAGCCGAAACCTGCTACAAAGCATGGGAACATGTCATTAGCATCACACCCTACCCGTAAAATGTCTGGTCACCAGTTTAAGTCTATTTTAGATGCATGCAGTTTGCCTAATAAGTTAAAGAACATTCCCTTCATTGCCGCATTTATCTTCACTTAGAGTGTGTCAGTCAACCACCTCCAATGAAAGATGCATATGCCACATGTTTTTAAACACAATACAGTGCATCCAAATATGGTGCCTAAATCTAGTTCCCATGTCAGGTTTCCTAGAAACAAGGAATGACCTGTCACGTTCTTTATCCCATCCACCCATCAGGTTCAAAGGCGGCTATTCCGCTCCCCAAGAAGTCCCCTGACGCAACCCCACCCACCTCAGCCAGTCCCCCAACCATCACCGCTGCTAGGAATGGTGGGTGCCAATATGTGGGAGAGATTTGTGGGGTGGAGGGGAGTTGGGTGCTATGCATTATTAGAGTGCACATTGTGTATCCTACATCAACATGCACTGGTTAATTGTGCACATGTTCAATAGGTGGAAATTGAGGATCCGATGTACGGACTTTCACAACCTATCTAATATGAGCGAGCTCGATCTACAGGGAACCGCGTGCCACTCAACACAAAAACTATATTCCAATGAATCACGTGTACTATTACAATCAATTACGCAATAAATATCGCACACTCCCCATCTTGACTAGTCAGAACTAGTCAACAAACAGTTAATTAACTATCAGTTCAATTTGACTTCATCCACTCAGTAATCTTCTGCCTTGCTCTTTGAACACAAGCCCTTTCTGGCCGCATCTTTCTTTTATCCGGTACCTTCTTTTCATCCTGGCCTTTCAGCGGAGATAACCTCAACTTGACATATGAAACACTTGCATCACCCCCATTAACTTCAAGAGGAAAGAGGTGTTGGACAGGGCGCTTTAGAATGGTAAAACCATTTCCACTCCGGACACGAAACTTTTGCACCCCTCACAGCTCCATCTGATCCCTTGAGCAAACCTTCCACCTTTGCCAACTTCCAAAATATTCGGGGATGGCCCTCCTCATACACAAGGACAACATCTCCAACAGACACAAGTTCATGAGGTGTAGTTGGCTTCTGTGCATATCGGTGCATCTCCCTCAGTTCAACTAAATACTCCCGTTTCCAGCGCTTCCAGAAATGGTCCAACATGATAGTAAGGTGTTTCATCCGTCTGGTAAGTACTTCTGGGGTATGGGATGCATGATAGTCCATATCATCCTCCGTGTCCTGTGGATCAGGTAGAGTGATCAACCTATGACCAGTTAGCAGATGGGATGGTGTTAGTGGCTCCTCGAGGTCTTCTGATGACACGTATGTCAGTGGCCGTGAATTCAGGATGGCTTCGACCTCTACAAGAACGGTGTGGAGTTCCTCATATGAGAGCTTCGTGGTTCCAATGGTCTTCTTCAAACAACGCTTGGTTGACTTCACTAGTCTTTCAAAAAATCCTCCCCACCATGGCGCTTTTTCTAGATTGAAGTTCCACTTAACACGTATGCCAGAAATTAACTCTTCAATTTCTGGATGGTTCAAAATCTCGGCAATAACCTTGTCAGCTGACTTGAATGTTTTGCTGTTGTCAGATATTATCACTCGAGGGATTCCCCTCCTGGCCACAAACCGCTTGAAGCATCGGATGAATGCTTCAGTGGTCATATCAACGACCAGATCCAAATGCAGTGCTTTGGTGGCACAACAGGTGAACAGACAGACCCACACTTTGTCTCCTGTACCCTTTAGGTACAAGGGTCCTGCGTAATCCAACCCTGTGAATGCAAATGGCGTCGACTGAGTTACCCGAAACTCCGGCAGGGGTGGTGGTAGTGACGATGCATAAGGCTTTCCGTCGACCTTCTTGCAGTCCACACATTTGTGAAGTAATTTCCTCACAATGCTTCTTCCTTTTACAACCCAAAATCGACTACGAAGTTCAGTGAGGGTCTCCTTTACACCGCCATGTAGTACCTTTTCATGGCTATGCAGTATCACCAGAGTGGTGAAATGATGACTGGAAGGTAGAAGGATAGGGTGTTTTGCACACACATCCAGGTCAGCATTGCTCAACCTGCCTCTACACCGCCAAATATCGTCGACACAGTACAACCCAAACTGAGCTTTCCACATTTGAAACTTTAGATCTTGATATAGTACATCTTCAGATGACTTGATCCAGAGCTTTTCGGCATCAGAGATGTCCTTCACTGATAAACCTATAGAATCTGACCCTCTAGCCTTGAGAACAGCAATGAACTTAAGCACGTAAGCAGTCACTCTCAACAATCTTCCAAGAGAACTGAACCGTTGACACTGAATGACAGTGCCAATCTCACCACCAACCAACAGCATGGGAACAATCTTTTCAGATTGGTGTTGCAAATTTTTCTTCATTTCCAATGTGCACTCTTCAGGCATCAACTCTTCTCCACAACTAGACATCTGGACTGCACTGGACAGCCAACTTGGTCCATTTAACCATACTGACTTACTCGACAGTTCAGATAGACTGACACCTCTGGAGGGAAGATCTGCTGGATTTCCATGTCCCGAACAGTGTTTCCAATGCTGAGCTGGTACCAGCGTTCGGATTTCATTTACTCGGTTCTGGACGAATTGTCTCCATTCCTGGCTTTCACCTTTAATCCAATAGAGAGCGACTTTCGAGTCAGTGTAGCACATTGATGGCATCAAATCTATCTCGGAGCTCAAAGCTGACTCTAATGATGATATGAGTCTGGCCAACAGCAGTGCAGCCAACAACTCAAGCCTTGGAATGCTGTGTCCCTTGACTGGAGCAACCCTCGACTTTGATCCCACAAATTGTGTTGAACGACCATCAGGAGTTTCAATCACAAGATACACTACAGCAGCATATGCTCGTAGTGAAGCATCACCGAATCCATGTAGAGTGTATGACGACGATGCCCTCATAGAATTCCTAAAGTAACACCTTGGAAGACGTAGGGGCTCAACTTGCTGAAATTCACCCAACAGTTTCTTCCACTTCACAAGCAGTTCACCTGACAACCGATCGTCCCAGTTCAGGCGGTTGGCACATAGCTCTTGAAACATAATCTTGAACTGGATTATGACAGGTGACAAAATGCCAATTGGATCATAAATCCTGGACACAATGCCAACAACGCCTCGTTTGGTTGGCTCCAACTCGATAGACTGCTCGCATAGTTGGCTCAGGTCAAGGATGAACATATCCTCCACAGGATTCCACTGGATTCCCAAAACCTTAAGGCTCTTTTGGTGTGACTCATCTCCACCAAGTGCATGCTTAGCATACGACACATCTTCTGAGCTGATCTGATGTGGAGATGTGGTCTCCGTGCAGCTGACTGGACATGATTCTTGTAAATCGATCCTCCGTTGCAGCACTGACGAATTTGTGACAAACTTTCTGAGATTGAAGCCACCTTCCTTTAACCACAGCTTGGACTTAGTGTACAACAGAAACGCATCCTCCACACTGTCAGCTCCATACGTCACATCGTCAACATAGAGTGCCCGTTCAAGTTTATCCACTATTTCTCGATCAGCTGACCTATACATCTCCAAGTGATATCTCAGCGTAGCGTTTAGTAGGAAGGGGCTAGAAGCGACCCCAAAAACCACTCTAGTAAATCGTAGTACTTGAAGGTTGGGAAGATCTGCATGGATATTGTCAACCCAGAGAAATCTCAACACGTCCATGTCCTTCTTTGCAACTGAGACCATCAAGAATGCCTTCTCTATATCAGCAACCAGGGCAACTTGATGCAGCCGGAATCGCACCAGAATGTCGAAAATGAATTGTCCAAAGGGTGGTCCCGCATACAGACAATCATTCAAGGAGGGTCCTCCTTCCTTAGCAGATGCATCATAGACAATCCTCAATTTCGTCGTCTGTTTGTCATCCCGTATGACTCCGTGATGAGGTAAGTAGTGCACTTTCTCCACAACAGGAGCCCATGGGTCTGGAACCACTTCTACAATGCCTTCCTTGATCTGCTCCTTAATCACAGTGTCATATCGCTGTAGTAGACTTGGATCCTGTCGTAATCGTCTCAGAAGATTGCAAAGTCGACGCTGACTTAGATTCAAGTTATCCAGAAGAGTAGGATGTGGGTTTTTCCAGGGAAGCTGAACACAATACCTTCCGTCCTGAAAGGTAATACTCTCAATAAACTGACTATATGCTGGCATTTCACCCTCTTTAATGCCTAAGGTCTCCAGATCCCAGAACTTCTTCAGCCTTTGATCTAAGTCGCAGTCATGGCACTGAAGAACAGAAGCTTCCAACTTGAGAGCATGAGCTGAGATAAGGTTTGTAATGGTTTCTCCACACGTTATTCCTGGTACAGGTCCTGAGAGTACCCATCCCAACACAGTTTCTATCGCAGTAGGTCCTGTCTTGCCACGACGCACTCTACCTGTTGCCAGCTTCCAGTAGTGGTCTGCTCCGATCAAGACACTAATGTCTAGGCTCTCACTCGCGCTACTGTCGTCCGCAAGATTCAGTCCAAATAGGTGAGGGTAGGTATCCCTCGCTAGTGTAACAGGTTGCCCAGCAATGGGTTCACAGATAGACGGCACCACCAGAAAGGGTAAGACCAAATCAGTTCCAGTTGCAGTCTTGAATGCAAGCTTCACCACATCACATATCTGGACCTTTTCATGACAGCCAAATGTTTTCATCACGACTGTTTCTGTTTGCTCTGTGCGCAATGCAAGATTCTTCCGCACCATATCTGTGACGTAGGAGCGCTGACTGCCGCTGTCCAAAATTATCCTAACAACCGTTGTAAGCAAAGGTCGGTGTGGCTGGAACACAGATGCTCTTGCCGTCTGTAGTAACACTGGAGTCTTCACGTCAACATACATGGATAGCACTGGAGCCGATTGCGTCTGATGTTGCTGTGTTTGAGTCTGTGGTCTAACATTCTGAGTTTGTTCTATTGAGGTAGGTGTTGTACTCTGAGCATTTCTGGACCCAAATCTTTGTGACTTGCATATGCTAGAATGATGCCTTCCCCCACAATTGTAGCATCCACGAGATGACCGACAGTCTCTGCTGAGGTGTCCCTTCTTCAGACAGATGAAGCATCTTCCTGCTTTTAGTAAAAGCTGTTTTCTCTTCTCCTGATCAGCTACAACTCTGCAGTGGGTAGAATAGTGTGATTGGTCACAAAATACACACAATGGGGATGAGTTGGCCAGAAGTGCCGCAGCGGTGGAGTATTCCCGAGTTGGTTTCCTTGGTTGGGAAGACGTGTTTGTTGAAGCCCTCTCCCTTGCCTCGATCTCCTTTTCCAAAACCTTCAGTAGTGAATCCAGATCCCAATTGTCTTCTACGGTTTCACGGCTTACAATGAGACACAGTTCAGAGGGAATCTTCTTCATCAAAATGGAAGCTAGTAAGTTTCCATATGATGAGGCTGCAATTCCAATGGACTTGAGACTTCGGACATGTGACTCCACTTTATCGTAAAGGACCATGTACGGACTTTCACAACCTATCTAATA
Source organism: Ephydatia muelleri (assembly GCA_013339895.1). Lineage (NCBI taxonomy): Eukaryota > Metazoa > Porifera > Demospongiae > Spongillida > Spongillidae > Ephydatia > Ephydatia muelleri. Next base: position 10,840,097 of record JABACO010000008.1, on the reverse strand, counting down.
TGAGCGAGCTCGATCTACAGGGAACCGCGTGCCATCCAACACAAAAACTATATTCCAATGAATCACGTGTACTATTACAATCAATTACGCAATAAATATCGCACATCCGATTTTGCAGGTGAGGGTGAGAGGGGGAGGCATGTACTTACACTGGATAATCCTGTTCATGTGTTTACAGGAGGTGGAGGAAGAGGAGGAGGTGGTGGAGGAAGTTGCTCAGGTGGAAGAAGAGGAGGAGGTGGTGGAAGTTGCAACACAGAAGGTGAGGAACAGTTCAGAGGAGGAAGATGTTGACATGTTTGAGAGCATGAAGCCATAGGATTGTACTCCACAAACTTCTATACTGCACTAATACACACCCAGGCATCAGATGAGGTTCATAGGGAAGAATGCCACGCCCAGTGTGCGGGACCACACTAGCCCAGTTGAGGGTAATGACATGGTACTTGACATTCCATGTGTGAGAGGTGGTGGCCTTGTATCAATAAATTTGATCAGCACAGTGTGAAAGGCCATGTAATTATTGGAGTAGGGCTGTAACCAGTTTTCTTAACTGAGTGGCTCACAGAATTCACAAACCGTACAAAGTTCCAATCATTGGGTACTATTTAACAAGATTTGTTCCAGGATAAAAGAGCCCAAGAGAGCCAGCCAACACACTGCATACAGTCACACATGCACACACATAAACATATACACACATACATACTACATACTACACACATACACACAATACACATACACACATGCTGGACACACATACATATACACACATGCACACACATACGCACAACAACATCAACCATACATGTATGTATGTTTATATGTCTACATGTATTTTTATATTTCCATCATTACCATATTCGATGCACACAATGTATGTCATTAGTATGTGTGTGTAGTGTGAGTGTGTAGTGTGTGAGCGTGCATAGTGCTGTACCACTTTTATATACACACCATCCACTCTTGCTTGGACTTCATCTGCACTCTCCAGTAATTGGGAAGCATTGAATATCACAACTTTAAAGTACACTCCTGCTTAACCGATTAACGCCAGGAGACACATTTCAGCATCACAGATGTTTGTACCGTTATCAAAGAATTTTTCCAGACCCTTTAAAACACTGTACCAATTACAAGTTATTTATATTCACAGCGTCTGTTGATATTGTTGAAACCCTCCTTCCTGCTCCTAACATTCCTCATTTAGTTGATTTTGGCCAACTCTATGTTAGTTACACAAAAAATATTCCGGCGTTAATCGGTTAAACTCCATGCTCCATACATGGCTATCTGTAAAGACACAGCCAATTAGCCACAGGCAGGAACCCATTTTGCAACGGTTATTATGCCAAAACAAACATGGTAACTCTTTTGGCGTCTCATCCACACTAATTGGCATCTCTCAGTGGGAACATATGCAGCCTTCCTTCCCAAAGTGACAAAGATACACAGGACATTCCTTATGTACACGGGACATAATCATGACCCATGTCCATTAGTACCATCTGAATCCACACTATTGCACCAAATGGCAGGGGTGCATAAGATTGATTGAGATGAAAGTGTATATTTTGGTTACAATGAACTTTCTTTCCTCCACACATGTCAGATTCTGAGGAAAAAAATTAGAGACCTTTTGGCTAATACAGATGGGCACATAAAAATTTCATGCTGCACATTCGAAGTGGAGTTGACGGTATGATGTGATTTGGCTTCTCATAATTGTTATGTGCTGTATGCCCTTACACAGCAGAGAATAAAACTGTCAAAGCGTCAGAGGAATAAAAAATGTGACCAGGCGGCCCGGTTGTTAAGCAGCCATCTGATTTGCAATCACGAAAGTGAGTTTAGTGCAGCTATCATAGATGAAATGCACATGAATTTAAAAGTAAAAGTCAACATTGGTGTATATGTGCATGTGTTTGTTGTGTATACCACATAACTGATCATACCAACAGTTTAGTCTGGTGTCTAGAATGACTCATGTGAGAATATTGGCAGGTGCCTAATGCTAAACAACACATGCATGCATGCTACTTGACTGCCCCCCCCCCCCCCCCCCTTACAGATGATTATGAATGACACAGCTAGATGGAGTGTCACTGTTCTAATGCATGTTTACTTGTGTTTTCTGTCCACATTTGCAGATACCTCATGGGAGGAAATTTGTGCAAAATTATTGAGTAAGTAAATCCTACATGTATCAACATTAATTAGTGCACTTAATGTGTGCCACTAGAAATAAGAGTACTGGAATTGCCTTAGGTTCCATTACTAAAAAGGATTGCGACATGCATTGTGCAAGATATATGATTTCAAACTCGCATTTATCCATTTGTTTCACATTCCTCAACTACCAGCTGTGACCACAGATCCAGAAGTATTTTAATCCGAAGTAATCTATTATTGTTACCTCGTTGGTATGTTTTTACCATTTCTCTACAACTACCAGCAGCCTCTGTATTTTGTGTATTTTGTGTATATGTTTGGTGTGTTTTTTATCTCTGATGCATATGTAGGTACATAAACCCATTACATTTAGAATTCTAAACATCATTCAATAGAGAGGGGAGGGTTGGAGGCAAAGTTCCCAAAACAGACGCTGCATTACCCCTCTTGAATGGCCACGGATATTATATTTGTGTTTGTATGTTGAACATAGAAAACTGGCACGATCTCAGCCATGAAAACCACTGTTTCCTTCAATCTTCCATATCAATGAATGGGAAGACCACCAATAGCATCCCCTCTTGGATCCAGGGTTTGGGAACAGAGGGGGGAGGGCACATTGACAATGTATATAGGCGTAGCAGTTTTAAGTAGTCTGCTCATACGATCATTTACTGGTACACCTTCGTTTGTACGTAACTGGATTGATACTTTCATGTAAGACAAACGTGTATACGACCTGCAAACAGCATTCAATTGCAGTGGTGTCAAGTTTTCCTGCTGTTGCTCAAGTTGAACCTTTAATTGTATCACTTCTGAAACCTGCACCTCCAATCGTCTTTACAACTGCTATATGCCTATACATACATTAGTGGCCACTAAAAAGGAGAGTGTTACTGAGAGAACTAGTTGGCGAGGGGAAACCTTCAGCTCTGCTCATAAATGAGACTGATGTTGCAGAAAGACTTACTTTACTGCAGCCACCTTGTACAAGGAAGCACCGTTGAAAACTGTGAAATACATCATTCAAATGTGAGTTTCAAAGCCACGCAGTAGACCATATCCAGAAATCCCAATACATCGAGAGGACAAGTATGCATTTTAAAGCACGACAATATTTTTGCTATCGCATCACTGGACAGAGAAAAATTGCAAAATCAAAATGATATACCGGGTGTTCGCGAATGAAGGCAAATGTGGAATAACTGGAACAGTTTTTGACCCACGGTTGAAATGTTATAAAAATGCATCGCGTTTGAATCGCTATAACCTCCCAACGGATAACGCTATCGACTTCCTATTTCCAACCTATCATAGTGGAATGGTGTAGTATGTAGTGTTGAAAATAGGAAGTCGATAGCGTTATCCGTTGGGAAGTTATAGCGATTCAAACGCGATGCATTTTTATAACATTTTAACCGTGGGGCAATTTTTCGCTGAAACTGTCCCAACTGTTGACCGGATCGAGATAAAAATCCGAGTATTTGAAACTAACATGAAATCGCTAGGTAAATGTTTGTTAACATATTTGGTGGATTTGTATTCATTACAATTTATTAACCTTTGATTACCCTTGCCTACCAATTGATCAGCTCGATCAGATCCCTGCTATGATTCCAACTCTGACTTTCTCACGATGGAAAGCTCGCAGAAAGTAAATCGGTACGTCACCCTCGCAATGCATACGCGACAAGAGTACCGTTCCCAGGCCTAGCTTATGAGGTAATGCAGTCGTCTCACGGGATAATGGAGCCCCAACCCAGAGCTCTTATCTTTCTTCAAAACGGACACGATTCATGCAATAGAACTTGCCTCCTTTTCATCCGTATATGCGCACCCAAACAAGTCACTCACAGCAAAGAATCTCAAACAATGTGTAGTTCGGTGTAGCCCGACCTTCGCGTTTTGGCTGAAGGGTCTATTGTCACAAATGTAGGCTATTATCACCTATAGCAGGGGTGGAAACAAGGATCGACAATTGGGTGGACGATTTTCTGAGCATTCCCAAATTTGGTCAGCCACAGCCTCGGGTTGGTCAGCCATTCTTGTAATATAATTTTCTAAGCACTACTGAACATAAACATGATGGATGTACATGTAGCAACCCTGCACTATACTTTTGTACTTGTATTTACTCCTTCCTCACCATTAAACGTTAAGTGGCATTCGATTGGTATAAGTTGATTATGATGGAGTACTTTAAGCATATTACACATGGGTACAGACATGTTTGAGCATGTTGGCCAACTTAATCATTATACATAGTACAAAAGCTAGTTCAACTCCATGACGAACTTCAAGATCGCATATCTTTTCGTACTTTGTAAAGGCTAGGTGCTCTGTTGCTACAAAATAAGCAATATCAAACTTCATTTTAAGCTTATCTCGTTCTTCATCAGGCAGTGTTTGTAAAGACTGTACAATGGGGGCATACACTGCTGCACCCAAACCCTGTGCCTGTGCCTGGTCTCTTCTCTCCAGATTCATTGGATGGATATGCTGGTCAGACTTTGAATGATCACGAATGTTAGTTGTTTTCACACAATCAGCCCCAACTATCCATTTGTCACTAAAGTTTCTCCTTCCTGTTATTCTATCACTGTGCTTTGTACATACGCGACACTTCAACTTGTTCACTACTTTTGAACCAGCATCCATCTCAGTCTCACAATCTAACCACGTTTTTGTATGATACTCCCTATCATATTGCACCAACCACTTATTGTATGTCTCATGCTTCACCTTTCTTCTTTTCTCCATGACATCAATACCCGCATCCAACAATCCACCCACATCCAGCGCACGCTTCATTTCCAGCTGTACATGTATTACATGTACTACACGGCGGTTAAGTTATTCATTGAGGTTAACGGATTTGCTCGGAAAATGTCCAAAGTCCGACCGTTATTTCCACCTCTGTATAGCCCACATACACTATCCCTTCCGCCAAAACGCGAAGGTCGAGCACGCTGAACTAGAACTATAGCAGGTTAAATTATATTTATAATCTGATGTAGCGCAAGGGGGGGCTGAGCCCCCCCACCTCGATATTTGGGGGGGGGGGGGGGGGGCAATTTCCCCCTTTCCCCCCCAGCCCCCCCCTGCTCCGCCGCCCCTGCCACTCCTGTATTTCTTCACGCAAGGCCTCTATATCTTCCTGCCGTGAATGGAAGAACAATCAGCCATATGCCTATTCAGGACTGGCCCACTTGGCACTATGATTATGTACAAACATCATATGGCATCCAAACTACTGTACTAGTGATATAGTGACAAACCTCTCTACGCAGCTGTACAGGCTGTCTGAACCAAGTTTAAGCTTCATCAAAGGAAGCGTTTGTCTGTCCACGGGAAGTGGGCTTGAGATGCTTTTTTGTGATGAGCGCTGGCCCGAATGTGTTTGGTGTTGTGAAAGATGGTGGTGTTTGTTTTTTCCCCCTCGTTCAAGGGGCTTGTAACAAATTAAACACACCATGTGGCTTAGGTGACACTTCCTCAAAAAAATCGTATTTAGACCTTAGACCAGTGATATTCCTGTTGCACATACCCGTCAGGGAACGAGACACAATCTAGTAGTTTCGTACCCTGGCTCAAATGGAGTGACTGTTGCTTCGTTCGCCCGGCTTCAGCCTGACCAGCTGTCGTATATAATGCCGCATTTGCCGAGCAAGCGTGATCTAAGGGGCTGGGTACCTGCACATTAGTATTGCTTTATATAAATTAGCACGTAATAATGCTGAAGCCGTCGGGGGCTTTTTTTCGAAAGACTGAGAAGGTCAAGGTTTCGGCTGTAAGTGGCGAAGGATGTAGTTAAATTACGTTTGGCGTCTGGTGCTTCTTTGCAATGGTTCCTAATTATCATATCTGAGAGTCCAGCCATTGAATTAGATGCTCCTCCAAAATATACGTTGAGAGTCCGCTTGACTTCCGGCGCTTGTTATTTGTTCTGTCACATATATACATTGTCATTGTGCCGCCTTTGGATAACATTGTAAAATCAGTCTTTCAGGTCGATTTTTCTATTCCACAACTGGAAAAGCAACTCTCTGTACTCGTCGATGTGATTTGTGTGGAGCTACCAGACGTAAAACGGGTCACGAACATTCGCACAATATGCACAGCAGAATATGATCAACAAGTTCGCTTCTTTGGTACATTTCCATCGTCTTAATTGCATATCCCAAATTGTGTAAGCGTGTATGTGTATGAATATAATTATCTTTTTGACCACCACTGCCCCCCCAATTATAGACACCCTCCGCCGCCGCTGAGTGGAGACAGAAATGGGAGGAGAGGAGGGAAAACTCGGAGAAAATGAAAGAGGGAAGGGCCCTAACAGAGGTATTTGTGCCACTGTGTGTCCATTGACTGTAAGTGTCTTATGGCTTTTCCAAGATTAATAGTTTTTGATTATTACCTCTGGCTTTAATGTTTAAATGATCACGCGTTACCCTTGGGGAACGAACGTTCCCCAAGGGTAAAACACATTTGCTGGCCTCTGGCTCTCACTAGATATAATGGCTACGCACAAATCTTCCACTGTGTGGCATTATTATCTGATCCCAACATCCGCCCGAGGTTAAAAAGTGATTGTGATATCTGAGCTTTGCGCTATGCTTCTTTTGTTCCACATTCTTTGTACGTGACGATAATGGCGAAGGGTTTGAGTGTTGGAGATAGAGTGTGCGCAAATGTTACAAAGGTTCTTGGCGCCAGAAAAGCTACAGCCGAGTTTGGGAAACAGGCATCTAAGGTCCAATTGCGTGGAAAGGTAACTGAAAAGGTAGGAGCAGGACCGTCGGCAAAATGGCGCGTAAGGTGGGACAAGCCTGAGATCGATATGTTACTGAACGCTCGCAGTCTCACTCGTGAGACACGCGATCTCGAGCCTGAAGATGACGATATGAACAGTTCGAGCGACGATAAAGATGAGTCTTCAGATGATGCTCCTGAAGAGAACCCCGTTATTGAAGACACTCTAGCAAGACCCGCCCCTTCCGATAATCCGCTCATTGTGGATGGAATACAATGGACAGCAGTTGATGCCATCACTGCAAACCACTTCGATGGAGATCATCACAGCATGAGGATTCTGTGGGGAGATGATGCACACATTTCCAGTAGATCTGTGTATGACTTTTTCCTGATGATGTTTCCAACCCATATGCTGACTGATTTTGCATTTTGGACAACAACAGTGCTGAAAGATGCTGGGCAGGCAGAAACATCACCGCAGGAGGTACTGAAGGTGCTTGGGTTTTTGTATGGCATGACTGTGCATCCATATGGGGACCGTCGCAAGTATTGGAGTGTTGAAAACAGTGAAGATAGCCTCCTTCCTGCTCCAGCATGGGGAAATCGATTTGGTATGGGGCAAAGAAGGTTCGAAACTGTTCTCCGTTATTTGACTTTTCATGATCTTTCAACTTTCAATGAAAGTGACAGGTGGCACCCAGTTCGCACACTTGTTGATACTTTCAATCAGCGCAGGCTTGATAAGGTTCGTCCTTCGAGCTGTCTTGTTGTAGATGAGTCTTTTGCATCCTGGATTAGTAGAAAGCCAGATGATATGCCAGATGCTCTCCCACACACCCAAAAGATAATTCGCAAGCCAAAAGGTGTTGGCACAGAGTTTAAAAACCTTGCTGATGGTGTGACTGGTGTCATGCTGAGATTAGAAATACAAGAAAAGAAAAATGATATGGCAGACAAAGACTGGTCAGCACTCCCTGCTGGCACAGCATGGTTGCTTCGGTTATGTGAGCCCTACTTCGGAAGCCATCGGATAGTTAGGGCAGACTCTGCATTCACTAGTACAACAGCGGCTGTATTGCTGGGAAAAAGAGGCTTGTTCTTACAGGGCATCGTGAAAGGGGCAACTAAAGAGTTCCCTGCAAAGTACTTGGACAATTGTCAGTACCAGAGGGGTGACCACCATGCTGCAACTGCAACAATTGAAGGTGTCCCAATGATTGCACTGGGCTGGAAAGATAAGACGCTAAAAAGGTTGTTGTCAACCACAATGTGGGACAACAGTGGAAGGCCAGCCACACACGAAGAAAAGATACCGTGTGTCTGAAGATGGAGAGTCATCAGAGATATTTTACAAGACTGTGAAAAGACCCAAGCTAGTAGAAGAATACTTTGATAGTGCTAGCAAGATTGATGTACATAACCGGTACCTTCGCCAGGGTTCACTGGCACTTGAGGAAGCTTGGGGGACAAGGAAATGGCATCACCGTGTCTTTGCAAGCATTTTGGGAATGGTGGAGGTGGATGCCTTCCTACTGTATTCAGCCCTTCATTTAGATGGTAAAAGCATGGAACACCGCACATTCACAGAGAGATTGGCACTGTCTCTCATTACCAACACATATGGTGTTCCAGTGTCGCCCCATACTAGGTCCCTAAGGTCACCACAACAATCTGAAAGTGCATCTACAGATACAGCTCATCTCTTTATGCTCCTGACCACACTACACCAGTATGAGTCAAAGCAGGGCAGTGCTGGAGGGGCTAGGAGAATATGCCTGGTGTGTGTACGTGTGTTCAAAGAGCAGAACAATGGCCACTACTTCTGCTCAACATGCAGTCGACCACCTGAAGGTTCAATAGTGACTGTATAAGCCACATGGTGTCTTTAATTTGTTACAAGCCCCTTGAACGAGGGGGAAAAAACAAACACCACCATCTTTCACAACACCAAACACATTCGGGCCAGCGCTCATCACAAAAATAGCATCTCAAGCCCACTTCCCGTGGACAGACAAACGCTTCCTTTGATGAAGCTTAAACTTGGTTCAGACAGCATCCTCTATGGTTGAATTGAGTGCGTTAGAATCATATTGTAAAGGACATGTCAAGCCTTCATTCTGCGATATGAATAAATATTTACGGGAACAACCAGGAGTTGGAAATGGAGGGTTTGTAGCTAGCTGCGTTGTTACACTGCAATTATAACATGACAAGTGAGTATAGTGTACATGTATGTCTGTACAGACCCCACGTAATGAGATCCAATGCAACTGGAACATAATGTCCGGCGGAAGCAGGAGAGGATGGATCATCTCCTTGCCGCCGGACAGGAGGAGGCGCTGCACGAGCAACAGATACAGGACCTTTGTAAGTGGACACGCCCACTGCCATGCTGCTCCTTGTATGGTTGCAGAGCTGCAACACGCCGGAAACGTCGAAAAAATGGATGAGAAGGGCAGGAGGGTGGTAAAGAAGCTGGAGGAGGCAAGACTTCAGTTGAAAACGTATGTTGACACATTCTGCTTTGGTGTAATCAACACGCTACCAGTACAAATGACAAATGTATAGACCTTATTCCTGCGGCACAATGAATAAATTATAATGTGCTAGTCATGTGATGTTATTACAAAAAGAGCCGCAGAAAAGGGGCGTTGCGTATTCGCAAAATGGCTTCTAACTCAACAACTTGTACAGATTCTCAGTTTTATCGGCAATTGGATTCAGTAGGCAAACAGAGATACAGAGAGAAACTGGATATGCTACACCTAGATATGGATCCATATCTTACCGCTCCGGATGTTTGGATTGGAAGCCCTGAGTCGTGGCCGGACGTCAGTTTTCCTGATATTTGTACATATCTGCTTTTCTCGCCTAGTCCCTGCACTAAAGATGACCTGAAGGCTTACAAGAGCACCGAAGCTTGGACGTATGTCACTAGTGGTTATGTAAGCGGAATCAAATTGCTGAAAATAAGTGCAGACCTATGTTTGCTTACAGCCAAGGTACAATTAGCATGAAATTAAAATCTGCATGCATTCATTGCATCACACCTACATAGGTCAAGCATAGCCAGAAAATGAGCGATCCACCACTTGTACCCTGGGTTGGAGTGCGTTATAGTGGCACTGTTGTTTGTGCACACTGCAATTGCATGGCAGGTGCAGGAGAGGCTTGCTCGCACATCGCTGCATTGCTGTACTCCACAATGGCTAAAGCAGATATGGTAAAGAACACATCTTGTACTTCAGAAAGATGCAGCTGGATTGTTCCATCTCAAAACCCTGATGTAAGTTGCATGTCCTGTAGTGCAGAATTGTAGCCGGGCCTACGATGCATATATACTTTTTTAGATGCCATTGGCAAAAATCTGTGACATCCAATTTGAAAGCCCTATGAAGATTCCACTTCATCCTGTTAGTTGTTCACCTGTCAATGTTACTGCACCCAATGATGCAGAATTAGCTGCGTTCTTCAAGGATCTACATGAAGTTAATCCAAAAGCAGCTATTCTGTCTATTGTACCAGGATATTGTGACAGTTTTAACCCTACTTCCCAGTCATCACTGCTGCCTCCCCTAATGTCTAGCTTTATAAACCAGAATGTATATCTCATGCATTAAATGATCTTATTTTAGAGTCTCAAATACTTTTGCAATCCCTTGTTGTTACGAATGAACAAGCACAATGCTTAGAAGAAAAAACAAGAGAGCAAAGTAAGTCAAAATTGTGGCACAGATATCGGGCTGGAAGAATTACAGCTTCAAAGATTAAGCAAGTTGCCAGATGTGACCCTCTAAATCCCTCTATTTCACTGGTAAGGAGCATATGTTATCCTGACATAATGAAGTTCACATCAAGTGCGATAAGGTAATTGTGCTAGCTGCATGAGCATCTATCTATGCCTGCATGCATTCAGTTGTATTCTTATTTGACACAGATGGGGTATAGAACATGAAGAAATAGCAAGACTCAGCTATGAATCCTCCCTACAATCATATCACAAAAATGTCTAAATATCATCGAGTGGTCTTGTAATCAATCCACTGTACCCACATCTTGGAGCATCTCCTGATGGCATTATTTTTTGTGACTGTTGCGGTAAGGGCGTTGTAGAAATTAAATGCCCATACAATGCCCGTGAATGCTCACCGCATGATGCAGTCGATTCCATTGACTGCCTTCATATATTTAATGGTGAATTACATTTAAATACAAGTCATGGATATTATTATCAAGTTCAAGCCCAAATGATGATATGCCAAGCAAACTTTGCAGACTTTGTAGTATGGACAATGAAAGGAATATTTATTGAACGTATAAAGCCTAACAATGCATTTTTCAGTAACACTGTCGACAAGATTAGTACTTTCTATATTCATGTAATTCTTCCAGAGGTGATAGGAAAATGGTTTACCAGACAATATGTGATCACAGGTAAAAGTGCTGAAAGTATTGAAGAATTGGGTATGCCTATCGAACCAATAGCAACTGCAACATGGTGTTATTGCAGACTAGATGAGAGTGTTGATGATATGATCCAGTATTCCTTTCATTCTTGACCCTACACCATCTAGCCTTTTTTGGCTTCCTTGGTGGCATTGTCCACCTGCAAAACAGCCAATATATGTGAGCTTTGTGTCAACGTTAAAAGTATACTGGTAAGTATATTTCTCGAACTCTTTTACACAGTTGAAAGAACTACTTACAATTACAATTAATTGATTTCTTATAAACTTTATGACCACCTTAAGGACGAGTATAAAAGGCTACAGAGCTGCTATTAGCATATTCAGTCAGTAAAAACATATAAGAATATGGAACTATATAAATATGCAACAACTGATACTGGGCGTCATCAAGAATGAGCGCACAAATATGCACCTTTGGTTACGCTTATTTCGTCTTGTATTATCTATACATCTGCCAGCGATACGTTTTGCACGTGCTAAAGTATATATTCAGTTAGAGAAATCATCAACCTACTATTAAAATGTTGTTTCATCCTGCTGTGCAAAACTATATGCCTACAGATGAGCGCACAGATTTACCATCGCTACACGGCCCATTTAATATTGGGGTAAAACGCTTGCCACCTCTTCAATACGTCGCAGGAGACTTACTCTTCTATCCCTGGATCCTTCTAAACGGCGATAGTGGTAATGGTCGCTCCTCTGGCTTTGTTTCGTGAGTTTTCTTTTTTGGTCGCCTATGTCTCCTCAGTATATCACCCTAACATCGCCACTTGGCTGTCACATGTTTTAATTTATTCATTGTGCCGCAGCAGTAAGGTCTATAGCTGCTCGCATTCAGTGGTTATAGAGTCCAATTTATGAAAACACCTTTTTTACAACTTTGTCATTTGAAAACATGCAGAAGCGTTTGTTCATTTCTGAATCCAAAGTATGATTTGAAAAACTATACGCCAGGCATATTTGAGAATTGGAGGCTTAAAGTGCTTAGAACACTGAGAGTTTGCCTAGTCACCTACGTATGCACTATATATTCTCTATGACCCAGCTGAGAATTTGTTCCATAGCTATGAAATATTGTGTTGGGTTTGGGCTTGATGTTGACTCTCTCATAGCTCCAAAGCTGAAGTCACCACCCTCCAGGAACAATGTATTGAAGCTAAGAGGAGGGTACAGGAGCTCCTCCATTTCAAGGAGCTGTTGTGTACCAGAAAGGTATATCCCCGTTTGGTGTGACTTACAGTGAGTGAGTATTGCTTTCCTGTGAGTGGGTGTGGTATACTAGGTGTGGGTGTCACTCTAGGTATTGTGCACCCATGCAGACTTTGAATGAACTCGAGGTGCTCCTCACAACTCGCGAGGAGGCAAAGAGAAAGGAATATGAAGTAAAAGGAGGCCTTCAGGCAGGAAATGATGGCCCTCAGTGAGGACTCCATAAGGCATGAGGGGGAGGAGAGAGGGAAGCCCTCATGGCTGTACAGCTGCGTAGAGAGGTTTGTCACTATATCACTAGTACAGTAGTTTGGATGCCATATGATGTTTGTACATAATAATAGTGCCATATGGGCCAGTCCTGAATAGGCATATGGCTGATCGTTCTTACATTCACGGCAGGAAGATATAGAGGCTTTGCGTGAAGAAATACAAGAGTGGCAGGGTCGGCGGAGCAAGGGGGGCTGGGGGGGGGGGCAATTGCCCCCCCCCCCCCCCCCCCCAAATATCGAGGTGGGGGGGCTCGGCGTGCTCGACCTTCGCGTTTTGGCGGAAGGGATAGTGTATGTGGGCTATAGGTGATAATAGCCTACATTTGTGACAATAGACCCTTCAGCCAAAACGCGAAGGTCGGGCTACGCCCAACTACACGTTGTTTGAGATTCTTTGCTGTGAGTGACTTGTTTGGGTGCGCATATACGGATGAAAAGGAGGCAAGTTCTATTGCATGAATCATGTCCGTTTCGAAGAAAGATAAGAGCTCTGGGTTATTGGAGTTCTAACGGGTGATTCAGGTACCGCCGGCCCGGAGCTGAACGTCAGTCACAATGTGCGGTTTCGAATTGTGAGAACGAATTCGAAAAAAGTAGTTCTGTAAGGTGTCGTGGCAGTACCCTTGAAAACAACCAGAAAGAGTTGACATCAACGTCAAACGATCTTTGCAAACACGGCTACTTATTCGGACAAAGATGGTGAAAACAGCCAAGTAGACATAATGCCAGTTGACTGTACTGCAACGGATGAAGGTCAATTGGACTGTACTTGCATTTGCTGTAGCAATGAAATGGAGACCTATCAACCTAAACAGAGGGATATTTTAGAACAATTTTCAAGAAAAGGTAGGCATTTTGTGCTATCCTGGTATGAAAAACACGTTTGGATAACATTGTAAAATCAGTCTTTCAGGTCGATTTTTCTATTCCACAACTGGAAAAGCAACTCTCTGTACTCGTCGATGTGATTTGTGTGGAGCTACCAGACGTAAAACGGGTCACGAACATTCGCACAATATGCACAGCAGAATATGATCAACGAGTTCGCTTCTTTGGTACATTTCCATCGTCTTAATTGCATATTCCAAATTGTGTAAGCATGTATGTGTATGAATATAATTATCTTTTTGACCACCACTGCCCCCCCAATTATAGACACCCTCCGCCGCCGCTGAGTGGAGACAGAAATGGAAGGAGAGGAGAGAAAACTCGGAGAAAATGAAAGAGGGAAGGGCCCTAACAGAGGTATTTGTGCCACTGTGTGTCCATTGACTGTAAGTGTCTTATGGCTGTTCCAAGATTAATAGTTTTTGATTATTACCTCTGGCATTAACTCTATTATTAGGATTTGCTTTTGTAGAGCAAGGGGTTGGTACAAGATTCCCCTTTAGCAGGCATACAAGCACCGGTTGATATGGCAATATTTAGTCTTCACTTGGCGGGTAAACAGGGTGGCTAGTGCAGCAAAGATATCACATAGGATGCAATACTTCTTAAGTGTGGATACTGAGAGAAGAGTAGCCGAAACCTGCTACAAAGCATGGGCGGCACAATGACAATGTATATATGTGACAGAACAAATAACAAGCACCGGAAGTCAAGCGAACTCTCAACGTATATTTTGGAGGAGCGTCTAATTCAATGGCTGGACTCTCAGATATGATAATTAGGAACCGTTGCAAAGAAGCACCAGACGCCAAACATAATTTAACTACATCCTTCGCCACAAGCAGCCGAAACCTTGACCTTCTCAGTCTTTCGATAAAAGCCCCCGGCGGACAGACAAACGCTTCCTTTGATGAAGCTTAAACTTGGTTCAGACAGCATCCTCTATGGTTGAATTGAGTGCGTTAGAATCATTTTGTAAAGGACATGTCGAGCCTTCATTCTGCGATATGAATAAATATTTACGGGAACAACCAGGAGTTGGAAATGGAGGGTTTGTAGCTAGCTGCGTTGTTACACTGCAATTATAACATGACAAGTGAGTATAGTGTACATGTATGTCTGTACAGACCCCACGTAATGAGATCCAATGCAACTGGAACATAATGTCCGGCGGAAGCAGGAGAGGATGGATCATCTCCTTGCCGCCGGACAGGAGGAGGCGCTGCACGAGCAACAGATACAGGACCTTCGTAAGTGGACACGCCCACTGCCATGCTGCTCCTTGTATGGTTGCAGAGCTGCAACACGCCGGAAACGTCGAAAAAGTGGAGGAGAAGGGCAGGAGGGTGGTAAAGGAGCTGGAGGAGGCAAGACTTCAGTTGAAAACGTATGTTGACACATTCTGCTTTGGTGTAATCAACACGCTACCAGCCAGTACAAATGACAAATGTATAGCTACGTATGCACTATATTTTCTCTATGACCCAGCTGAGAATTTGTTCCATAGCTATGAAATATTGTGTTGGGTTTGATGTTGACTCTCTCATAGCTCCCAAGCTGAAGTCACCACCCTCCAGGAACAATGTATTGAAGCTAAGAGGAGGGTGCAGGAGCTCCTCCATTTCAAGGAGGAGCTGTTGTGTACCAGAAAGGTATATCCCCGTTTGGTGTGACTTACAGTGAGTGAGTATTGCTTTCCTGTGAGTGGGTGTGGTATACTGGGTGTGGGTGTGGTATACTGGGTGTGGGTGTGGTATACTGGGTGTGGGTGTGGTATACTGGGTGTGGGTACACCCATACCACAGTATACCACACCCACACCCAGTATACCACACCCACACCCAGTAATACTGGGTGTGGGTGTGGTATACTGGGTGTGGGTGTCACTCTAGGTATTGTTCACCCATGCAGACTTTGAATGAACTCGAGGTGCTCCTCACAACTCGCGAGGAGGCAAAGAGAAAGGAATATGAAGTAAAAGGAGACCTTCAGGCAGGAAATGATGGCCCTCAGGGAGGACTCCATAAGGCATGAGAGGGAGGAGAGAGGGAAACCCTCATGGCTGTACAGCTGCGTAGAGAGGTTTGTCACTATATCACTAGTACAGTAGTTTGGATGCCATATGATGTTTGTACATAATAATAGTGCCAGGTGGGCCAGTCCTGAATAGGCATATGGCTGATTGTTCTTCCATTCACTGCAGGAAGATATAGAGGCCTTGCGTGAAGAAATACATGAGTGGCAGGGTCGGCAGAGAAGGGGGGGCTGGGGGGCGGGGCAATTGCCCCCCCCCCAAATATCGAGGTGGGGGGGCTCGGCGTGCTCGACCTTCGCGTTTTGGCGGAAGGGATAGTGTATGTGGGCTATAGGTGATAATAGCCTACATTTGTGACAATAGACCCTTCAGCCAAAACGCGAAGGTCGGGCTACGCCCAACTACACGTTGTTTGAGATTCTTTGCTGTGAGTGACTTGTTTGGGTGCGCATATACGGATGAAAAGGAGGCAAGTTCTATTGCATGAATCATGTCCGTTTCGAAGAAAGATAAGAGCTCTGGGTTATTGGAGTTCTAACGGGTGATTCAGGTACCGCCGGCCCGGAGCTGAACGTCAGTCACAATGTGCGGTTTCGAATTGTGAGAACGAATTCGAAAAAAGTAGTTCTGTAAGGTGTCGTGGCAGTACCCTTGAAAACAACCAGAAAGAGTTGACATCAACGTCAAACGATCCTTGCAAACATGGCTAGTTATTTGGACAAAGATGGTGAAAACAGCCAAGTAGACATAATGCCAGTTGACTGTACTGCAACGAATGAAGGTCAATTGGACTGTACTTGCATTTACTGTAGCAATGAAATGGAGGCCTATCAACCGAAACAGAGGGTTATTTTAGAACAATTTTCAAGAAAAGGTAGGCATTTTGTGATATCCTGGTATGAAAAACACGTTTGGATAACATTGTGTGTATCAAAATCAGTCTTTCAGGTCGATTTTTCTATCCACAACTGGAAAAGCAACTCTCTGTAATCGTCGATGTGATTCGTGTGGAGCGACCAGACGTAAAAACGGGTCACGAACATTCGCACAATATGCACAGCAGAATATGATCAACGAGGTTCGCTTCTTTGGTACATCTCCATCGTCTTTAAGATGCATATCCCAAATTCTGTAAGCGTGTGTGTGTATGAAGATAATTATCTTTGACCACCACTGCCCCCCCCAATTATAGACACCCTCCGCCGCCGCTGAGTGGAGACAGAAATGGGAGGAGCGGAGGGAACACTCGGAGAAAATGAAACAGGGAAGGGCCCTAACAGAGGTATTTGTGCCACTGTGTGTCCATTGACTGTAAGTGTCTTATGGCTTTTCCAAGATTAATAGTTTTTG
Source organism: Ephydatia muelleri (assembly GCA_013339895.1). Lineage (NCBI taxonomy): Eukaryota > Metazoa > Porifera > Demospongiae > Spongillida > Spongillidae > Ephydatia > Ephydatia muelleri. The sequence goes on along the minus strand of JABACO010000008.1, from coordinate 10,822,944 downwards.
ATTATTACCTCTGGCTTTAACTCTATTATTAGGATCTGCTTTTGTAGAGCAAGGGGTTGGTACAGGATGGACAGTATATCCCCCTTTAGCAGGCATACACGCGCAATCTGGGGGATCGGTTGATATGGCAATATTTAGTCTTCACTTGGCGGGTAAACAGGGTGGCTAGTGCAGCAAAGATATCACATAGGATGCAATACTTCCTAAGTGTGGATACTGAGAGAAGAGTAGCCGAAACCTGCTACAAAGCATGGGCGGCACCGGCACAATGACAATGTATATATGTGACAGAGCAAATAACAAGCGCCGGAAGTCAAGCGGACTCTCAACGTATATTTTGGAGGAGCGTCTAATTCAATGGCTGGACTCTCAGATATGATAATTAGGAACCGTTGCAAAGAAGCACCAGACGCCAAACATATTTTAACTACATCCTTCGCCACAAGCAGCCGAAACCTTGACCTTCTCAGTCTTTCGAAAAAAGCCCCCGACGGCTTCAGCATTTGTACGTGCTAATTTATATAAAGCAATACTAATGTGCAGGTACCCAGCCCCTTAGATCACGCTTGCTCGGCAAATGCGGCATTATATACGACAGCTGGTCAGGCTGAAGCCGGGCGAACGAAGCGACAGTCACTCCATTTGAGCCAGGGTACGAAACTACTAGATTGTGTCTCGTTCCCGGACGGGTATGTGCAACAGGAATATCACTGGTCTAAGGTCACGCGCGCAAAGAATGCAATTTGTGCTGAAATACGATTTGAGGAAGTGTCACCTAAGCCACATGGTGTGTTTAATTTGTTACAAGCCCCTTGAACGAGGGGGAAAAAACAAACACCACCATCTTTCACAACACCAAACACATTCGGGCCAGCGCTCATCACAAAAAAGCATCTCAAGCCCACCTCCCGTGGACAGACAAACGCTTCCTTTGATGAAGCTTAACTCTTTGGACGTCAATATTGCAATACGGGTGACGTCGTTAATTGTCAGCTATGTTTTTAATTATGGCTACCGTAGCTTATTAGTCGCCGAAGACTCGCCGTTCTTGAAGAATCACACAGTTAGCCTACTTTAAAGACATTACTATGATAAAAAAGCGTTTTGTGATTTTTGTTCTGATATATTTATATTCGGTGTTTGAAAAACAATGGTTGCTAACAGCACCCGATATAGGCGGAGCCAAGTGGGCAGGGATTTGAATCCGTACGTCGTGTACACTATAAAACAGACGACAAAAATACGATATTTTTATCCCTTGGTGTTATTTTCAAGGTCCAGCTTTTTAAAAAAGCTTCGCTCTCCCCTATTTTAGTAGGACAAACGGGTGCTTGTTCAAAGCCGCTAGTGACGATAGAGGCGCCATTACACGTACAGCTGCAGCTGTTAGTTACCGCTTACCTTTCAATTAAAAACCAACACTCCAGTCGTAGTTCTATGCCCTGAGCGCTGTTTGGTGCACAAAGTGCGTAACCATGCGTCACAGATTGGTTTTCTAATACGTGTGCACATAAATGTCCACTTGGCGGTGAACGCGAGGTGCAATTATTGCACATAAATGTGCACTTGGCGGTCAAAGAGTTGAACTTGGTTCAGACAGCATCCTCTATGGTCGAATTGAGTGCGTTAGAATCATTTTGTAAAGGACATGTCGAGCCTTCATTATGCGATATGAATAAATACTTATGGGAACAACCAGGAGTTGGAAATGGAGGGTTTGTAGCTAGCTGCAATGTTACACTGCAATTATAACATGACAAGTGAGTATAGTGTACATGTATGTCTGTACAGACCCCACGTAATGAGATCCAGATGCAACTGGAACATACTGTCCGGCAACAGCAGGAGTGGATGGATCATCTCCTTGCCGCTGGACAGGAGGAGGAGGCGCTGCACGAGCAAAAGATACAGGACCTTCGTAAGTGGACACGCCCACTGCCATGCTGCTCCTTGTATGGTTGCAGAGCTGCAACACGCCAGAAACGTCGAAAAAATGGAGAAGGGCAGGAGGGTGGTAAAGGAGCTGGAGGAGGCAAGACTTCAGTTGAAAACGTATGTTGACACATTCTGCTTTGGTGTAATCAACACGCTACCAGTACAAATGACAAATGTATAGCTACTCGCATTCAGTGGTTATAGAGTTCAATTTATGTAAAAACCTTTTTTACAACTTTGTCATTTGAAAACATGCAGAAGCGTTTGTTTATATCTGAATCCAAAGTATGATTTGAAAAACTATATGCTAGGCATATTTGAGAATTGGAGGCTTAAAGTGCTTAGAACACTGATAGTTTGCCTAGTCACCTACGAATGCACTATATTTTCTCTATGACCCAGCTGAGAATTTGTTCCATAGCTATGAAATATTATGTGTTGGGTTTGGGCTTGATGTTGACTCTCTCATAGCTCCCAAGCTGAAGTCACCACCCTCAAGGAGGAATGTGTTGAAGCTAAGAGGAGGGTACAGGAGCTCCTCCATTTCAAGGAGGCGCTGTTGTGTACCAGAAATGTATATTCCCGTTTGGTGTGACTTACAGTGAGTGAGTATTGCTTTCCTGTGAGTGGGTGTGGTATACCGGGTGTGGGTGTGGTATACTGGGTGTGGGTGTGGTATACTGAGTGTGGGTGTGGTAAACTGGGTGTGGGTACACCCATACCACAGTATACCACACCCACACCCACACCCAGTATACCACACCCACACCCAGTAATACTGGGTGTGGGTGTGGTATACTGGGTGTTGGTGTGGTATACTGGGTGTGGGTACACCCATACCACAGTATACGACACCCACACCCAGTAATACTGGGTGTGGGTGTGGTATACTGGGTGTGGGTGTCACTCTAGGTATTGTGCACCCATGCAGACTTTGAATGAACTCGAGGTGCTCCTCACAACTCGCGAGGAGGCAAAGAGAAAGGAATATGAAGTAAAAGGAGGCCTTCAGGCAGGAAATGATGGCCCTCAGGGAGGACTCCATAAGGCATGAGAGGGAGGAGAGAGAGGAGAGGGAAGCCCTCATGGCTGTACAGCTGCGTAGAGAGGTTTGTCACTATATCACTAGTACAGTAGTTTGGATGCCATATGATGTTTGTACATAATCATAGTGCCAAGAACTAAAGGTGCTTCTCACAACTCGCGAGGAGGAGGCAAAGAAAAAGGAATATGAAGTAAGAATGGAACTCAAAGAGTCATTACATGCATGTCAAGGGTCATAGTCTAATGCATCGATGGCTGACAATTGTGAAGAGTTCTCTGTCCATAGCACATGCAGGAAAAGGAGGCCTTCACGCAGGAGATATTGGCCCTCAGGGAGGACTCCGTAAGGCATGAGAGGGAGGAGGAGAGAGAAGGAAGCCCTCATGGCAGTACAGGTGTGTGTGTGTGAACTTTGCCATCCTAGGTAACAGGCCTATCCTTCACGATGAATGTGTTTGTGTGTGTGTGGAAAAAGTCGTAGGTCATTGATTCCGTGACATTTACATCCATCTAATTAAATTAAATATTTATCTATATTTCACCCTTACATCCATCTAATTAAATTAAATATTTATCTATATGTCACCCGAACTAAGCTACTCTACAATAATTGTGAAGATAGATGATGTCGCATATTTTTATGTTATTAAAGTATACACTGGTCAAACAACACACCTTACAATTAGTGAAATGAACAGCCTATTTATATAAGTTTTGGCATGTATCTAGCAGTAAGATAAAAAAGTTACAGGTGTATACAATGTGTAATGCGTGTGTGTGTGTGTGTGCATGTGTTTACGATATGTGACTTAAGTCGGTACTCTTCTCTTTGCAGGCAAGAGTGCATGTTGTCGATAATGTCTTTGTGAAACGGATAGGTGTGCCATTTCATTTTTGCATTACCCCATCAGATGGACTGGTGAAGGAGGTGACTGAGACAGTCATGAAGGCACGATGATGAAGCAGAGGATTTTGAAAGAAGTGTGATAATAAGCCTACCAACTCCTATCAAGGAAACTATGTTATGCTTGTGTTATTGTATAGATTATCATCTTGATTGTATTAGACCACAATATCATCGTGATATTTGACCACTGTTATTTATTTATTTTTTTAATGAATAGCACCTTGACCCGAATGAATTTCAAACAGCAGTGAAATGGTGGTTGGGAGTCAATCCTTCATTCAGTTCAGATGGAAATCCAACGGTTTGTCCTCTGTGTCCCAACTGCGCACTTGACCCTCTTGGCTACCACTGTGTCACATGCAAAAGTGAGGGTGATGTAACAACTAGGCACAACACTCTCTGTAATGCGGTTCACAGCACCTTTCAGCGAGCAGGTTTATCAGCACACCTAGAAGTTGGATGTGGTTGGAGAAAAGAACACGACCAGCTGACATCCTTGTCACCAATTGGGATTGTACTGCACGGGCAGATCTTGTAACAACCTTTTGAGCTAGCAATGGATCCGGATCGATGAGACTTACAAAAAGCATCATTTACATGTACTTCACTTAGAAGCTCACTATCCCTAAGAATTAGCCAATCGGACAGCGGGGTCATTACAATACCGGGCATTTTCCTAGTTTAGGTTCCGTCATTAGTATTCATTGCTACTATGCGGATTCGTGGTTTTCTATGACCATTGAAGTTATGAATATAATTACACGTTCACAATACAATTAATGAATGTGATTTGAAGAGGTCAGGAAAATCGACATTGCGCCTAGGTAGAAGCTTATAAACGTTCAACCCCGCCCGCGCCTCCGCTACCCGAGACATGCATTATAATAACATGCACTATACGGCAACAGGTTCATGCTAAAGTTCATGCTATATTTTATTGCGAACGCGCCTCCTCTTTGTCTGGCACTTTTGCTACATCGATACACCCTCACTTTGTTCTCTTTCTTCACGACATGTGCTGGCTGCCGCAAATATTTCTACTCCACTTCGAAACAGTGGCTAAAACCACAAGTTAAGTCACGTGACGTCTTATCGATTACTCTAAGTCTGCATGGGTGCACAATACCTAGAGTGACACCCACACCCAGTATACCACACCCACACCCAGTATTCCACACCCAGTATACCTCACCCACTCACAGTATACCACACCCACACCCAGTATACCACACCCACATCCAGTATACCACACCCACACCCAGTATACCACACCCACACCCAGTATACCACACCCACACCCAGTATACCACACCCACACCCAGTATACCACACCCACTCACAGGAAAGCAATACTCACTCACTGTAAGTCACACCAAACGGGGATATACCTTTCTGGTACACAATAGCGCCTCCTTGAAATGGAGGAGCTCCTGTACCCTCCTCTTAGCTTCAACACATTCCTCCTTGAGGGTGGTGACTTCAGCTTGGGAGCTATGAGAGAGTCAACATCAAGCCCAAACCCAACACATAATATTTCATAGCTATGGAACAAATTCTCAGCTGGGTCATAGAGAAAATATAGTGCATACGTAGGTGACTAGGCAAACTATCTGTGTTCTAAGCACTTTAAGCCTCCAATTCTCAAATATGCCTAGCATATAGTTTTTCAAATCATACTTTGGATTCAGAAATGAACAAACGCTTCTGCATGTTTTCAAATGACAAAGTTGTAAAAAAGGTTTTTACATAAATTGAACTCTATAACCACTGAATGCGAGCAGCTATACATTTGTCATTTGTACTGGTAGCGTGTTGATTACACCAAAGCAGAATGTGTCAACATACGTTTTCAACTGAAGTCTTGCCTCCTCCAGCTCCTTTACCACCCTCCTGCCCTTCTCCTCCAATTTTTCAACATTTCTGGCGTGTTGCAGCTCTGCAACCATACAAGGAGCAGCATGTTCATAGCATTTTAAGCCTCCAACTGAAGATATGCCTAGCGTATATTATAGTTTTGCAAATCATTCTTTGGATACAGAAATGAACAAACGCTTCTGCATGTTTTCAAATGATGCACAATACCTATAGTGACACCCACACCCAGAATACCACACCCACTCACAATATTGATAATGTACGACGACACTATGATTCCGATTCGTGCAAAAGAAAGACTGCATGCGCAGCAGCCGCAGTAAGCCTGCATGCATCGCAGCCTCCTGATAAGAGGCAGCGGCTCCTGTGCACGAGCGAACAGTGCACATGCACTTTTGGCATATCTGGGCTGTTCTGCGCCTTTGGCATATCCCTCAGATGTGTTTTGAAATACAATGAGCAAACACGAATGCCAACAGATAAACAACCACGTTCATAAGGGAACATATATCCAAATTAATGGCTCCCATGCGCCGTAACGTGTTGTATGCACAGGCACACTTACCGTGGGCGCGCTGAACATGTTTGTAGTACCGCTGCGCCTGGGAGCACAGCGCCCACGTGGCGACAGGGCGCGCTCTAGTACCCTGCATATAGCGGTGAGAGAAACAAGTTAAACACTTCCAAATCCCAAGCTGCAAAAACCCAAGGCCGTAGGTGCGCCAATGCGAGCACACTCACCTGCCAGCGGATGGTAATCGCCCCACGGCACTGGTAACAGCAGAGGCTGTCTGCGTCTTCCTGGTTGTCCACCATCGCGGGACCTATCGTCTTGACAGAAGAGTAATAGAACGAGGGAAAACCGGAAGTGCAATAAAGTAGGCGCGGCTTCGCTAGACCACGTGCTCCTAGGCCGTACCTATTGATTGGTGGTTTCAGCGTAGCGTCGTCCCTAGTCTCGTACCCAGACCCTAGTACGTCACAGCTGCGGATGGTTTACATCACTGCTACGCTAGAACTAGGGTCTGGGAAAGCATAGATTGAAGCAGTATATTATCTCTGATTGAAGGTCTTCAATCTATGGGGAAAGTGACTGCAAAAAGTCGGTGGCAAAAGTTCTGGAATTCCAGAACTTTTTAATTGACCGCAGCCCGCTGGAATGTTGCTATGTCAACAAGTTTGTACAGCTGTACGTTTTGCGATGGATCAACTGAGACCGGAGTGAGTACGTTGAAGGACAAACAGAAGGAGGCTATTCACAACTTTGTTCGAGGCCATGACTGTTTCGTCATTTTGCCAACGGGGTACGGGAAAACATTGTGCTATGCCTACCGTGTTCGACCATCTTCGAAAGAGAACACCTGGCCTAATGCATTTTTATAAGTACCATAACTAGAAGAGGCGGAGCTCAAGCATCGAACGGGGGAGGGGGGATTCTCCCCTGGCTATGGGCCTGATAAGAGCTCACACATAGTGAGGTTACGTCATAGATCTCTAAACTATCTACAAGTATGGTAAAGTCTGGTACAAACGGTGGAAGCATCAAATGTACAATAGCAGTCATACACTGGCGGTACACACTTTATTGACCTTTCCCATTGACTTATTAAAGATTCCGCACTTTTAACTTTGCAACAGTTAGTCCGACTTTAAGTTGAGGTGCATAAGATTTGTGTCAACTATAACATTTGAAAACTACCATGTTTTCTCTGCCCCATATGTGTATGTACATGCATGTACATGTATATGGGACAGTTTCCATGAAATCGGCCCATCGCATATATATAATACATGACTGTATTAAATGTTATAAAAATTCTTTGCGTTTGAATCATTATAACTTCCGAATTATTAGAGTTATCGACTTCCTATTTTCATACATTTTGGGGGCCTTGCACTTGACTGTGCAAGTATCGCAACGTCCAATACCCCACCGGGTTCAAACCTACCATAACTTTCGGTAGGAGTAATCAAATCGCTTCAAATTTGGTTTGTAAATAGAGAGGTCGCTACATACACATTTTCCCGCTTGATATGGCGGGACACAATTTGCCGTGATACGTACAAGAACCTACAAACCGAATTTTAAAAGCGATTTGATTACAGGAGAACCGAAAGGTATTTGGCGGGTTTGAACCTAGTGGGTATTGATCATACATTGCAATACCCCAAAACGTATTTCACCACAGAAACTGTCCCATATATGTGTATGTGTTTTATGTACATGTATATATGTGAAAATTCTATGTTCTTGACCTTCATGCCTTCTCAGCCTTGTAGAGACTCACTGATGGAAGAACCATGTGTGTAGCTATGTTGGTGATTCAGTGTCAGCTCTCTTGAACTATTCGGCATGCTCCCGCCTGAAAGAGTGCTGCAAGATGTAAAATAGGTCACAGTCAAGTTGAACTTTGATTTAGGAGTATTGGAGTTAATGATTCATTAGTGTGTGCTTAATTGTAGTCGTTTCAGTACTTCACCACAGGCCTATTGCTTTCTGGCCACTTAATTATATGTAAGCTTTTGTTTTGGGGAGGGAGGGAGGGAGGGAGGGAGGGAGGGAGGGAGGGAGGGAGGAGGGAGGGAGGGAGGGAGGGAGGGTGGGAGGGAGGGAGGGAGGGAGGGAGGGAGGGAGGAGGGAGGGAGGGAGGGAGGGAGGGAGGAGGGAGGGAGGGAGGGAGGGAGGGAGGGAGGGAGGAGGGAGGGAGGGAGGGAGGGAGGGAGGGAGGGAGGGAGGGAGGGAGGGAGGGAGGGAGGGAGGGAGGGAGGGAGGGAGGGAGGGAGAAAGTGAGGGAGGGAGGGAGGGAGGGAGGGAGGGAGGGAGGGAGAAAGTGAGGGAGGGAGGGAGGGAGTAGGTGAGACAGGAGAGAAAGAAAGGGAGGGAGTAGGTGAGACAGGAGAGAAAGAAAGGGAGGGAGTAGGTGAGACAGGAGAGAAAGAAAGGGAGGAGAGTGGGATAAGAGCAAAGAAAGATGGAACACAAACTAAGTGATTGAAGTGTACACAATGTACCTGGGCACTGATGACGCCCAACACCACATTCCAACTGGAGTGCAGTGCCTGCGGGCGTGACTGGAGGACCTGTCCAACAGATAACGTACTGAGCACAGATCATATACATGCACCATGCACACTGTTATTTGCGCATGTTGCACACAGTAGCAGAGAAGACATACACCCAGGTGAAAAAAACGGCGTAATCGCGCGTAATTGTGCGCGAAAAACGGCCATAAACGCGCCAAATTACGCGGTCTTCAAAACGCTGTATCTTCTTGATTGTGCAATATAGTGGAGCTGCATTTTTGCATATTTACAAAGCGGTCCTGTGTCTATAGAAGTCCAAAGATGGTTTAGTTTGCGATGCATCGTTCCGAAGATATTCACAATCAACTTAGAGCAAGATTTCGCGGGCTTCAAGTACAAAACCCCGCGAAATCAAGTCCTTTACTTGAATGTGAATATCTTCGGAACGATGGATCGCAAACTAAACCATCTTTGGACTTCTATAGACACAGGACCGCTTTGTAAATATGCAAAATGCAGCTCCACTATATTGCACAATCAAGAAGATACAGCGTTTTGAAGACCGCGTAATTTGGCGCGTTTATGGCCGATTTTCACGCACAATGACGCGCGATTACGCCGTTTTTTTCACCTGGGACATGTACATGTACAAAGTGAAGGGGAGGAGGCCGGTGGTGTTGTAGCTGATCACAGTAAGGGGCAGGACACCCGCCAGAGCACCATTGCAATACAAACTGAAGTTGATGAGGATGCCATTACTGTCAGTTGGCAAGTCCCAAGACACAATCATGCAGGTGGAGCCCACATTCTGCACCAACACAGCATCAAATCCATCCGGTGCTGGGGAAAGGAGGGGGAAGAGGATGACATCACATGCACACAATGACATCACACATACATGTACATGTATACACAGTCAGTGACACACACATACACACGCACACACAATCACGCACACTGAGGTACCATTCAGGAGGGGATAAGACACATGCTGTAAGGGGTTGCAATGCCATATCTGCTCGACGTGCTGGGAAATCCCTCAAAGTAGACTTTCATGGTCAGCAGTGGGACAATCGCGGCAGTGATGGCCGCCGCGTGCACCGTATCCATGGTGACATATAAGGTATTGGAGGCCTGCTCAAACAGTACCACGTACCCCTGGCCATCACAGAGGTTACAGGAGGGGACTGCACCACACTCGCACCGACGTACAAGCTCATCATGACCGATTAGTTCTGATGCTCACAGTGTGCCACTGACCATCGTTGAAGGTTCTGGTACTGTTGGATCCAACGACAGCTGGTCCAGAGCCCACATCAAATATTAACCATGGCAACCCGCCATGAAGCTTCACCCCCAGGAAGTCAGTCACTACACTGTTGATCTGGTAGAAGAGAATGCCGCTGGGGTTGTAGGTATGGAGCTGGACTGTGGCCTGGTTAATAAAACCACAATGGAACATGCCCCTACCGTCGAAGGAGGTGCCCACATCTCTGACTGGGACTTAAGGCTGGGGACTCGATGGGGCAAGGTGTAGGCAGTAATGAGTTGGAGGGGAGCATTCCATTGGAGGGACATGGAAGAGGAATTGGTATTGAGGATGAGGGGGGAGCTTGGCCCACAGGTGCTAAGGGTGTGAGAAAGATACAAAGTGGTTGTCAATGAGCACTTGGGGCTTTGTTGAATATAATTGAACACATACCACATAACCCACACACACATCATGTGCACATGGCACACATGCATGCAAATGCTGCTTGTGTCTGCTAAGTGTACAAACTGAATGATGACTGCCATTTTCTGTACGCAAGGCAAGAAGAGAAGACCATAAAACATGTACCTACAACACCAAATCATACACATGTACATGTATCTGCAACACAAACAACATCCACACACATACATGTAAACACACACACAACACACACACAACACACACACACACACACACCACACAACACACACACAACACAACACACACACACACACACACACACACACACACACACACACACCACATACACAACGTATACGTACCACTATCCAGTGTTGTGACATTGGCAACACCACCAGTCTGACATCCAGCTGTGGTGCATGCTGCTTCCACAAAGCTGTACTGCGTTGACGGCTGCAGGTTATGTACCACGGGACTAGAGGTAGTGAGAAGGACGTTCCCCAGTACGGAAACAGCTTACACATTGCAGGCTGTGGTGATCCCATTGGGAACTGAGGAGTTAAGCTACATCACATTGACAGAGGAAGAGGAGAGTGCCAGAAGCTGAGGGCTTGGAACCCCCAATGGTGCTGTGAAAGGGACCAAGATGTGACAAATACACACACACACACACACACACACACACACACACGACAGTGTGCATAGGGAGAAAGCCAACAGTATATAGGGAGAAAGCCAACAGTATAGGGAGAAGGCCAACAGTATAGGGAGAAGGCCAACAGTATAGGGAGAAGGCCAACAGTATAGGGAAAAGGCCAACAGTATAGGGAGAAGGCCAATCGTATAGGGAGAAGGCCAACAGTATATAGGGAGAAGGCCAATAGTATAGGGAGAACGCCAACAGTATAGGGAGAAAGCCAACAGTATAGGGCGAAGGCCAACAGTATAGGGAGAAGGCCAACAGTATAGGGAGAAGGCCAACAGTATAGGGAGAAGGCCAACAGTATAGGGAAAAGGCCAACAGTATAGGGAGAAGGCCAATCGTATAGGGAGAAGGCCAACAGTATATGGGGAGAAGGCCAATAGTATAGGGAGAACACCAACAGTATAGGGAGAAAGCCTACAGTATATAGGGAGAAGGCCAACAGTATAGGGAGAAGGCCAACAGTATAGGGAAAAGGCCAACAGTATAGGGAGAAGGCCAATCGTATAGGGAGAAGGCCAACAGTATATAGGGAGAAGGCCAATAGTATAGGGAGAACGCCAACAGTATAGGGAGAAAGCCTACAGTATATAGGGAGAAGGCCAACAGTATAGGGAGAAGGCCAACAGTATATAGGGAGAAAGCCAACAGTATAGGGAGAAGGCCAACAGTATAGGGAGAAGACCAGCAGTACAGGGAGAAGGCCACCAGTCTAACATTAAAGGAAGAAGACCAACAGTATAACAGTATAAGTAGACGGGGTTCGGGAGTACAGTGGGTGTTCGATTATAAGACCACCCGATTATAAGACCATAAAGTGCCGCTATCGATGTTAGAATTTACCTAAATGCAATTAAGGCCACAATGATTATGATATGAATATTTGATTCTAATTATTCGCGTTTTTTTGGCGGGTTTGTCAGTGTGTGTAGTATGGAGACGCCTGGCTCTGCGCCTAAGGCAAAGGCAAAGAGAAAGAAGAACAGCGCTGGCAGCCCAGTAGAAGAGCAAAGAAATGAATTTCTTAAAGGTACCAGAAAGGGGAGAAGGGTGCTAGATGTACAGAAAAAGCTTGATGTCATCGAAATGCTTGATAAAGGAAAGACCCAGAGGGAGGTAGCAGCACAGTTGGGCGTATCAAAAACTCAAGTTTTAAACATTAGTCGCTGCAGAGCAGCGCTATATAAACGTCAACTTACCTCAAAGGTAGCGAAATTTGGCAAATTTGCGGACATTGACAAGGCTGTATTTGATTGGTTTTGTCGCGTGAGAACACCAGTGGGACTCCGCAAGCCTTTACCCGTATCACTAGCTGCTTTGCAAGCTCGTGCTCGCCATGAGGCAAGATTAAGAAATGTTCATAACTTCAAAGCGTCAGATGGGTGGGTTAGGCGATGGCGTAAGCGATTTAATGTCCCACCAAGTGTTCACCTCCATGGTGAAGCGGGAGATATTTGTCTGATTGATGCTGAAAAGAAGATGGATGTTTTGCGTTCTCAACTTAGTGAGGGGGGCTATGCTTTACAGAATATATTTAACATGGACGAAACGGGGCTTTTTTACCGAGCGTTACCTAAGCGGAGTTATGTATTACCAGACGTTGATGTGAGGCAAAAAGGAAGAGGGACAAAAGCTTTGACTGCTAAGGATCGAGTGACTTTAGTGCTTTGTTGCAATGCTACTGGTACTTGTAAAGTTGCCCCATTGATGATTGGTACATCAAAAAATCCCCGCTGTTTCAAAAAACAAAGGCCACCGTTTCCATATACCTCACAGCCCAATGCATGGAGTGATGGAGAACGCTTTAAATTCTGGTTTAATGATGTATTCCTACCCTGCATTCGAAAATGGACAGACTCCAAAGTGGCTCTCCTTTTAGATGGGTTCTCTGGCCATTGCAAAGACATTGGTGATCCTAAGGGTCAAGTCTCAGTTTTATTATTCCCACCTAATTTGACCTCAATGTATCAGCCGCTTGACCAAGGCATCATTTCAGCTGTAAAGTGTACTTACAAGTATTGTGTTCTGGACAGGTTACTGACGGGCATTGATAAGTATGATGAATTGCACCTAATGGCTTGCCACATTGTAGCTGGATGTCGAGGGCTTGAATACTGCTTACCTCCAAATCTGCTTGATACAGCTATCATCTGGAAAAAGGCATGGGATGAATTGGACCAATCAGTTATTGTCTCTTGCTGGGTGCACTCTCATTGCCTTCCTGTTACAGATGAAGCCATTGTGGCAAGTGAACACCGTGACTATCGCAAAGCTACCACTGATATATTGTATTGTAACAAAAATGTGTGATCAACTGAAGAGTCTTGACTTGCAATCTGACAGCACTGTTGGTACACTCCAATCAATTGGAATTTTAGATGCAGTCAGTGCTGTGGGGAAAGGGGACACCTCGCTGATGGAGAAATGGATAGACGTTGAGGATGACCAAGAAGTTGCAGCATCTATTGAATTGCAAGTCCTTGACAAAATTTGTAGTGATTTGGATGAAGCTGCAGTTGAACAGCCTGATGATGGTGGTGGTGGTGGTGATGATGATGATGATGATGATGATGATGATGAAGGTGACAATGGCCTGGAGAAGCCTCCTGTCACCAAAGAATTCAGTGAAAAAATGTTGATGGCTGCACGTCAGGCACACTGCATTGCTGGTGAGCTCAACGATCCACAGCTGTTATCCATTGCCAAACAGTTATGGTTGTCTGCACACAGCAAATTGATCATAGCTGGTAAAGTGTAGCTCTCTTGAACATATACCACAACAACTTTGTATTGCTGTCTTGTGCTAGTTTGGGGACCAGCCCATAAATATGTTGGTCCCTATACTAGTTTCATTTTGTTCATTTATGGTTGAATATGTTATCACGTGTGCAGGTGAATGTGGGATCAGGTCTCTATGCATGTATAGGGTAGGAACGTACAAAGGTCTTTATTTCAAGCGAGACCGACCTATATAAGCACATGCAATGCGTTGATGATTGGCCGACCGGCGACCATGCATGCACAGCACCATCCTCAATCTCGTAATTTGTAGCAATGTAACGAAAGATTTGTAATATGGTGGTATCGATCGATTGATACAAACGTTTGCGATCGAGCGTATGCAGTTATTTAAAAAGTTATGTCGCGTGCACTGGATTTTCGGTACAATCCCAGTACATTGTAAACAACTGTGGTTTCTTAATCTCATCGATAGCGGCACTTTATGGTCTTATAATCGGGTGGTCTTATAATCGAACACCCACTGTAAAGGGAGAAGGCTACCACTGGTTACAGTACAGGGAGATGTGCACCATTATAGAGAGATGGCCAACTGTACTAGTATAGGGAGAAGGCCATATCTACTCCTTCCAAGATATGCACATAGGGCCGAACACTACCCACTGCCGAACATACCCTACGCTACTAAATTCACACAGTATACTCACTCTAACACCTGCGTCTCAGAAGATAAAAGCATGAAGGGCATACGTAGTTCGATCCCTGCATGCATCATTGTGCCTAATTGATGCGCTCCACATCTCCAGTGCAGTGACGCGTACGCATAGCCGATAAGTTTGTGTATCGGTTCAACTATAATTGTAATTCAAATTGTATTGATAGTTAATACGTTACAGACATTAAAGTTTATAACGGTTAACCACCGCACCCACAGCCCTTTGCGGCCGGACAAAAGGGTCCATAATTAGACCATACCGTAAACAAAAAAAATCTATTGCGGCTTGTTGCGCCATGGCCTCATTAAAATAGCACTTACTTAGAGAGCTGTATCTTTGCTCATTTTACCATCACAAGCTTGTTTATCCCTTCCATTTAATAGGGGTACCATCGTAGTAGAGACGATACCATATGCGCATTCGTAGTTTCGCAATTCTGAATAACGCGCAGCCAATTTTTATACGGATATCGTAAGGGAGAGGGGTAACTTTTGGTTGAAAACACCAAGCACAGACAAATTCTCAAGAAGGTCAGTATGCCGCACCGTGAACTACACACATTGAGTTATACAGAAGCACCATTCAGATGCAGCCATACTTTTTTTAAACACACAAATATAGCGGTTTTGCTTTGCTATGAATAATGCGGCTGTAGTTGCTTTGTTCGGTCACATAGCCCTAGATGGAACTCCACAGAGACCAGATCCAGAAACGTTGCAGAGTCTGTGGAAGCCTTTTGGTGGCTAAAGGGAAGAAAAGGAGGGCATTCTATCAATGTTCAGAGTTCAAAGAATGTCTCTTTAGAGCCTTTAGCATTGATATTAACAATGACCTCCCTGATATCCACCCTGTGTCGTTATGCTACTCATGTAAGCAGATCATGGACAGACCAATGACTTGCTACAGCTCAACAGCAATCACTGAGTGGGAGGTTCATGCTGAAGACAGATGCATGGTATCAATATCAACATAATTGTGGGTCTGTACTACATGCATGTTTTCTTAATGCATAGGTATGTTATCCCAAAAGAGGTACTAAGCCAACACCACCACATCCGATAGGTCATCCAACAACAGCTGATATTATTATTGCAACCATCAAAGGAATTGCACCACCACACCACCCACCTGATATGCCACTTAGCACCTTGAACAATTCAGCTATACTGGATCAGCTGCAATGCCTGATCTGTCTGGAGCTCCTGTGCCAGCCATTGGAGCTACCATGTAGGGCACTGGTGTGCACCACATGTATGGTCAGGTGGTTTGAAGTCTTCAGTTGTAGCAATGTGAAATGTCCTTGCTGCTTCGTGGATGCACCGTTATTGCCATCAGCACTGAAACCAGCACCGCCAATCATCATGGTACTCCTGCAGGACATACACATTGAGTGTTCTTCCTGTAGAAGAACATACGTATTGGTGATTACAACATCCATGATTGTGATGCGAAACCTATCAAGGACGAAGTGAAGATGGCATCACAAGTGCTAAGCAAGCTTGCTGCCACAAGTCCTGACAAGACCATCTCCATCCCTACAGATGGTTTGGTAAGCAAAACAGTACTGAGTTATGTATAATACACCAAAAAAATCTACCCATTAGCCCAAGACATTCGTGCAAATAACAAGGCCACACAAATCTTCAGAATCTGCCTCTAGGAAAACATTGAAAAGAAGGTGCACTGAAATGAGTAATGTTCGGCAGATTATGGCTAAGGGGGAGACATCTGTGCTTCTAAGAAATGAGTTAGACTACCTTGATAGTGCTGAGAGGGAGCTGCTACTGAAGCAAGCCGGAATAATAAGCCATATTGGAGCAACACAAGCCTTAGCTCTCAAAGCAGGCATAGGAATGCCGTGGACTGCCCTTGCTGGGCAGGAGGGGGCATAGCCCCCTCCCACACCCACCCCCTCTGTGCCCCTCCCTTTTCTATTACATAACCTAGGCTGCTACACCTTATAGGTCCTTCCTACGTCTCTGTGTCACAGCTATGACATGCAGCCCCGGATCCAGGAATTTGCTATGGGGGGGGCGGTTTACCAGAGGGGCGGCAATGTATGCGAAGCTGTTTGAACGGAGGAGGGGGGTGCAGTCCGCTTACGACGGGGGGGGGGGGGGTGTGCATGTCCGCTTACGACGGGGGGGGGGGGGGGGGGGGGGGGGTGCAGTCCGCTTACGACGGGGGGGGTGGGGGGGGGGGGTGCAGTCCGCTTACGACGGGGGGGGGGGGGGGTGCAGTCCGCTTACGACGGGGGGGGTGCAGTCCGCTTACGACGGGGGGGGGGGGGTGTGCAGTCCGCTTACGACGGGGGGGGGGGGGGGGGGGGTGCAGTCGGCAAGTTACATTAATCAATTCCTCACTCACATGCACGCATTCTCTACTAAAACACAAGAAACATCACGGCAAACGGGTCCACTCCGCACCTGCCCTGTCGTGCTCCACCGCTTCGTTGACATTTGTCCGTACAACTGAGTTATCGGGACTTTTAAGTATGGCGCAACACGTTATCTGTAGATCTTTGTCGTCGGGAAGGGGGGGGGGGGGGGCGGCAAAAGCTGCCAGGGGGCGGCATTTCATACGCGATGGGGGGGGCGGCCGCCACCCCCAAGGCTATGCTGGATCCGGGGCTGATGACATGCAATTGGCCTTCATAAACCAGCCAACCAATAGCACATCAAGCTTTTCGGCTTACTGTGTGGAGCTGCACAAGCTGCAGATGCTGAAGGCCAAGTATGCAGAATGCAAAGATGAACTAGCAGATTTGGAGGAAGTAATGACCTATGTTGCTGTTTGTTTGGGGAAGGATGACTCCATCACGAATAACTTCATCAAACAGGTGAATGAGAAGAAGCAATCTGTGCAACAAATGGTAAGACAGAAATCAATAAGATGAAAAATGACTTTGCACACATTAATTTTAGGAGAAAGAGATAGCCCGCCAAAGTAATGCAGTTGAGAAGGGTTTAACAAGCATGAAGGACCCTTTGTTCAAGGGCTAGATACAGCATTACAGTCTTTCAAAGTGAAACGACAGCAGTACTTCGGTGGAGTGTTTGTGGGGAATCACATACACAAGGTCCTTAAGGTACTCACAATATTATATGAAATTCCCCATACAGTTTACCTTTCCCATCACCACTAGCCATCAAACATCTCCATCATGTGCTCTTCCATGATACAAGTGGCACATGAGAAGTGCCCAACTCTTGTTGACACAGTATCGGCAACAGCTGAGAAGTTCACACCTGTATTCTCCCTCCTTGGGAGGTGCCACAGTATCTACGACCAGCTGTTCATTGATGAGTTAAAAGTCACAGAGTTAGGTAAAATGCACCTTCCAAGTACCAGAACAATAATTATCCCCATCTCACCCACAGAACATGCAATATCAGAATTCATGGAGAGCTTCAGGGCATCATTCCCAAGTTCATCCATATCTTTAAAAATGCACCTATTAGAAGATCACACTGTCCCTTGGGCAAGACGGACGGGTACAGGCTTTGGTCTACTAGGCGAACAGGGGGCAGAGTCTATCCATGCCCGATTTAACACCCTTCAGAGAACTTATCAATGTATCCACAACAAGGTAGACAGGCTCCTCTCTATTGTTAAAGAGCACAGCCTATCCATTTCACCCAGAATTGTGGAATCTATTCCACCGCCAAACAAACGAGCAAAATCGTAGGTAGTCAGCATAAGCATTTTACCCCTTTTCGTGCTATCATGATAATACGTATAGTACTAGCGAACACGGCGGCTCAAACCACAGTATACTTCACACGCGTATACCATCGCGAAGAAAAAGTATGGCTACAGTTCCATACTATACGTTGTAAGTACCTTCTGTCTCCTTTTGTTCTGTACTTCCAACTGGGGAGCAGAATTTGTCTACGGGGTCCAAAAAGTACGTTGAAGTCCATGCGTTCGTCCAAAAATGGCCGCTTGTAGGAAGTTGTGGAGAGAAAACTAGGCCATGTGACTTTGGCTACAAATAGAACAAAGGTACTTCATTCATTGTATGGCTTTTAAATGGCGACAGGTGCAAACATGTTAACATGTAGTGCAAAGTTTGTACGGTTGTCGGTTGTCAAGGGTGGTTGCTAAGGCATTACGCCACCTTTTCAATATTTCTATCGGTATGCCTTTTGTCCACAAAATGTATGGCCGCATAGGGCTGTGTGCACCATGTACCACTAGCTAGCCAACATAATTTTAATAATTATAGCTTTATTCTACGATGACGCAAGGTATTACGTAATGACTACTTCGTTTATGAATAAATTATGCGCGGTAGAAATTAAATTTTTGTCTTATAAAGCACAGATTCACAATCAGTCTGGTTTATAAACGTATTTCAAATTCAATTTGAAAAAAAAAAGCAAGATGACCGCCTATGTATGGGCCATTTCTCCATATGGTTGCCATTCCTCTCGAAGAAGTAAAGAATGATACCTGCATGCATGAACGATTATGTGTGTGAATGCTTACACTGTTGTTTTATTTTACGTTCAAAACTTACCTGGTCTTGAATGATTGATTGCATTAAGAGGAGTAACAACTACAACAATTGAATGATTACTTTTGACAAAGTCCAACCTGTCAAACATCACTGGCAGGCAAGCATAACATAAGCTTTTCCCATATCCTGTTGGAAGTACAGCAAAACATCTCGTCCAGCAGCAAGGGCTAAAACAACATCCATTTGGTGTTGCTTCAAACAATCATAACCCAAGTTTTGAGCGGGAATCCTTCATGTTGCAATCGAGTCTACATTCGACGTATGGACGATCAAGCACACGTTAAAAAAAACAATCTAACATGTCTTCAGCATCCTACCGTGACTGAAGGTGGAGAAGCTATAGAGGTGCCGATCGTCCCAGGTTCAGAGATGCTAGCGCTCATGCTGACAGCATGTCTTCTACACGTATACTGGTCCCCAGATTAGTGTGATTGAGTGTTGATTCGATTCACGTGAGAGCGCGGTTTTGCGGATGATGAATTACAATATCAACAAAAACTAATCAGTTGGTATACGCGTGCTAGACTAAGCAAGGCCAGAGCTAAAAATATGACCTTTCCCTGCGGGCAGACTATGTTTACACAACGGAGGCGTCACATTAAAAAGGCGAGCTCCGTATTCGCTTTGCGTAATGCTTATTCAGCGTGATTTCACACCTCGCAACAACGAAAAATTACAGAGATTCATCAGGTGTTGGTGGTGTTTTAATCGACCTTCTTTGGTATTTGGTTATGCAATCGCACGTAACAGTGGTCGCTCAGTTGCGAGCCCCCCCCCCCCCCCCCCCCCCCCCCCTGTATGCTTATATCAATCACTTTTTGCTGCCAGTGAGGCTGTCATTACATTGGCATAGTCGGCACTCCCTGAACCAATGTCAGTGAAGCGTCACCTTATTTCACTGGACGCGTACTCTGGCGACACCAGCTGGACAGACTGGGTTGACCATTTTGAGGCGACGGCTTTGGTGAACGGGTGGGATAATGCTGCGAAGCCGTCCGGCTTACAGGTAAGGCTCAGGTAGCATTGAAACGGTTGACAGCAGACGCAAGAGGCTCTTATGACACCACGAAAGGAGCTTTCCAGCAAAGGGCTGTTGTACGCTGCTGAATTCCACTGGTAGGCGCATGCGGAGAGCAGAGCAGTGGGGTGACATTTAGAAGAAAGATGTTATTCAACCGTCCTCAAGTCCCTCGGTGTCACTGATAGTCGTAGTCCAGAAGAAGGATGGTTCCTACCGATTTTGCGTGGATTATCGCAAGATAAATAAGATCACACGTAAGGATGCCTATCCCCTTCCCAGGATAGACGTCACCATAGAAGTCTTGAGTGGCTCCCAGTGCATGGTTTTCCACGTTGGATGTTCTATGGGGTTACTGGCAAGTCAAAATGAGTGAGGTTACGGCCAAGACTGCTTTCTCTACTCATGAAGGTTTGTACGAATTTAAAGTGATGCCATTTGGATTATGCAACGCTCCCGCGACATTCCAACGGCTAATGGAGCCAGTGGAGTAGTTGCCTCGCGTATATCGATGGCATTGTTATAGTGGGGAAAAAACTGTTCAATTATCACTTAGACAATTTGCAGTTAGTGTTGTATAGAATTAAGAGGGCGGGGCTGTGGTTAAAACAGGAGGAGACGCCACGTAAATAGTGGCGCAGGCCGTGCTCAAACGCCCGTATAAAAGGCGCTTGGATCCAACCGGAAATCACGTGAGCTCAACATCCTCAGAATGGCGTAGTTTTGTAAGCTCTTAGGGTTCTCACCCACACTTCGTCGTTTTTACGTTGTTATGACGGGCAGATCAAGTACTTCTTAGTACTCGATCGCGCGCGTTTATTTGTTCTCGAAACAGACTTGCATTGTGTTTCAGTTTTTACTGGAGACAAGCTCCGTGAGAGTTTCAAAGGTGAGCTTGGCTCGAAGGTCAATTCTCACTTGCGCATATGACAAAGAACTACAAACTGGTTGGGGCAACTTAGTGCCAAATTTAGCATGACCTATCTATTCCTTGGAATTTGCATCTCTTATTTACCCAAATGAGTGGTTCGATCAGTATGCGTTGGGCCTGTGCACGGCTTGCTATACTTGTGTTGTAACACATTGTAAATATACCGTGCAAAATAAAAAACAAAACAACAAAATGAAGAAAGCCCTGATTCCAGCGGTCTCATTCAGCTGGAAATCAAAAACCACATCTCCACGTGCTGAAATTTTTTAGCAAGAGGTTTTCTGTGATATATGTCCTCCGAACCTAGCGCCGTTCCTAGAATAAAGGTAAGGTTATGTTGTCAGGCACACGATTCAGCAAAACGAATTAGTCAAACAAGTAACACAGGTAATATAGAGCAATGCAATTAGTAAACAAGCCAGTACTGTACATATATAGACATACACAAGCCAGAATCAGCCACATTCCTACTCATCTGTGGTTCAATTGTACCAGTGATCACCCACATTCCTACACACTCATCTATACAAGGTTGTGATTGAATGTACCAGTGGATGCCTGCCTGCGCCCTTTGTGGCTGATCTAAGCGCTTTTTGTAGATGAGGGTTTTTCGTAGTGCAGCCTCATATGCACTAATGGCTGCCGGCATAGTGAGAGGCTTCCTTTGTGGAACGTAACCTGGCTGTTGACAGGGACTCTCAGAATAGCAACTTTGGTGATCACCCTGAATCACAGACAGGGATGCATATCACATATGGAATGCATATAAAAGACACACAATCACACACATTCACGTCACAAGTAGTTACAATGCTTTGTTTTATAGATTAAGTCAAACAAGCAAAGTGCGTCGTATTTCTTGTCTCATACTAAATGCAGGAGAAGGATGTGATAATTGCCATTATGTATAGTGATAGCACAGCTTACAAAACTACAGCATCAATGTTATCATGTGAATATAAATTATGGATCGAATTGAGTTACTATTGTGTACAACTACTTGTATTTGCTAATCTATATCCATCAAGTCTAAACATGAACATGATCCTGCTCATGAACTTTCTGTCATCGTCACACTTTCTGTCATCGTCACTGTCCACGTAACGCTCTCCGTTTCCAATTTCTCTGATTCTTCCATCTGACCAAAACTTAGTAACGTCGCGTTAGACCCCAGTGTGTCCACTTCACTAGTGCTATTAAACACCATTCTTTCACGACTTGTTTGACCGGATCCATTTAGTTCTAAGGATGTCTGTGACGGCTTTGACGATGTATTGCCATTTTGGGTTAAATTTGTTGTGTTCATCTTCGGGGATTCACGCTTATGGAGTAGTTTCTGCGCCAAAGTTATCCGAACATCACTGTTCACTATGCAGAAGAAAATGAATATGAAGAAGCCTTGAAATGAATTTGCTGCTGTGAATACGATCTGAAATGCCTGATCGGTCTTCATAATAGTCAATGCTCCAAAGATCCACGTGAGTCCAAAGAGGCACACTACTCCAATAATGGTTGCCAATAGTTTCATTGTACTACCCTTCTTGTTATGCTCCTTTGATCGTTTGATCACGTGCTTCACGAGGACCACAAAGACGCAAATGAACATGATGATGTTGAGGGCTATAACCGTTAGAATTGGTCCCAGGAAAGTAGCAAAGAATACAGGTACATTACTGATGAAGCAACTGATGAGAAAGGCATATACACATCCAATAAATAATCAATTTAAATAAAGGTTTCACTTACTATCCCATGGTTGAGTTTCGCTTCACAATTAAATCCCTGTCAATTGATAGTGGGATGACCACTGGAACCAATGGGATCACTGCATCAATTGGTAAAAAATATGACATTAAAAACATTAGTGATTTCAATAACTAACCCCAGCAGATGAGAGAGAGAATGATGATGTAACGTGTTGTGATCTGGACAAATACAATGACAAGCTTTTGGAACATGAAGAGGGCCTCAGCCCCCATCCACATCACAGCCACAAGGGTGAAGTAGTGGATCAACACTGACACAGTCACGCATCCTCCAAACGATTCAGTTTTATCAATTCCAACTACAAACACCAACAGCATGCCAATTAGAGCACAGCACAGCTGGATATGGTATGGGAAAGCATCTTTCTTCCTAAGCTTCCTGTTGAAAATGGATAAAAGTTTTAGGGCAATCTGAATTCACTTACTTTATCAGCAGTAGTGCCATGACTGCCAGTACGAGACCAGCCAGAGATAATGACACACCAATGTATGAGATGAGCTCCAATGAGTGTTGAATATCCTTATTTTGATTCAGGTCAGGTTGGATCCTACTTGATATGTCCTAAAACAATGGCAGAAGTTAGAACCATTTAATGCAGCCAGTTCTATCCCTTACCACTAGAATAGCAAAGTTGGTCAAATGGAAGCACTGGCACTCTATTTCAGTACCAAAAAGATCAGTTCGGCGTAGGTATGTAAAGCATCCATCAGTTGTCCAGTTGCCTCTACCACCTGCATAGTTTGGATTACAAGGTTTTTACAAACATGTACAGTGCTGCTGTGCACATTATTGATCCTACAAATCTTCCTTTTCTTTCCCAAGCCCTACCTCATTCCTCCACCCAATACATCTTCCCCATCATTTCTTCCCAACATGTCAGTACTCATACCTGCTGCACTGAAACTCCAGCTAACGCAGATAAATCTTGAATTGTTCTATGTGACACATTTTTGTGTTGATGCTGTGCCGTTTAAGGGTTGGAAAGGTGCTCACTTTGTTGGGTAATGTAAAGTTAAGCCTCACTGGATCTCTGATAGTGTCTGTCTTCACACCAACAACAGTGGCTCCTATAATGAGGGGAACTACTGCTGTGGTGGTATTGGAAACATTTGATATTTGCAAAAGGGATGCAGTTTTGTAGATAGAAAAGAAAATACCAATTTCAGTTGCATTCATATTTGCAGCTATATATGTGAATAATGAAGGTGGAAGAACAACTGAAGCTGCTAACTTTAATTGACCAGTGTCATTCATAGTATTGTTTTTTCCTACTAACACTTGGTTATTCTCCTCCATTGAATAGGCCTTTCCTGTGGTTGTTAGGCTTGCCAATTGTAGCTGATTTAGAATATTGGGATTGATCATTACTGTGTATAGTTATAGTACAACTTAACTACCTTTTCAGCAACAAATATTGTTTCATTTTGAGCAACAGCAATTGCTATGAAGTTGGGTTTTTTGAATAGATTAGCAGCTATCTTCTCAAATTTCTGCACCGCTCTGTATAATAATATTCTCCAGTGGAATCGTACATTTATTTAGTTATGAGGAAAACTTACACAGAACTGTTTGTACTCAAAACAGAGGATGGCCAGGATTGGATGCTGCTTAACACTGCAACTAGATTGGTGACAGTCTGTTGGGGAAACAAAATGATACCAGTATAGAATGGTACATCATTATCATTACAGGTACTGTTGTCGATGGTAAGTTAGATGCTTGGTTAAATATATTTGTCACAATAGCTAGGTTGGAGGCACTCTGGTCTACTGCTTTTGTGGCTTGTGCCACTATATCTTGTAACTGTTCTGTAATATCATCCACATCCTGTTCAGTGATATTAGGCTATACTCAAGTGAAGAAAGATTTCATAAAAACTTTGGAAATAAAATAACCTGCATACATTTTGTAATGCACTGCTTAGCTCATTGAACTGTTCTTGCAGTGCTTTAGAACACCCAGTACTGTCTTCAACCCATGTCAGGTCTGCATTGCAGACCCTTGAGATGTTTTGTCCAACCACCCCATATTGACACTTCTGGGATAGGGTTTGTCCAATAGCAGCTTCTGGCCAACTGTAAGTACCTTTCCCGACATTAGATGAATTTACATTGCAACTGCAGTATCCAGTTTCTAAAATAAAGCACTATAAAAAGGGAACACTTCCATTTTGACCAAACTATACCAGATATGCTGAGGGTGTTATTTGCAATTTCAAATGAAGTGGTGTTAAAGAATTTCAAATTCTGAATAAATATTTCGACAATTTTCTGACTGAGACATTGTATCATAACTGTAAACTCCATCCGATACAAGTCATGAGCCACATCACTCTCACATCTGTAAGTCACACATAACATCATTGTCACTAAGCATGCTGTCCCGGTATCATACCTCTGTACTGATCTACATGAGATCGTTACTGATGCATTCATGACAGAACTTGCAAAATGCATCAACTGAAAAAGAAATGTATCACATTAAATGTTACTTATCAGTTATTTACCTCATCCTGAAACTTTAACAGGGCTGAATGATTTAAATGGTCACTAAAATCGGTTTGTGTGGACAACCTCAGATAAACTATCAATGGGGTAGACAAATGTTACCTACTTACAGTAATACACACAGCATTACCTGTAGGTGTCTTTACAGTGATGACAGTATTAGGACTATGGCCAGCAGCATTCAAGGCACGTAAAGATATTGTGTATGAAGTATTGCTATGCAGATCATGAAGTACATCGAATGTTGATGCATTGACGGTGACATTGAATGGACTAGCTGGAAACCCTGTTGGTGGGCTGTATGCCACCTGTATGATACACGCTGTTATATCCTAATTCCTCCTAGGATTCTTTTTTCTTACCATATATAACATTTCTCCATTGCTGCACTTTGGAGGGCTCCAGGATATGCGTAGACGGCTGCAATTAAGGAAAGAAATGGTGGCATTGACTGGTGAAGTAGGAGGAGCTTGGAGGGTGGTAAATGAACGAGGCATTGACACTTCTCCATCTCCTGCAGTTGTAATTGCTAGCACATGAAATGTATACTCTGTATCGGGTACTGAGAGAAACAACAAATGTGTGATGTACTGCAACACTTGAAAATGTAAATTGGGTAACATACTCAGTGACATATTTTCTAAGACCAAATATCTCTGGTTTCCAGGAACTGTTACGTAGTAACTAAAGTTTTGCCCATTCAAACAGTTTGTAGCTATCATATTATGATTATCCACAGTAACTTTTATAGAGTAGGAAATGATGGTATAGTTTTTCTCCAGAGGACAACTCCAGGTGAGATTAGCAGAGGTTGTGGAAAGAGCACTAAATGGAACCACAGGTGGCTGAGGGACCTTGGCATATTCTGTGGGAAAAAAGTAATAAACTACAATTGAATAATATTATCCCAGCCCACCATTAACGGATGAATCCAGAACAGTCTCGCTGAATGGGCCAGGCCCCTTACTGGTGTAAGCTCTCACTGATATGCTGTACCTCACGCATTCCAGCAAATTACTAAGTATTAGGTTTGTTTGGTCTCCACTGACATTAATGTGTCCATTGTTCATAGTCCAATTGTATTGAACTTCATATGCAGTTATGATACCATTTTTTGAAGTATTGGACAAACCATCCCAACTGACATTGACAGAAGTTGGAGTCAATGTGATAGCAGTCACATTGTAAGGGGGAATACTAGGAGCTGGAGGCAAAACCACACATGACAAAAACAGCATGACAATGGTTATATCCATGACATTCTCATGCTAGTATGTGCATGTAAATTACGTTACTAGTACCTCTGGTGATATACATAAGGACGTACCTCCTTCTGCTGTTCTTGCAGTGGCAATAGCAGAATAGATTCCTTCTCTTACTGATGTGTTAGCAGTAACGTAACAATCATATTGAGTAAATGCCTTGAGTCCCGACAGTGTAGCAGCCAGCTTTGTAGTATTCACTATTGTTCTAACAGTAGGGGTATTTGGACCAACCACTTGCTCTGGATAGACTTGATTCAGTGATACGTTACAATACACCAAATAGTTGGTGATGGTAACATTGCAGGGGGCACCTGGTGGTGACCAGGTAGCATATAGAGCACTTGGATCATCGCTTAAAGGAAACAATGTTAAATTTTCAGGTGGTGGTGGAGCTGACATGGAAAGAATAAATGAACCGTAATCATTATTCATGACGTAATGAACAGCTAGTGATCATGCATTAATATGTAATAGCATGATTCTAATGCTAATGAATCTGTTTGCTGTCATTTCTATCGTAGGAATTTTAACAATGCGAAACATGGCTAAAGTGGTGCACAATTTCTTGCCCGATTCCCGCCAGTGATTTAGGCAAACCGCATCCCATTATACAGGGTGTCCAGGAATGAACATGTTTGAACCAAAATTAGATTTAAATATTTTGAAACTAAGATCGTGGATTTGGTCGAATTACTTTACACCATTTTGATAATCATGGTAATTAACTTTAATAAAGCTACAAATTAACCACTTTTCTGTTTACTCATGTTTTTTGAAAATGAATAATATTGTGCAGTGAATGCGCATGCGCAAATTGAGCCGCGGTAGTTACCGTCCCGTTCACACGCCTTTGGGAGCCCCACCTCCATATGCTCAGGCGTGATCACGTGGTGCCGAGTCCAACCTCCGCTCCACAGGAATTCCCCACCTTCTCCCTGCTTGCTGTCACGCGTTTCATTAATTTTCGCCGGTCTAGCTGGGTGTCTAAATTCGGGATTTCGCTGGCAGTCGACCGCAGAGAACGTAACCCTGCACACTTACATCTCATGGCATCGCACTTAGCGTACATTCATGCACGTCTAGTCTAGCCGTAGCGTGCAATACGACCGATTACATGTACTACCAATGAATGCAGAATAGGGTGCGCGCCAAATGGCACGACAGCGGCACACGACGCTTGGGATAACAGAAACACACTGCGCAAACTTTTTGGTGAGTTACAGCAATGGCTCTCATAACATGCCATGCAGCGTTTGTGCTAGTGTACGGGCGCAAAGACCGGCTCATCGCTACAGGTACACGAAACACCAACAAATGAAAACACCGATGGGTCATACATATCAATCGCGCGTATAGATGGCCTGCACTAGGTTATAGTGTTATCCGTTTAAATTCTAAATTTTGTCATATTGAGTTTGATCATGAGCTCTGTTGGAGCTAACGAACTGACCATCTCGATCACAATTAGCGATCGAAAGTTACATGCTGGGATGGTCCATCTAGATCCGACTGCGCCTTAAACTGTTGTATGGATGCCGAGTTGTCTAAAATATCAGCTATCTGTGTTTTAAAAGCTTGATTAAGAACAAGTAGCTGCTAGAGACCCTTTTTGAGCTGTGTGTGTGTGTGTGTGTGTGTGTGTGTGTGTGTGTGTGTGTGTGTGTGTGTGTGTGTGTGTGTGTGTGTGTGTGTGTGTGTGTGTGTGTGTGTGTGTGTGTGTGTGTGTGTGTGTGTGTGTGTGTGTGTGTGTGTGTGTGTGTGTGTGTGTGTGTGTGTGTGTGTGTGTGTGTGTGTGTGTGTGTGTGTGTGTGTGTGTGTGTGTGTGTGGTTTGTGCTTGGGTGTATGACCATTATGGTTATGTTAAGCCCACCCTACCTCAGGTGAATTGTTAACTACTCTTTGTAGGTAATTGAAATTCATTGTGTGGTGATTCCTTATCTGCTTTGGTTTCAGTGTATAGAATCCTTTACTGTACAGGCCTTAACTCTTCAAACACCAAGTGCACATAAACATGCATGCTCACAAAATGAGAATTATCTGCCTCACCATTCATGCAGTGCTATGTGTTATATTGTGTTGATCAAAATCACTTTGAATATGCAATACTGACATGCATGTAACCCCATAGTCATACAAATATGTGGTCCTGGTGTAAGCACATTTTGTGTGTCCATTATAACCCACTGCACCTCTTGTTGCAACAACCCATAATGCAAACTGGCAAAAGGGGGGAGTGAACAGGCATGATATACTACACTGATCTGGGCTGGGTATACGTTTTGTTAGCATTTCTTAAGGGAAATGGTATGTTTCCTAAAAACCTGTCCACAAACCTGGGAATTGCATAGAGGAAATTCAGGAATGGTCGAGACCTTTGGATGGTAGAGTGAATTTTATCACACACAGGTTAATCAGGTTAGTACAGGGTAACACACATACAAAGAACAGACACACGCACATAGACACACATACAGACACACATACAGACGCACATACAGACACACATACAACCATACGTACACACACAAACAAACACAAAAAGAAACACTTGGGTACTCATCTAGTGTGCATGCTAATGGATGGTAGAGTGGAAACCAGTGGTCGTCACCTTTGGACAGTAGAGTCGATTTTTATCGCAGGGTAACACAGGATAAGACACATGCATACAGAAAGCATGCAAATGCACACACACACACACACACACACACACACACAGAGAGAGAGAGAGAGACGCACACAGACACACATACAGACACACACACAAAAAGAAAAACAGATCACATTTGAGCTCATGGGGGTGTGGCTCCCAATGGCTTGGGAACGGGACGGTAACTACCGCGGCTCAATATGCGCATGCGCATTCACTGCACAATAGCAGTTTTTCGCGGCGTAAGAAGTACTACAAATTTGTTTTTCATTTTCAAAAACATGAGTGAACAGGCTCAACTTTAAAAGTGGTTACATTTAATTATTTTAATCATAATTTTTAATTAAAATGATGTTAACAAATTCGACCGAACCCATTATCTTAGTATATTTTCATCTACATCCTATCAAAAGTTATTTCGGTTCAAACATGTCCTATTTATTCCTGGACACTCCGTATGTATGGGAAGGCGGGTACGTAAATCATTGACGCAAATAGAGCGGGAAAATGTGCACGCATAGGTATATCTTTTCAAACGGCAGAGTAAAAAGTAATGAACAGGACAAATCAGTAGCAACTGGACTCTTCTATGTATACACCGATTCTGAATCGATTTGGATTCTCCTGCGGAAGGATGTGTACGTTTTGTGAACCCCTAGGGGGATTTAAAGAGCAAAACATGTACTTTGTAATATAGAAATGGTGTGTCCTTATGTATGGAAGTTGATTGCCCTATGCGTTCGGATGATACAGCGATTTTTAATTGGAGCATCTTTATAACTTTATACAATAATTTGTAATATTACATAATTTTCGCGTGTAATGTCCGTTTGCATATGAACACTTCAATGATACTCATCTGCATATGGTTTATATGCAGACTCGGCACAACTCTGCATACTAAATGCTGTGGCGCAGTGTGTACTGTTTGGTTTGAATGTCGGCCCACACCAGGGCCCAGTGGGCTAGGATGTATGGAGATCGTTGTATAACCAAGTGACAAATCAATTGTGCCAAGTAGTGTCTAGCATCCATTGGTCTCTACACCTCTCAAAGTACACAATTCCATCCAATTTCAGTACATTTAGTATCATTTCCATTGTACTTTGAATGTCCAGTCCAAGCTAGCAGTCCAGGTAGGTTACTGACCCCTACAATCCCTGTTGCATTAGTAGAAGTGCTTGTGTTTAGCAGTGAAGCGATGAAATGTCAAACGCCTAACAACATAATGTTATAATAACCTGGCTCTTATCACTGTTTTTATTATTCTTTATTATGAAGATGACAGAAATAAATTATACCTCTGGTCCTTTGGGGCTTGCGGTGAACTAGTTTCTCCGAACTTGCATCTCGCCTCTCAGCTCAGTCTAAATCCACTATCATTGTATCCACCACCTCACTATATCTACCTCACTATATCCACCACCTCACTATATCCACCACTCTTGATCTCAGATCTACAGCAGGCTCAACCCGTGCC
The DNA here is from genome assembly GCA_013339895.1 of Ephydatia muelleri. Lineage (NCBI taxonomy): Eukaryota > Metazoa > Porifera > Demospongiae > Spongillida > Spongillidae > Ephydatia > Ephydatia muelleri. The sequence goes on along the minus strand of JABACO010000008.1, from coordinate 10,792,188 downwards.
TATAGTCCACTCAAATGCTAGAGCGTTCCTAGCACTGGCAGATGCCAGTGTCAACTTTTCAGAGTTCCGTTTAGCTTGTTGACTTAATTATTTCATATGGGTCAGTTTCCGAGAAAATGAAAAGTGGCTATGTATATAAAAAGTTATAAAACTGCTTCACATTTGAATCGCTAAAACTCCGTAACGGTTTAAACAATCAACTTTCTATTTCGAACACTTCGTGCCACACCACTTCTCTCTACGAAACTATATTTTGGTGTCTTAACCTTGCTCCTTGCCGACGTTACAAGGCACAGTACCCCGAGGGGTTCAAAATCCAGGTAGCTCCCTGCAGGAATGTCCAAATCACTTCAAAATCGATATGCACGTAAAGGAGTCCTGTCACTGTTGATTTCTGCAGATCGTTGATTTTTACCTCTTCCGTTATGGAGATACAGCAATGCAAAGTAAGTCCACGTTTCCCGCTCGAATCGCGCCTTCTGAACCGCTTCCATTCTCCCTAGTGGGACTGAGAAAGGCGCGATTCGAGCGGGAAACGTGGACTTTACTTTGCATTGCTGTATCTCCATAACGGATAAGGTAAAAATCAACGATCTGCAGAAATAAACAGTGACAGACTCCTTTACGTGCATATCGATTTTGAAGTGATTTGGACATTCCTGCAGGGAGCTACCTGGATTTTGAACCCCTCGGGGTACTGTGCCTTGTAACGTCGGCAAGGAGCAAGGGTAAGACACCAAAATCGATTTTCGTATAGAGAAGTAGTGTGGCAAGAAGTGTTCGAAATAGGAAGTTGATAGCTTAAACCTTTACGGAGTTTTAGCGATTCAAACGTGAAGCATTTTTATAACTTTTTATATATATAGCCACTTTTCATTTTCTCGGAAACTGACCCATATCTTTTTTTCATATGTATTATATGGGACAGTTTCCGCGAAAATTGCCCCACGGTTAAAATGTTATAAAAATGCATCGCGTTTGAATCGCTATAACTTCCCAACGGATAACGCTATTGACTTCCTATTTTCAACAGTTCGTAGTGAAATGGCGTAGTATGAAGTGTTGAAAATAGGAAGTCGATAGCGTTATCCGTTGGGATGTTATAGCGATTCAAACGCGATGCATTTTTATAACATTTTAACCGTGGGGCAATTTTCGCGGAAACTGTCCCATATACTTTGTATGTAATTACAATATTCACGGCTAGCTGTTTTAAACCCACAAATATGCAGTCATTACTACACTTTATAGCGTACAATGCAAATTACAAATAGAGGAGCTCACCAATAACAAAAAGCTGAACAGCGGCTGAAGATGCTCCTAAGAAGTTGACAGCAGTACAGGTATATGTATTAGTAGAAACCATGTGGAATGGGATGGTAAGAGATGTGGTGGTTGCATTAGATTGTACCACGAAGCCCTGCGTGTCAATAATGTCATGTCCATCGGGAGCTGTCCAGGTGATTTTTGGGACAGGGAGGCCATCAAATGTACACACCAATTGAGCACTGCTGCCTTGGAGTATATAAACAGTTGGTTGAGGAGATAGCATTGTAGGTCGGTCTATTGGAAAGAAAGTTAATTACGCATGAAGTTACATTGACACGTACAGTTCACAACCACCGTGGTGAAAGCTGTTACATTGGGCACTCCATTGGCATTTGATACCAGATTTGTTACACATGTATAATTGCCAGCAGCAGTACGATTGACAGAAGATAGGGTGTAGGTTGTTTGATTGGATACAGTGTTTCCAGTAGGATCCAGCCATGATTGTAATGAAACCATTGATGAGGTAACATTGATCACACTGCTACATGTCAGGCTCAGTGTGCCTGACTCATCCACATAGGTTACAACCAGGGGTACAACTGGAGCTGCTATGCCAACTGTGGAATACAATTACTAACAACTGAATATCTCCAATGATGTACATACCTATACTTGTGATGAGGTTATCACCTCTTAAAGAATTACAGCCAATATGTGGGCCACCAATGAATGCGGTAGCAGGTGATTTCACATACAATATTATGTAAGGAGTTGCAGCTATGGATGATGGGCTGGACCCTCCAATGTCCCACAGAGTACTTGTAGTAGCAGAGCATATCAGGCACACTGGGGCAGACTGTGTGATGACAACTGGTAGAGATGTACCAATAGTATGCTGGTACAAACATGGTTGACCTGTAGGGGGAAGAAAATTACTAATGGTATTCATAACCAATGATGGTGAATAATGGTATCAGGGACTCTAAAGGTAATGTAGTTTCATCAGTCAGCAGTGAGTTGTGCTTCCAAGCATGACATGTGTCTACTAAGATGCTGATTACATTATCTCCTTCAAGCAGCCATGTAATGTAAAATTGCTCCCTGCCTGGGTTGAAAATCCATTCACTATGAAAAAATTTTTACTCAGCTAAATAATGTTTACGTTAGTGTATAACAACCCTTTTTACACAATGATGTATATGACTTCATTGCTCCACACGTCCAGTATATAGCGCACAGTTAGCACCTTTGATTGAGATTAGTTTGCACTGAAAAACAAATGCTAAATTTTTAATAAACTTTCACAATAGATATGGCATTGGAGCAATGATTCCATTCCTAAAGCCCAATCGAAGTTCGATGTGTATGGCTAGCGAGACTAACCCCCCCCCCCCCTCGGCCCGACCAGCTATGAATAAATTAACTTATGAATAATTAATTACATGATTGACGAGTTGAAAAACGAAGCGTTCAGTGAACGTGAGTGAACTGATTAGCGAGTTAGCATTCGACCCAAAGTGTGTGTGAGTGTGTGTGTGTGTATGTGTGTGTGTGTGTGTGTGTGGGGTCTAAAGCCAAGGCCCTCCAAGCGTGTTTAATTAGTATTACTGCAGCGCGATGGAATGGTGCGAGCAAGAAGTAAGCGATCAAAAGAAAATAGTTTATCTTAGGAAACAGGTAGAGCTATATCAAGTAGGTATATAATACTATTAAAGGTAAAACGTGTGTGTTGTTTAGACCAGAATACGGTCACAATGGCTTTGCGTAGAGTTTTCTATCACGCAGGCTTCTACACGCGTATATTAATCAATTCGAATACTGCGCTTGCTAGAGCTCTATCAGTATTGAATACACTTTCAAAGTATGCTTATTTTCATGCTAAATGAACGCAAAAGTGAAAAAGCGGCTGGGGCTTCGCCCCAGCCCCCACTGGGGGAGCTTACAGCGCTCCCCCAGACCCCCTAACTGTTACGGGAGGGGGCGCGCCCCCTCCAGTACCCACCCCCGCTTGTGAATATAGTTATTAGACCCCCCTTCCAGAAATCCTGGATCCGCCGCTGCCCCCCCCCCCCCCACCCCCCCTGCGGATTTGCACCGTTTCTAACTGCCTCCTCCTGTGTGCAACTTTACTGTTTCTACCAAACAGATGGGGGACATGGCGTTATCCCCCAAGCTGGTTGGGATGGATGTCATACGTCGATTAAGTTTAACGTTTCGCATACCATGTGGGTGGAGATGTAATTACTCATTCATGCGGAATGCCCGCGAAGAATGCTAATGAGATAGTTGTCAACACCAATCTTTCGGTTGCCATCTAGTCTTCGTACATTGCGTAATTCTGCCTTGCTAGTTTGCAGCTACAAAGCGCACGATTACTGCCTGAAAGGTCGCGAATAAACTCAACGTCTATATGCGCACAAGATGAACAGTCAGTAATGTACATAACTCATATACAGGATAGTCATCATAGCAAAATGATAGCAAACACATCGTTACAACGTACCGTCAGATCCACACACGTAGACTAGCCAGAGAACAATTCTTGCGAACCATCGCAATACCTGTAGTGCGATGTATTACAACGAAACTATGCATCACATTGGATGCAGCAATTATGTATCTCCGTACCGCACTCATATCTCTTCCAGTTGTCAATTAGCAGGCCGGAGAAGAATTAACTAACGGACAAAAATTAAAATAGATCAGCTGCAGTAGGCTTTTAAGGAGTATAATTATCCACGCAGTCCTCACCTATGCCGACATGCAGGAAAAGGCGATCATGCATATAAAAGGCTACTCATGCATCACTAGCTGTTCCACATGCATGACTCGATTAGACTAGCTGTTCCACATAACTCGATTAGCTGTTCCACATGACTGTTCCACATGACTCAATTAGCTGTATGTATAGTACTATGCGGAAGAGAAGGGTTCTGCCCACACACGACATGGAGTGTTATGGGAATTGTAACCCATTATGTATACGTCCTTCCCGTTCATCATATACACATATCCATATGGAGCCCTCATTAATTCGCCGGTTTGTGTAATCACGACATATTTCCGTAATCGTTATACACAGTATGGGGAAAGCATACCAAATGTTTTATACAACTCAGCTCCTGACAGATTGTTAGTGCGGCACATTTGGCAAGATTTTTAAACATGTCACCATATTTTTCCCGAATAAGCCCTCGGTTCCATTGAATTGTAGGGGCCTTTTTTTCAAATGTTCATGACGTCAACGGGGTGAGTTCCTCATCACAAAATTCCACAGTCCATTACGTTAAAACCACTGTTAGCTTCTGACAGAAACATATAGCTGATACACAAAGCAACTATTCTGCGCTTTTAAATGTAGGTCTTCGTATTTGAAAATTCGGTTCCATACTCCACAGAAGTATTCCTTCTTGGATTTCATAGTGTCCCTGTCTCGTGCCCACAAAAATTGAAATACGGACTTACGTACGTTAGGCATTCCCACTAAAGGTTTGTTGCTACCTATTGTGCGCTGCCGCACGCTCATTTAATTAATTTCTATAGGCTACTGCATAGTGAAGCGGTGATGCTGTGTTATGTAGTAGCTTTTACATATCCAGCCATAACGCTTACCCGCCGCTGCCATTAGTTTTAGGCTTTGTTTATAAACACATGTCTTTGTGTAAGTAGCTGTTCAGTAATTGTGAAGAACAAGGGGAGTGGTCCTGCGATGGTGTACTACTCTACGGTACACACATGAGACTTCTATAACTTCTGGACAACTAAAACATATATCTAGCAAATTAACCCCTCCTTTCCATATGCACACAGATCTTGGTGAGATACACACATACACACAAGCACAAGCACAAGCACACACACAAGCACAAGCACACACACAAGCACAGCACACACATACACACATACACACATACACACATACACATATCCTTGGTGATTAAAACTAAGTAGTATTGTGGTTAATTATGGCATGTGCAAATGTTGGAGGGGCTTTTGTGTGTGTGTGTGGCCATGGTGTGTGTGCTTGTGTGTGTGGCCATGGTGTGTGTAGACCTATCACCATGCAAGATCTGTGTGCATATGGAAAGGAGGGGTTATTCCTTGTGTGTGTGTGTGTGTGTGTGTGTGTGTGTGTGTGTGTGTGTGTGTGTGTGTGTGTGTGTGTGTGTGTGTGTGTGTGTGTGTGTGTGTGTGTGTGTGTGTGTGTGTGTGTGTGTGTGTGTGTGTGTGTGTGTGTGTGTGTGTGTGTGTGTGTGTTGTGTGTGTGTGAGATACATCAGACAATTACCCCTCCTTTCCATATGCACACAGATCTTGGTGATATACACACATACACACAAGCACTAGCACACAAGCACAAGCACACACATACACACATCCTTGGTAATAAAAAACTAAATGGTATTGTGGTTAATTATGGCATGTGCAAATGTAGGAGGGGCTAATCCTTTTGTGTGTGTCGTTGTGTCTGTGTGTGTGCGTGCATGTGAGTGTGTGTGTGCATGTGTGTGCGTGTGTGCATTTGGGTATGTGTGTGTGTTGTATATGTGTGTGCTTGCAGGCATGTGCAAATATCTATGTGGTGTCAATCTGGTTTTGCTCCTCCGAACAAAAAGCAAACTTGGATATGAATAACTATCTCAAACATCTGGTTGGCTAGCTGCTAGTCTCACATTTACTGTCTCATTTTGGATTCCGTCCTCTTTGACCTTTCTTACTTTGCCTATTCTATTATAATTTGTCGTGCCACATGCTTGTTATATCTCCATATATCGGTGGAACAGTCAAAGGAGTGGCTGTGAGAATAACACACCTGAAGTAGATAGTGAAGAAGTAGGTGCATGTTTTTCCTTTATGCACCGTTAAGGTACGACTGCAACGTTTAATTGCTGGTGTAAACTATGGATGTTGCAGCCGTACAGCTGCGCAGACAACATTCATAATTACGCCACTTATAATTTCGTTAAGTCTTCGTTGTCTTCTTCAGAGCCACTTGCATCTCCAGGGTTTGTTTGCTCATAGGTAGTAAGCAATTTTTCATTTTGTTCTTATCGTACACAGATATACCTGACGACAAACGAGTCGCTGTAATTGCGCTATTCCATGGCAACTAGCGGAAAATGTTATGCGCATGCGCAAGAAGTATAAGCGTGTAACGCGATACGTTACATCCCTCGACATGTACCGGTATCGTTGAAAGAACCAAGAGAATAGAAAATATTATGCAGGTATATGTCGTTTGCATTATGTCATTACAGGTCTGCTGTCGCTAAAAGAATACACTCAGCGAAAATACATGTAGTGTCGACATTTAAGTCATGACGACAAAAACACCAGCCCTTGTTCCTTTCTTAGCATAGACAACAGACCTCCGCTCCATCGTTCAAGAGTAATTCTCTCCGGAACGGGTTGAAGATAGCCCAAAAGATGGTGGACCAGTCTCGCAAAGATTGCAAATCAGTCAACACCAAATATCTTACTTTGAGAGACAAGGTGGGCTCCTCCCTCGAAACAAGCAGCTCGATAACTTGCTGCTAAATTACGCACACACACTCACACAAACACACACACACACACACACACACACACACACACATGCATGCACACACATACGCGCACACACACGCACAAACACACACACACACACACACACACACACACACACACACACGTATTAAGTTACTAGCCACAATCGAAGAAATAAATTTGAATCTAGAGCGAGAGAACAAAAAACTCAATTGCAAGTTGATCGAGCAGGGTGAGCGACACGCCCTCCGGCTCAAAACTTGCAATGAAGTACAGGAGAAACAATTTAAGCTCGTGCTGAAACTACGCAGTAAGAGCAGGCAATTGTTACAGGATGTGGAGGACAGAGAGAAGAAGATTAAAGAGCTCACCTCCTCTCTTGAGCAAGCTGAACACACCAGATTGAAGCAGGAGAAGTGCATGAATGAACTAAAGAGCAGGCTAGCAGATATGGTAAGCACCACCTGAGAAAAGGACATTGTAGACATGATCCTCCAGGGATGGTGTCATGAACATAATGTGTAGCTAGGTGATAGATGGTTTATTTAGTGACATTAGCATGTTGTCATCTGGTTATGGCGCGTTTGGGAATTTCTTCATTCCATCGTAGTTAACTGAGAATAAATACAGTAGGGCTTCCATCCAAGTCTTGCCTGTTCTAATTACACAAAAAGAAAAAACGAGAAAGTTAGGGCATGTAAGATTGAAAGACAATGGTGGTATAAACAGTAAGGAAACAAGGTACACTGGAATGGGAGCATAAAATGAACTAGGCCTATATTTAGCACACTCAGTACATTCAATAGTACATGCTGGCGCCAGAATGTGCTAAATATAGGCCAAGCTCATATTCCTAAGTCAAAACCTGTTTTTTTACTTTTTACGACATCATTGTCTTTCAATCCCATATGCCACTAACTAGAGAATGTTGTTATTGTAAGTTCATTTCCCCTTTTTGTAGCATCTTTACAGGGTCATAATGAAACATGGTTGGTGGTGATATGCCCCATCCCCTCCTCCCCCATAGCCTTGCTTACATTACTGTTGTGAGTCAGTTGGATGATGACAATTTAACACTTGCTACCATTCTATCCCCTTGTCTTGTTATCCAGATTGATCAGATCCAATAGTACAATTTGTGTAATAAATTTACAGGATCTCTTTTTCAGTCAACACACTTTATATTCTTGTAGTCAACACATTTAAACGTCAAATGGGGTCACCAGAGCTGAGAGGCGTGGCTAGTGCAGATAGATCCTTTACAAGTTGCGTTCTACAAATCTTGCATGCACAAAATTGGTGGATTTTTATAACATACCTTTTGTAGCTTGTTGGTACTTGTAACATCCCTACGGCACAGCAACTCTACGTCTGGATGGGTCTGGTATCACATTTGATTAGCAAATTGGACACCATTGGTGGTCTTTCTAGTACCATCTCCATTTAGATGCCAAAATAGCAGTCCTCATACTTTTGCTTTTTAGCGGTTCCCCTACGAGGTTCAGCTGATGGCTTCCTTTTAGCAGCATGGTCCTGGAGATTTTAGCACATTGCTTGGATTCAATATCTGCATGTTAGCTTTCGCACACATACTCTCGTCCTTTAGCCTGGTTCCCTTCTGATGATTTCTTATATGTTCATTGCTTTGCTCTACTAATTGTGTCAAGGCAGTAGCCAAAGAATAGAATCAACATAAACCACATTTAATGAGCTCCTCATTCATCGAAACACCAATAGTACCGTAAATACATATGGTTCCAGTTAGAAACCTAATGTCCTATTCCTTAAATCTGCATGCATCAATCCTATATGGAACCTTGCTGACGCAGGTCCTGATAAATAACAGAATGGCTGTCTTTCCTTACCTCTTCCTTCCTTTACATGCACCCTCTACAACCTTCTCCCTCCAAGGTGGAATGCACGAGCATCCGCACATTGGAACAGGTACATGCAAGATCAACTTCAGACCGAGCCCAGCAGCTGTGCTTCAGTCTGGAGAGAGAGGGTCACCACATGAGGGGTGAGGTGCAGAGACTGAGAGAGGAGAATGAAAGAGTGATGGTGGAATTGAAAGCTGTCCAGTTTCAGCTTCAGAAGGTGGAATCATTGTCTGAGCAACAGCAGACCTCCAAGCTAAGCCATCATGTGCTGTCAATCACCCAACAAAACATGGAGCTTCTTCAGAGGGTGAGGAGTCTGAGAGCAGTCCTTGAAAGCAAAGAGCAAAGGTACAGTACATGGACGTGAGGAGATGGCCTGTAAACTGCAGAAAGATACATTGTATGCCAGTATTTGGTGCACAAATGTATTGGGGAAGAGGTTTCTCGTCTTCCACTTTGGAAAGGTTTCTATGAGATCATAGAGAGCCAACACATTATTATTTCTTGACAGTCTAGATGGACTTTCTATTACGGAAATTTTTATAATTTGCCCTTTTCCTTGCAACAACTCCATGCATGCTTCTGATGCCATTTGTTTAATGGTTGCCATTATTGCATTTAATTTATTGCAAACTAACTTCTTATGTAAACTTCACATTTTACTAATGACATTCAGCTATATGCATGTACACTGTGCAAACACCCGAACCTCTCAGACTGGAGTCTATGAAGAAGGAGACAAAGATGTTGCGCAGTACTTACAAGTGTTCTGAGACCCGGTGGAAAGATAAAGAGATAGGTTATGAAGCCACCATTGGTCAACTTGAAAGGAAGGCAAGATTTATTTCTCCAGAAAACGTACCACACCAAACTATGCTACTGCACGATCAAAAATGATATGTACATGCATATCTGCAAATGAGTATACGCGCATATCTGCAAATGAGTATACGCGCATTATTTGTACACACACATTGCACGTGCATGTAACACACGACACACATTCTATCCCCTCCACATGTAGCACTATTCTAATACTCATCCCTCCCACTACCTTTTCTATGCATGCAGGTGAAGTTACTTGAAGGCAAAATGGAGTGTATTAAAACAGAATACTTGGAACGGGTTCGAGAACACGAGGGAAGTATCTCTGGGATGAAACCCCATCTGGATCAGCAGCCAATACCACACTCCTCAGCAGGGGGTGGAGCCAAATGTGTGCTTCCTGTGAGGCTGAGTGAGGAAGCCATGCGACTGAAGCAGAGTACCTTGGAGCTGCTCCAAAGTGCCACACCTTTCCTCACTCCCACAAATCACCAGACGACTCGTGTCAAGAAAGAATGATTTGTATTTCCATCCAATCAGAGCGAACGGTGTACAGGTAGCCAATTTTTATATCATGAAACATTAACTATTTAATGTCATCCATGCATGACAATCATGTGACCTATCGGGTGTACAAAGACAGAGCAAATATTTTAGCAACGATACAACAAGTTAAGCCATCATGCAGTATCCCAACCTCAAGAGTGGGATATTGGCTAGTAAGTACGAGGATCGAGTCACTGTGTTTCTATTGTTTTCACAGACAGCCTTTGATCAGTTGACTCGAGGCAACGCTGATACGTTATGTCCTGTGGGGCGTGATAGCTTCAAAGTTGCAGTGCCCCTACACGTGTTTAACTGCGACGCCATGAAGAGGGAGCACAGAGACATTTGTTGCACCTGTAGACAGCCTACCATTGGTGTAACACGCGTGCAGTGAGTGCTATCCACAAAGGCCACAGCAGATATCCTAGCAGAGACCATGCATGTATGCATGGTACGCGCACCTCACATCACTTCAGTCTGTGACATGTTATATACGTGAATTGGAGTTCCGATGTCAGCTACCACGATTGCAATTTTGTTTACACCACGTAATAGGCACATTGTGTACATGGAAACGGGTGAAAATCTAATGCGCATGCGCAAAACACGGAAGTGAGTCAAAAAGCCACTCCGGAACGCTCAGAAAGAGTTCGGCTGTATGAACTTGGAGTGGCAATAGATTACATCCCTCGCCATGTCTATCTCAAACACAGAGAAGGAGGCTCGAGTAGAGAATCTCCTACAGGTACGCATAAGTTAAGAGAGTAATGGGCTCGCTGTGCAACATTAAAATTTCGGGTGCCGGGCGATCAATACGAAACGTCGTGTCGTCGCTCACAGAAATTTTAAACCGATGTAAAAAAAAAAAAAGTATATCGATTGTATGATTTCACCAGAGTAACTCAAGTGCAACGTATTTGCCAGTGTTCATTCCTCATCGCAATTGTCACGTCGTTGGTGTTATTATATAACACCTTCTCGATGTCGTTTCCACAACGCATAATCCTCACTAGCCTGTAGGCGTTAACTGTAAGTGTAGCATTCTGCATGTCCATTCTGAAGCAAATCGATTGGGTATTAATCAAGCATTGGGTCGACAAATATTTATTATTGCTGTGCAGGCAGTTGAGTTTCCGTTATCGTCTTTTACAACTTACCAGAAACTTGAAGATGCGTGCGCACGCGCAGAAGCGCCCTGCACGACGAGTACTCAGCAGCGAGATGAGCCCTATAGCAGCTCTTCCTACGTCCCCACGCGTATCCGAGAGATTGCAGACCAGTGTCTCTCCCCTAGCAGACAGCACAAAGAACAGATCTCTCCGTCCCACAACAGTGCCCTGCAGAACGAGCTGAGGAGAGCCCAAGACATGCTTGATCAATCTCGTCAAGACTGCAAATCTCTGAGCGCCAAGTACCTTGCAGTGAGCGACAAGGTGAGCTCGCCCTCGCGCAGACTTTCATATTCGATTTTGATAATGAAACAACACACAGCTCAAGTTAATAGCTACTCTTGAGGAGAAGATTGCTGATCTCATATTGGAGAACAGAAAACTGAATTCCAACTTGGTAGAGCAGGAAGAGCGACACGCCCTCCATCTTAAGGCATACCACGATGGACAAGAGAAACATTCCAAGCTTGTTCTCAAACTACAGAACAAGGCGAGTGATTTATTGTTGTGCTTTCGTTTTTTAACCCCGAATTGCCTATACTGGGGCGTAGGTTTTGCAGTATAAAGATGCGTGCGGAGGCCTCCAGCTAAAGTTACACAATGAACACGACGCGTTCAAGCGAGAAACCGTCGCGCTTCAAGGTACCATCGACCACTTAAAGGAAGAGGTAAAGAAGTTCAAGGAACAGCTGCACAAGTCGAAGGAGGAAGATGGAGCGGCCCTCAAGTCTGCCTTTGGCGAGGCAGAGAACCAAGAGCAGAGGTGGGTCGCTTTCGTATGGGTCTTCGGATTACTTCGTTGTCTTCACAGAGCGAACCAGCTCTTTGCCAGCAATAGCAAACTACGACAACAGCTCGAAGACATGAACGAAATGAACCAACGTCTCTCTGAAGACGTCCACCAGCTGTCTATTGGATGGAACGAGGCGCAAAGCCAAATGAAGGAGAAGGACGAGATGTGGAGCAAGATCCTAACGGTTCGGAGACCTCCTCCTCGATCGTACAAGCCTCATTATTTCCTCGTCCCTTCACGTAGGAGGAATGCGGTAAGGCGGTACAGACACAGAAAGCTTATCTAAAGACAACCCTGAAAGGCGCCTCAGAAGTGAAAGAAGACCTCAAAAGAGTAAAGTTGACCACTACTCGGTAAGTGGAGCTAGAGGTAAGGGGTGGAGCTAGAGGTAAGGGGTGGAGCTACGAGGTAAGAGCACATGACTGCTGCCTCTCCCACACCACACCCACACCCCGCAGAGATCTTGGGCTGCTCAAAGGAGAGCTCTTAGTCTTCTCAGAGCAGTTGGCTATGAGGGTTGAGCAGTACTGCGGTTCCCATTACAACATGAAGACAACAATGACCAATGCTCTGCAGCAAAGGGATGGGGACTACACCAAGGTGGGCGGGGTGTAGCCATGGACGAGATAATTATGTAACCATGATGATGTAATCATGATGATGTAATCATGCTGGCATAAGACTGACAATCTGGTGTGTGCAGGTGCTGACAGAGCTGAACACTCTGAGGTGTGAACATGAGGCACTGAAGACCCAGCATGTGATGGAAGTGGAGGACAGAGAGAAGAAGATTAAAGAGCTCACCTCCTCTCTTGAGCAAGCTGAACACACCAGATTGAAGCAGGAGAAGTACATTAATGAACTAAAGAGCAGGCTAGCAGATATGGTAAGCACTTTAGCCGTTAAGAAATGGTGAGCACCTGGTTGATGGTAGTGTGAGGATGATGAGTGGGTGAGGGTAGTGTGAGTGGGTGAGGGTAGTGTGAGGATGATGAGTGGGTGAGGGTAGTGTGAGGATGATGAGTGGGTGAGGGTAGTGTGAGGATGATGAGTGGGTGAGGGTAGTGTGAGGATGATGAGTGGGTGAGGGTAGTGTGAGTGGGTGAGGGTAGTGTGAGGATGATGAGTGGGTGACAGTAGTGTGAGGATGATGAGCATCTGGGTGAATGAATAAACACACCTGGTATGGCTCCCTCATTCTTTCATCTCCAACAGGAAGGGTCTGAACATGTACTTATTCATAAACACATGTCTGCTCAGAGTACGAATGCTTCACTCATCAAGGAATGCGAGACTCTCAAGAGTGCCTTAGATGAGATAGTGCAACTGTTTGTCATATCTGGTGCCACACCCCTCACTGCCACCTGTCAGTGTTCTTCTAGGAGACCAGCTGTATCTAGCAGCTCTATCCCTTCGCCCAGTGCCTTGAGCACCCCAGTAAGGGAGGGAGGGAGGGAGGGAGGGAGGGAGGGAGGGAGGGAGGGAGGGAGGGAGGGAGGGGAGGGAGGGAGGGAGGATAGCATCATGTGTTACCATTCCCTCAGCCTACAAAGTGTGATTGTCATGGCGATGCAATACGTCTCAAGGATTGGTCTGTGTCTATGGTAAAGCATGGAATGGATGCCAGAGAAAAGGGGATGAAGGTTTGTTGGTGGGGGTTGAAGAAAGGTGGGGGTTGAAGAAAGGGAATAGGAGTAAGCTTTAACCCTTTAGACCCATGAGCTAGAGCAATCATCAATGGCTGAAGCACTGAAAGGCAAGCAAGACAGAATCAAACTTCTGGAAGAGGAAATTAAAGCACACTCATCAGCTACCAGTGTGATGAAGAGTGACCTTGGAATGTGGTAAGCAAAAGATTCTTCTCGTACTGATAGTGGCCATCTTTTCAAATCTCCCCACCCTCTCCCTCCCCATCCCCTCTCCTCACCATCTTCCTCTTATCCCCATCCTCCTCTCCTCCCCATTCCCCTCCTTTCTCATACCCTCTTCTCATCAGCCATGCCAATAATCAGGACTTAAACAAAGTGAAATTGAAACTAGAACACCAGTTGGAAGAAATGAACTTGTCAGTCCCCTCCCCTAGGTTCACATTCGTTTAACCTTTGCATCACCAAATTACAGGCAGAAACAACAGGTGGAGAGGAAGCTGACACAGACCACAGCATGTTTGGACTCCATTTTGGAGGAGAAGAGCAAGAAAGAAGCCAGCAATGCCTCTCTTGAAGAAGCCATTGCTGGTCTAAGGGATCAGCTGACAAAGATGGACCAAGAGAAGGAGTTGCTTGGGTCAAGACTTGTGAGCAAAGACAACGAGGGTCGTCACCTTGAGCTGCAGCTCCAAGCTAGTGAGGAGGAGGTAAAGAAGCTGAGGGCAAGGATGTCCGAGTTGGAGCTCCATAAGATGGAACTGGAGAAAGAGCTGAACCACACAAGGATGTGTGTCTCTAAGCTGGAGTTGGAGAAGGTGGACCTACAGAATGAGCTTCGCAAGGTGAAGGAGTCAGAATACTCCATCATGGCCACTCTGAACGAGCTGAGAATGGCCAACACAAGGCTGGAGGCAGACAAGAGGCTCCTAACACAGTCCCTCCAAGAGACCACTTCCATAAAGACAAAGCTAGACGAAGAAAATGCCAAACTGGAACAGGTGAGGTTCTCCAGTGAAGAGCAGATACAAGGGTTGGTGTCTTCAGTTCGCCAGCTCAATGAGCAGATAGCTCAGTTGGACAAGAGCCTCCAAGAGGTAGAGGCATCCAAGGGTGAGCTTCAAATAGAGAGGGATAGGCAGTGTCAGGAGGTGGCAGGACTCGTGGAGTCTCTGAACAGAGCGAAGGAGGCTATAGCAGAGCTTCAGCTCCAGAAGGGAAAGTTGAACTCCAGCATAACCAAGTTAGCACGAGAGAAAGGAGACCTCATTCAAGAGAAGGCGGAGTTTGAGAAGGAGAAGATGCAGCTACAGGAGAGCCTCCGCTCAGCAGAGGAGAGGGTTAAGACCACTAGGGCAGCAATGGAGAGACTGGAGCAGAGAATAGAAGAGCTAGATATTGTGCAAGCTACATCACAACAGACTGCATTCAAGCTTCAGGAGGCCAACTTTTTACTTCAGCAGGAGAAACATGACATCAAGTTGGAGATGGATTGTTTGCAGCAAGCCAAGGAACAGGCCCTTAGTTTGCTCCAGAATGAGAAGGCTCTAGAGCTTCAGCAGGTCCTCATGAAGGCCAGAGGTCAAGAGAATGACCTCCAAGCCGCCATTGTGAAGCTGGAGTCCTCTTGTGACAGGAGGCTTTCCGAGATGGAAGAGCAGTATGCTGAGAAGGTGGAGGTCCTCACCAGTGAGCACATCAGGGTGGTCAGCCAATTGCAAGAGGCAATCACCACACTTCAAGTTACCAACCAAAATGAAGTGTGTCGTATCACCTCCCAGAAAGACCAGCTCATATCTCATATGGAGAAGGATAAGAAGCTGTTGCAAGAACAGCTGGTACAGATCCAAGAACTGCATACTGATGTATGTGAGAAGCTCCATAGCCAGCAAGCTCAATCAATGGACACCATTGCTGGTCTGAAGGTATTTCATGCTGCCTCATATCAGTCCCATTCAAAACACTATTGTTAACTATTCCCAATCCTTTCTCCTCTTTCCCCCACTCTCCCCTCCTCTGCTCTTCCAATCCTTTCTCCTCTTTCCCCCACTCTCCCCTCCTCTCCTTTTCCAATCCTTTCTCCTCTTTCCCCCACTCTCCTCCCCTCCTCTCCTCTTCCAATCCTTTCTCCTCTTTCCCCCACTCTCCTCCCCTCCTCTCCTCTTCCAATCCTTTCTCCTCTTTCCCCCACTCTCCTCCCCTCCTCTCCTCTTCCAATCCTTTCTCCTCTTTCCCCCACTCTCCTCCCCTCCTCTCCTCTTCCAATCCTTTCTTCTCTTTCCCCCACTCTCCTCCCCTCCTCTCCTCTTCCAATCCTTTCTTCTCTTTCCCCCACTCTTCCCTCCTCTCCTCTTCCAATCCTTTCTCCTCTTTCCCCCACTCTCCTCCCCTCCTCTCCTCTTCCAATCCTTTCTCCTCTTCCCCCACTCTCCTCCCCTCCTCTCCTCCTCCATCTGTTTCTTTCTGTGTACATTGTGAAACAGCTACAACTTCAGACCACTCAAAGTACTGTTAGCACTTTGGAGAAGGAGCTGTCCACAGCTGAACATCACATGCACACACTGCAGGTGATGTTGGATGACATCAAGTAAGTCCCGCCCCCAAGCTCCACCTCTCACACCTCTAGTGCTCACATCTATCCTCCTCAGAACCAGTGCAGATGGACAGGCCGAGTCCCTCAAGTTCCAGTTGAAGACCGCCTCTGAGACCATCTCCACCCTGGAACACACTCAGGACAATCTGCTGATGGACACTAAACAGCTCAAGTCCAAGAAGGAAGCCATCAAAGGCCAACTGGACGCGGCTCACAGGCAGCTGCAGCGTGCCTGTGAGGAGAGGGAGGGGCTGAGGGTGGAGTGTCAGGGCCTGAAGCAGGACGTGTGCTCACTCAGAGAGGAGCTGGCAGGCTCCAAGATGGCCGTCACCAATCTCACCGAGAGCCTCTCCAAAACAGACAACTCTCGCCTCCAGGCCGAGAAGGATGTCAAGATGTACTATGGAAGTCTCCTTACCCTGGAACAGGCTCATGCCAGATTGACTTCAGACCATGCCAGTCTGCAGGCAGTCCTCACGAGCTGCGAGACAAATGCCACATCCCTGCAGTTGGAACTAAAGCAGTGCAAGGAGAAAGGAGAAGCACTTGCACGAACAAACGAGCAGCTTACTAAGAGAGTGTCCATCCTGGAAGATCACCTGACAACACTAACCAACTCATGCAAGCAGTTGGAAGAAGAGAATGATGACTACAAACTGAAGGTGAGGAACATGGAGGAAGAGAAAGACTTGCAGAAGGCAGCCATACTCAGACTTCAGGACACTGCCAAGGCAGAGAGCGTTCATCATGCCTCAGAGAACCTGAAGCTCTCAAGTGACCTTGAGACCTGCAAGAAGAACTGCAGCACACTGAGGGATGAAGTGGCAGAATTGGAGTTTGAGCTTCAGTTATCCCAACGTGGATACAGTGACCTTGAGAGTAAGCTTGTAGCAGCAGAGAGCCTGGCTCGCCATGACAAGGACAAGCAGGCTGACCTCATGACCACCTGTAAAGCCCTTCAGGAGCGTCTCTCTGAGCTCCTCAGTATCCTGAATGGAACCCTCGGATTGAAACTGGACCTCCCATTTACTAAACAAGCTGTGAATAAGGGTGTTCCCCCAGTAGACGTAATAGAGGGAGGGGCTCCAGACTCTACTGGGTACCTATCGGAGAGTGGCATTGAGTGCTCTCTAGATGGGACACAGGGCTCCAGGGTGGGTGATGGTGGAGCTGCTTCAAGCTATGGCACACAAGTACGAGACACCATTCTGTCTCTCCACAAGCAAGTCATGGAGGGCCACAGGCAGAAGTGCGATGCTGCCTCATCCTTGCAGCTGATGGCGCTGAAACTAAAGGCTTTGGAGGAGGAGAAGGGGACAGTTGAGACACAACTCAAGATGGCCCAGGCCACTTGCTCCAGTCTCAATATGAGCATGGAGGCTCTGAGAAAGAAGCACGCAGAGAATGAGCTGATGTACATGCAGCACTCAGAGAAGATGCAAGGAGCACAGCTTGCCTCCAAGCACCTTCAAGAGCACTCTGAGAGACTGGCAATGGAGGTATCTGTCCTCAAGTCCCATGATGCTGCCAAGGAGGCAGAACTGGTGCAGCTTCAGGTCAAACACGATGACCTCAAACTGCGTCTGGCTGAGACAGAGCAACAGCTGGTGATGGCCAGAGAGAGTGCACTTATATTGGACAAATCACTGAACCAAATCACACGCAAGGAGGCGGAGCTTGTGAGCAAGACACATGAGCGCGAAGTGCAGCTGGAGAGGTTAAGAGAAGATAGACTGCAGCTAGAGGACAGGGTGACGAGGCACAAGGAAGAAATCAGCAAGGTCAAGAAGGATAAGGACACGTTGGAGGCTCAGCTGCAGCAGCTGGTACAGAGTGAGGACCACAGCAGGAGGAAGGCAGAAGCTTTGGAACACTCGGTCTCTGATGAGGAGCTGAAGAAATCTGAGATGACATCCAAGCTGCAGGAGTTAGAGTCACAGCTACGGATGGAACAAGCAGAAAAGATAATGGTGGAGTCTTCATTCAGTGAGGTACAGACAGAGAAGAAGGCATTGGAAGCACGGCTCAAGTCCCTTGAGGTCTCACTGGAGTCTGCCACAGAAAGCAGTGTAGCCTCTCAACAGCTGTGCTCCAGTCTGGAGAGAGAGAGTCATCACTTGAGGGGGGAGGTGCAGAGACTGAGAGAGGAGAATGAAAGAGTGATGGTGGAATTGAAAGCTGTCCAGTTTCAGCTTCAGAAGGTGGAGCATCAGCAAGCCTCCAAGCTAAGTCATCGTGTGCTGTCTGTCACCCAGCAAAACACAGAGCTTCTCGTAACTGTTCGAAGTCTGAAAGCAGTTGTTGGAAGCAAAGATGAAGAGTACAAGCGAAGGTACTGAGAGGGAGTGGTCTCACAGGGGTGCAAGAATGCATAGGGGGAGTGGTCTCACAGGGGTGCAAGAATGCATAGGGGGAGTGGTCTCACAGGGGTGCAAGAATGCATAGGGGGAGTGGTCTCATATAAAATAAGCTGAACACTGATTAATATTTGTAGTTAACCTTAGCCAGTTATTAATGTCATTGCCATTATCCTTGGCAACTTCTCAGACTGGAGTCTATGCAGAAGGAGATGGAGGTGTTGTGCAATACTTACAAGTCTTCAGAGACCCGATGGAAAGATAAAGAGAAAGATTATGAAGCCACCATTGGTCAACTTGAAAGGAAGGCAAGACTTGAAAATGTGTTACGAGTACACCCACCCACACACATACACACACTGAAACATGCATTCCCATATAGTGTCTTATTATACATAACAAAATTCTGTCCCCATCCCTCCCTCTGTTCTCCCTCCTCCTCCCCTCCCTCCTACTCCTCCTCCTCCCCTCCCTCCTACTCCTCCTCCTCCCCTCCCTCCTACTCCTCCTCCTCCCCTCCCTCCTACTCCTCCTCCTCCCCTCCCTCCTACTCCTCCTCCTCCCCTCCCTCCTACTCCTCCTCCTCCCCTCCCTCCTACTCCTCCTCCTCCCCTCCCTCCTACTCCTCCTCCCCTCCCTCCTACTCCTCCTCCCCTCCTCCTACTCCTCCTCCTCCCCTCCCTCCTACTCCTCCTCCTCCCCTCCCTCCTACTCCTCCTCCTCCCCTCCCTCCTACTCCTCCTCCCCTCCCTCCTACTCCTCCTCCCCTCCCTCCTACTCCTCCTCCTCCCCTCCCTCCTACTCCTCCTCCTCCCCTCCCTCCTACTCCTCCTCCTCCCCTCCCTCCTACTCCTCCTCCTCCCCTCCCTCCTACTCCTCCTCCTCCTCCCTCCCTCCTACTCCTCCTCCTCCCCTCCCTCCTACTCCTCCTCCTCCCCTCCCTCCTACTCCTCCTCCTCCCCTCCCTCCTACTCCTCCTCCCTCCTCCTACTCCTCCTCCCCTCCCTCCTACTCCTCCTCCTCCCCTCCCTCCTACTCCTCCTCCTCCCCTCCCTCCTACTCCTCCTCCTCCCTCCCTCCTACTCCTCCTCCTCCCCTCCCTCCTACTCCTCCTCCTCCCCTCCCTCCTACTCCTCCTCCTCCCCTCCCTCCTACTCCTCCTCCTCCCCTCCCTCCTACTCCTCCTCCTCCCCTCCTCCTACTCCTCCTCCTCCCCTCCCTCCTCCTCCTCCTCCTCCCCTCCCTCCTCCTCCTCCCCTCCCTCCTCCTCCTCCCCTCCCTCCTCCTCCTCCCCTCCCTCCTCCTCCTCCCCTCCCTCCTCCTCCTCCCCTCCCTCCTCCTCCTCCCCTCCCTCCTCCTCCTCCCCTCCCTCCTCCTCCTCCCCCTCCCTCCTCCCTCCTCCTCCTCCTCCCTCCCTCCCTCCTACTCCTCCTCCTCCCCTCCCTCCTACCTCCTCCTCCTCCTCCTCCCTCCCTCCTACTCCTCCTCCTCCCCTCCCTCCTCCTACTCCTCCTCCTCCCCTCCCTCCTACTCCTCCTCCTCCTCCCCTCCCTCCTACTCCTCCTCCTCCTCCTCCCCTCCTCTGGCATGCAGGTGAAGTCACTTGAAGACAAAATGGAGAGCGTTAGACAGAAGAGAACAGAATACTTGGAACGGGTTCGAGAACACGAGGGAAGTATCTCTGGGATGAAACCCCATCTGGATCAGCAGCCAATACCACACTCCTCAGCAGGGGGTGGAGCCAAATGTGTGCTTCCTGTGAGGCTGAGTGAGGAAGCCATGCGACTGAAGCAGAGTACCTTGGAGCTGGTCCAAAGTGCCACACCTTTCCTCACTCCCACACATCACCAGACTTTGACCACACCCCTCACAAGCACTCCTATCAAGAAAGCCTGATCCTTTTGTTTTGACTTTAAATCGTGCAATGCAGGTAGCTAGGAGGTGTAGCAATCATATCATAAGCATGTTTAACCCCTCTACCCCCGTGTATCATCAACCCCTCTACCCCTCTACCCCTTGTAATCACTTTTGCCCACTTTTGCCCCTACTATGTGGTTTCTCATATTAACCTTTACAATGTCCCTCTGGTCTGGGCACCCCTGAAGTGCCCTCTTCATGTGTGTAACCATAGCAACCATAGCAACCCGAGATGGTGTTGACCACAGCTGAGGTGTGTGCATCATACCACACACACACACACACACATGCACACACACACACATGCACACACACACATGCACACACACACATGCACACACATGCACATACACATGCACACACACACACATGCACACACACACACACGTTTTAAAATTGTTTTCGACTGGCTAAAATGAACAAGATCATCAACCCAAACACACAATCCCTTCACAAACATCACATGGTGCCATGTGGATTGCATGTCAGTAGCACTTCTGACATGCAATCACTTCCTAGCCTTCTCCACACCTGATCCTGCCATTGCTAGGACCTTATCCCCTGCACCTGAAAGGAAGCAACACAAGCAAGGTCACATGTGGCAGCCATGGTGACAGAAAGGCAACCATGGCAACATAACATACACTTAAGAGTCATGAGGGACACATCATAGCCATCTAAATGGTGATGATGAAAGTGATGGAGGTGGTGATGATGAAAGTGTTGGAGGTGGTGATGATGAAAGTGATGGAGGTGGTGATGATGAAAGTGATGGAGCTGGTGATGATGAATGTGATGAAGGTGGTGATGATGATGCCATCATGATGGGGTATCTGACATTGAATAACAAAACAACAGGACACTTGCAACATCCATTTGAATGTGCAAACTCTGGGACAGCATAAGGCAATTAAACTCCTCTATGAGCTGAGACACCCCTCCCGCTATGGACCTCCCGCTATGGACCTCCCTCTATGGACCTCCCTCTATGGACCTCCCTCTATGGAGCTCCCTCTATGGACCTCCCTCTATGGGACCTCCCTCTATGGACCTCCCTCTATGGACCTCTCTCTATGGGCCTCCATCTATGGGCCTCCCTCTATGGACCTCCCTCTATGGACCTCCCTCTATGGGCCTCCATCTATGGGCCTCCATCTATGGACCTCTATGGACCTCCCTCTATGGACCTCCCTCTATGGACCTCCCTCTATGACCTCCCTCTATGGACCTCCCTCCTCTATGAACTTCCTACATTGTGGGGACTGAGGACATCACAGCACAGCTTCCCACATCCTTCCCTCTGACCTCAAGTCTGTGTGACCTCACACACACACACACACACACACACACACACACACACACACACACACACACACACACACCATGACAAACCTGTTTGGGGTGAGACCTTCTCAAACTCAGCCAAAGCTGCACTTGTGTGTGTTGTAAGGAACTCCAGCTCAACAGGAGAGAGCTGGACATACAATGGAATGAGTTGTACACATCACCTCCTCCCCAAAGCACACATCACTCCTCTCCATCACCTTTTCCCCAAGCTTTCTCAGAGCTGTCAGAATCTCAACAGCCTGTTGGTTATAAACATCCTGGGGTAGTTTTCCAACCTTCAAGTCTCTCTGCATCTGTAGAGTAGATCACCTTCTTGACGACTAACACATATATATGCATGCCACAGACACACAAAACCATCACCACCATCACCACCACCACCATCACCACCCCACATAAACACAAACACACCTCGGTTAGTCGCTGTCTCAATTGCCCTGGCTGCTTCTTTGCAAACATTCTGATGACTTCGGGTGTCTTGAAGGCTTCGCTGATGGCGCCTCGGATAGCCTGCACGGGAAAATGGACGACACAAATGCCACTCCCCCCCACACCCTGAAGCATACCAGTTGCATTCTGTTTAGCTCGTCGACTAATGTCATATTGCCTTCCTTCATTTTAGACAGCGACTGGTTGAATTCTTTAAGCTGTTCGATAGTCTCCTTCTTCGTCTCCTCGTACTCCTCTGGCTCCAAGTCGACTCTATATTGGGCGTAAGTGCACCTTGCTAGAGGGAACATGGCCTGACCTTGCTTCCTCTAGGTCCGCTAGTTGCGCCATAAGGCGGTCTAGCTGTTCTTCGAGATTTTGCTTTAACTTCTGTGTTTCCGAAACTCCCCTCGACATGGTATTGTGAATTAGTGTAAATTATTGCCTCGGTCGTGCCCAGTGTTTCGTGTTGGAGAAATGTGTCAATTTACAAGTTTACAAAAGTTGCGTAATGTAGGATCATAGATCATGCGAGTGCTTGCTGCGTATTGTCATCCTGTGAGTGCCTGGCGTGTCAGAATGGCTACACAAGTTTTTGCCGCGGCAACGAGCGGTACTGCAAGCGAAATGCCTGACGCAGAGCTGATCTCGAAGGTTGGAAAGAACCTTGTACAGAATGTGAAGACTAAAGAGGTAGTTTGGATGGTTGTGTAGCACTGTTATACCCATGCCGTCTGTCTTCTTACGCGTTGCTTAGGAGGTGCCCATTGAGACATTTTGGTCAGAGAAAACTGCTGTGATTATGTTTCTGAGGCGATTTGGATGACAATTGTGTCGGCTTGGTGCTTTGAAAATAAGCGCCATAAAGCCGACACTCGATGCACACAACATCAACATGGTTGCCATCGGACTGGAACAGTTGGGCGCTGAAGAGTTCGTAGCCAGAGAGTTCTTCAAAGGCGGTAAGACTTTTCGGACGGGGTGCATTGCTTCAAGAGTGTGTAATGTAGCCTACTTGATGCGTGCAACGGGCTGGCAAGTGAACTTGAGCGGCAGGAAATAAGCTCTACTCGTGTTTACGGAAGTGGCTTGATTTTCTATAGAGGTCTACGTTGACGAGAAGAAGACGGCATACCAAACACTCGGTTACAAGCAGTTCGGGTGGTTCTCCATTATCAAAGCTCTGCTAAGCTACATCTCCAGGACGGCTATTAGCGAGGTGAGAGGGGACGAAGG
Organism: Ephydatia muelleri; assembly: GCA_013339895.1. Taxonomy (NCBI): domain Eukaryota; kingdom Metazoa; phylum Porifera; class Demospongiae; order Spongillida; family Spongillidae; genus Ephydatia; species Ephydatia muelleri. The sequence continues at coordinate 10,768,652 of JABACO010000008.1, read as the reverse complement.
TGGGCCACCGGTATGAAAGGATTATGTTGTCTGCTGGGTTTGTGTGACCATTTCAAGTGCGTATTCACTTTTGTGGTCTCGTTCTAAGGCACGTGCTAAGAATGTTGAGGGGAACATGTCAGGAGATGGACTGCAGAATGGAGGCCTGCTCATAGTTAGCAAGGGAGGAGAACGGGTGCTGTTGAACCACAAGGAGGATACCCCAGGGGACCATGTCAGTAACGCAGTGATACTGAGAGCCCTTGGCATTTCAGAGTAAGTCCATTTATGTCTCCCTGTGTGCAAGATGTGTGTGTGTGTGGGTATGGATGTGTGTGTGTGTGTGTGCAGGTGTGCGTTGCAGGTGTGTGGTGTGCGTGCGTGCAAGGTGTGCACATTGAAGAATGTTTCATTGTTTTGGGTTTGTTGTGTATGCACATTGTATTGATGGGGACATGCAGCAGCATTGTCACACACACAACCTTTGCCTCACAGGGTTGGTGTGCTGTGTGTGCATGTGACATTGTGACCTCGTATGGTGTGTTGTGACATGGTATTCCACAGAGGCGGGAGTGAGAAGAATCAGTCACCTCCACCAGCTGAGTGTTCTGAAGAAGCTTGTGCCATGCCCTCCAAATCAAAGTAGACAACCAGCTGATGTCATTAATAACTAGTTTGTAATGGTAATAACTTGGTCTTGCATGAAATCTTGAAACTAGCTGATTAATTCCAAATAAGGAAATCAGTTGGTGGAATGTGTGTATTCAATGCATCATCAAGTTTGTTGCTTACTTACTCACTATGAGATGAGAGATATATAGTTCTGTATAACTGAGGAACATCTCTGTTCCTTTGCCCTTGAACTGGTTCTTTTTTCTTAATGGTAAGTTCCTGTTCAAGGAATGGATGACTAAACAGCTTTGGTCACAGCTGTTTGCGACTGGACATTTAGTTGTGTTACGGTATATGGTGTACAAATGGATTCATTATCATTGTCATGATACATTGAACGCTTTGTCTTGCAAGAAGCTTGCTATTAGAAACCTATGAAGTAGCACCAGCAATCAAACACATTTATATAACGATTCCTATTTAATGCACACGCCTAGTTGTATAAGTATATGCAGTACTGCAAGAGTGAACAGGTGTTACAGAAGCTCTAATATCATCTAGCCGCCTATTTTACACACAGTTAAGTTTGACATAGACACAAAGTAAAAGGTTTATGTGGTCTGCTACGTGCGGACTGCTGTTTTCAGACTAAAAAGGTTACTTGTTTTCTAGGAATACTGTTGCAGTTGTTCAAAATAAGCTGATTGGAGATACCACCACACAAACAGGTTCAGCTGCATTGCCAGAGTGTGTGCCAAACTGGTGTTTGATAGAGGACAACATATCAGTGTAAGTATTTACTCAACTGAGCCTCCAAAGGTGTTTGGTATGTGTCACTTCCTCTGAGCAGGATCAGCCATTTACCTGAAAGCTATTATAACCCCTGCAACTCCTGCAAGCGTTCCCTTAAGGCAATGGCTGCTGCAGCACAGGGGGTGCCATGTAGGTACTGGCATGATCGAACACACATGCAAATGAGATGTGTGTGGTGAAGCGTCACACATGTCATTGTTGCTCTGACACCCTTATGATGTCATTGTTGCTCTGACACCCTTATGATGTCATTGTTGCTCTGACACCCTTATGATGTCATTGTTGCTCTGACACCCTTATGATGTCATTGTTGCTCTGACACCCTTATGATGTCATTGTTGCTCTGACACCCTTATGATGTCATTGTTGCTCTGACACCCTTATGATGTCATTGTTGCTCTGACACCCTTATGATGTCATTGTTGCTCTGACACCCTTATGATGTCATTGTTGCTCTGACACCCTTATGATGTCATTGTTGCTCTGACACCCTTATGATGTCATTGTTGCTCTGACACCCTTATGATGTCATTGTTGCTCTGACACCCTTATGATGTCATTGTTGCTCTGACACCCTTATGAATGTTTAATGTTATGCTCACACACAGGAGTGTGAACACTTCATGTCCACACATAAAGTGAGAAGGCCATCAAAACTGGCTCTAAAGAAGGGTGTGCTGATAAGTTTTGCAAGTACCACCATCACCATGACACAACACTTGTGTGTCCCGAATGATTAATCAAGAAATGGATAGTACAGTGTCCTTTCTGCTATGACTCAGCACCATTCACCCACCTTGGCTTGGTATCAAATACTCCTAGGACATCAGAGCTGAAAGTATTAATGCAAGGGGCCTTGACCCAGGAAACTCCCATGCCGTGGTTCATACATTACCCACATCAAACCAATGGACCAAAAACCAAATTTGAAACATTCCTACAAAGTGCTATGAAGCCCACTAAACCATGAAATTCAAAGGCATGACATTCAAAGGAGAATGTTGTCTAAATAACGTCCATTACATTGACACCACCACAAACCAAGGAATAAAATAAGCATCTCACCAACGACAAACCAGCATTGTCCTGAGTGCATCACACACCTCCTACCTAATCAAGGACCAGCAGATCCTGAAATTCCGAACTGATGACATTCCTATTCGCTGTTGGTGCAATGGGGCCCTAATCCTGTGTATTCCATATATCCCATGTAGGCCATCACACTCCTATTCTCCTATTGTGCATTCAGTGTTTGTTTTGTGTGTGTGTGTGTGTGCATGTGTGCGTGCGTGTGTGTGCGTGTGTATGTGTGTGTGTGCATGTGTTTAGACTAGAGCATAATGGAATCTCGCAATCTGATTGGTCGATAACAGGTACCTTATTTCGCGTAGAGACCTCGTTAGCCTAATCGCGTCCTCTAAATGCCAGCGGGAGGGTATTCTACGGTAGAATACCGCACTTAGAATACCCGCCAATTAACCTTCCTACTGCGGAAGGCATATATATATGCCAAATAATTGCTCTCGCGTAATGCGACGGGCATATATTATATATGCCCAGCAGGATGATTGAACTGTAACGCCTGTTTCCGCGCGAAGCGAAGCGTTCATTACAGCACTGTTGTTTAGAACAAAGACTCCCGACATCTGCATGCAATTCGCCGTGTAGCAAACTTATACCTGTCAGCCGTATTTGAAAACCGTATCTAGTAAGCCTAACTCCATTTGTAGCCCACAACAGGTGCTTGCGTCTAAGTGTCTTAAAAGCAATAAAAAGTGGTTAGATACGTCAAAACCGGTATAAAACCCCTTAAATGAACATGTAGGTTCTTAGAAAGCTAATTCTCAGAGTAACAGAGACTTCTCCCATGTAAGCGTGCGATAACGTACGATACGGCACGAAAACAACGTTCGCACAGTGTATGGAACACACAGGTAGCGTTAAAAAGGCATAGCCGGTGAAGCTGGGGCACTTACCAACGTGTGTTGACGAAATAGGAAATACAGAGCACAGAGTTGTAACGAAAACGTTCGAAACGGGAATAGCAAGCTACTATGCCTTTCGTCACGTTATGAATAATTAATGAGCAGCAGCAGGAGGGTTAAGATCCCGTTACTACACAAAAACTGCGCTTGCGCAATGGATAATGTACACTGTAACGGCATTGGTTACTATAAACGTAAACATGCGCGTTGCTATAATCTAAATCAGTTAGATACTGTCACCTTCGTGATCTATCGTGATTTAGAATACCCGCAGTGGCGGATACAGAGGGGGGGGGGGGGGGGGGGGGGGGGGGGGCAACTGGGTTTTGCCCCCCCCCCCGCCAAATATTCATAGCCAAGGGGTGGTGCCTTACACGACGTGCGAAATTTACGTGCAAAGGCACAGGCTGCGTGCCAGCCGGTGCGGCGCCATGCAGTCTACCACATCGGACAGGCATATACATGCTCTATATTATATAACTTCCGCGACAGCTGGAATTGTTCTTGGTGTGTTTGAGTGCATGACTGAGTACAAATATTTCAAGTCAAATCTATCGCTAGCTTTTATTAGCACTGCAGGTAGGCCTATGTAGTAAATCCCTACCGTCAAAATAAACATTACTCGGTTTTTGACGTTGAAGTTATTCTGGACTGACAGATCTGATGGAGCCTCTGAGTCGAAAGCGACCTAGATGAGACTAAAGATATCCTTGTCAACCGGTCAGGGCTAGTCTCGTACCCAGACCCACCATGACGTAAGTGTTTATCGCTTACACTACGACAGGTGGTGTCTGTCGATAAACACTTACGTCATGGTGGGTCTGGGTACGAGACTAGGTCAGGGCCAAGTATGACTATGACTGCATCTACATTTAGCTAGAGTATTGCGATTTTGGTGCAGTTTTTATGTACTTTTGGGGGGGGGGTTCAACGCAAAAAGCATTGGGCTTCTGGGGCTCCGCCTCCTGCTTCGCCCCACCCCCTGCCACACCCTCGCCTGTGCCCCCCCCCCCCCCTCGCTACCAATTCCTGGATCAGCCACTGTACCCTCGGGCCCTTAGTAGCGCCCTCGCTACGCTCGGGACGCTGCACCCTCGGGGTATTCTAAATCACGTAGATCCCTCGGTTCCAGTATCTAACCAGCCCTACGCAAAAATATATTGTTATACAATATATTGCAATATATTGTCTACAATATATTGTATTGTATTAGTTAACAATACCAATATATTGTATTGTAGTAGTTAGCAATAACAATATATTGTATTGTATTGTTGACAAAAAGGTGTTTTTAATCAGACTGAACTTAGTCTCATATTTATACGTGTCAAACCACATCAATCTTGTATTGTGCAGTAGGGCTGTGGTAAATAAATTTCAAAATGTTTCAAACGACGCGCACCACAACACCGCCCACTTTTCAAGCAGCTGGTAGACATGAAACGGCTGGAAAAAAGCAAAAATAAATATTACTAACCATTCATAGTGACACTGAGTGCACTTACCAAACTAAAGAGAAGTCAGGACATCGAGAAAGTGAATTATAATTAAAATAATAATAATAATATTGTATTAATTCAATTTGATTGTGTAAAGAGCATGCATTTTTAGAGCAGGTACTGCACAATGTGTAAGATGCTAGTGAAATGCATAGAATGATGGGACCTGCATGGTGGTTTAAAACATTGCAATATTGTATTGCAATATATTGTATTGTTATAATGGAATATTGCAATATATTGTATTGTTACAATGGAATATTGCAATATATTGTATTGTTATAATGGAGTATTGCAATATATTGTATTGTTGTAATGGAATATTGCAATATAATTATTGCTGAATATCAGTACAACCAATACAATAACAATATTATTGTGCCTAGCGCTGTATCTAACTATTATGTGTGCATGTGCGTGTGTGTGTGTGTGCACGTGTGCGTGTGTGTGTGTGCATGTGTGCATGAATTTCATGCAGTTATGTTATGATGCATGCAACTGAGATGGCTTCTTTTGCTTTCATGACCATCGCTATGGACATGACGTGGTCACATGAAGCAAATCGACCACGACATGTCCATAGCGATGGTCATAAAAGCGAAAGAAGCCATCTTGCATCACTACATAACTGCATGTCTTCTAGCTGTGGTGGTCACACACGCAAGACAAGCTAGAAATCAATCTAAATGTGATAGACAAAACGAGATCATCTCACGAGCTATTATATATGACCGTCAAAACGACAGCCTTATTAATTAAATAAATTGTACGTTCAGATTGAACGATTAATGTAAAAGTCCGTCATGAAATCGAAATCAGTGATTGATTTGACGTGTCTTTTTTGTCAGCTTGTATCGCCCCACTCGGTACGAAAGTTGACATCACGCATGAGTAACAGGGACGTGCAACATGCATGTAGTACGCATGCATGATGAATCAGCAAAGTGTGCACCTTAGTTGGAATGTGTATCAATGACGATAGTAGTTTATATAGGCAGGTTTTCGGAATACCCCATGTGACAAACGGGGCTGTGAGGAAAGTTATTCCTATACTGATGAAGATTATAATGGTTTCCTGTTTCCATCATATTAAGTGAAGGAACCTTCATGCCCTATCCTGTATCGTTGCCCTGACATTTTGAAATGCAACGTCAACATATTCTGTCTTATGTGTATACATTATGTGTATGTGTGGGTCAGGATCATTATAATTGGCAGTTTCACCGCTCAGTATCACCTACTGTGCCTACGACGTGATTGTAATGAACGAGACCGTAATGAACGAGGCAGACAGTAGTTGGGACCATCACGTTCCGTCGGTTTGGTCAGGTTGCAAGCACTGCCCAGAGTTGGCAGTCAAACCGGATTGCTAAGATTTCAAAGAAAGAGCTGGTCTTAATGGTTAACAAATATCGCACATCTGATAAGCACATATACGTTAGTACAGGTTTGCAACTCCACACCAAGGGAGAGGTCAACAATTTATTACGTCAACGCGCTGCATGAGCAATAATTATTAGTCTTCGTGCAGTACTTTGACCCTTGCACTGTATATAACCCCAAGTCAGCTCGGGGCCACCCCGTGCGTGTACCAATGCACAATCATAGCTCTTTGTAGCTTGACTAAAAATTTGCATGAAAATGGCTACAATGTAGCACACGGCCCAGGGCATCATGCTGTAGTGTTTGTATTATGACATGCAATAAAAACATGACGTAATCGAATTCATAGCGTTGAATTGAAAGTATATAAATGGCGTAGTGTTCGTCATTAAATACAAAGAACAGTGATATCATGGCGCTACCAGATAGAACGCTACCAGATAGAACTTCAACAATCCGCGGGCAGTGCTTAGCTCTTCCGCACTGCATGAGGCACGCAATGGTCCGAAGTTTCGCGACAAAAAAGGTCAGTCAGTAGCCTGCACTGCGGCGTTGTGGCTCCACCCCTTGATTCAATCCCGCAAAACAGGCTGTCTCGTTGGACACGCTTTGCGCGGACAAGGCAACTGTGTTCATGATCCTGAGAGATTTTGCTTCTCACTCGTGCCGCCTGGGCGCTCTCAAGCTGAATGGAATCAAATCTACTTTGGAAACGCACGATGTCAACGTGGTCGTTATCGGGCGCGAGGAAGCCGGCTCTCACGATTTTGTGACACGCGAGTTTTTCAGTGGAGGTATGGACGCCATTTCAACCCAAAGATTGAAGCGCTTAAATAAAGTACACTTCTTGCAGACATATATGTTCTTGACAAGACTTCGACGACAAAGTTTAACCCGCTTGAGTTTCTCAGCAGCTTGTTCTTGCCAAAGGAATGGCAGCTGGTAAGACAATATAAGAAGCCCTAATAGCAATGAAATTTAATTTCTCCACCCACGCAGCAGCAGGAAGTTTTAGATGACCAGTCGGATATGAAATTAGCTGATTACGAGTTTGGAGGAGTCGTAGTGGTGTGCCAGGGTGGTGACAGGGTGCTTCTTAACCACCGTCAAACTAGCCTTGCCGATCACATTTCAAACCATACCATTCTAAAGACCCTTGGAATACCACGGTACGTGGAACGCTGCCTCTTGCGTACGTGTGTCACATGACACGGTCCTTTCTCTAGTTCTCAAAGTCCAAACACTAATATCTGAGACCCCCACGGTGGCAGCACCTATGCGTGTCCTTGGGAGTTTCCCTGCCTCCGCGCCTATGACCAAATCGATAACGCGCGATTTGCACCTTGCGCAGTGAATTGAGATATAATGATATTTGTGTTTGCATATCAAATGAGACACGTGTGTGCAGCTGACGTATTAATACGTATTACTGCTCTGGCATTTAAGCGCAGCCTACTGCGAGCAGCTCGATTGAACGGCCAGCTTCTTGGCTCCCTGGAGTAGACTTCATGCCTCATAGCCCCATAGACTAATCACCTCTGCGATTAAAGAGATACACATCCAACCTCTGTCCAGTCAGGGAACATCAGTTCTTCTCCCTCTGCAGTTAACGTTCTGCGTAGGGGTAGGTAACGCGCTCACTTCAGACACAAATTGTTGTTGAAGCTGATTGACTATTAAATTGTACGTACATAGGATGCTCTGGGGGAGGGTTACGTCACCATCTCACAGCTAAAGATAGTTTCTTGCACAACATGAAGCCGCCATAGTGCAACCACTCACACGTAGAATAACCACGATTTCTTTATGCTCACGACAGGTGCTAAACGTAAGGAGTGAGTGCCGTTCAACTAATTGTGTCGTGTCAGTATTTAAAAGCCGCCATTGTGCAACAACTCCACATGTGCACACACATTCACTAAGGCAATCACCTATGCAAACACGGCGACTTAACTACTTCCAGATGCCAAATGAAGCTTATTAGATTAACAGATCAAGTAGACTCGCCACTTGGACAAATTGTTCGATTGTTTTGTGGACATTGTATTACAATAGAACTGAGAAAAATTCCCTCAGCGGGAGCAACTCGAGGATAACAATACACAGGCGAAGACGGGGAGAAATTATTTCGGCATACTCTTAACCGCAATCGCCGCCTCTTCATCCATGGCAGCAAGTACAGTTACCAGTAACTGCTCCTCCTTCTCGAACCGTTCTTGTATTTCCTTGCCCAGATCGCCCTCTGGCAAACGGATGTCCTCACGAACGTCTCCACCTTCAGTCATCAGACTGAGAAATCCATCTTGAATCCCTATCAACTATTGGAATGGAAGAGACCTCGATGAATTTTTCTTCTCGTGCAAGATGTCACACGTATACAAGCCTCACCTGCATGTCCTGACGCTTCACGTTCGGAACGTCCACGTTGTGTGTCGATGGACTTAAGTCTTCATACTTCTTTCCATTGAATATATCGATACCAACTATGTGAACCTTGGCATGGCCGTGTTTCCCAGTCTTGGACGTCGACATTTCGACTATCTTACACGGCCTATCTTTGATCACCATGAACCCGTTCTTCCTTAGCGACGAGCACTGAGCTGGGTAGGTTTTGGAGGCCCCTGCATCTGCACTTGCGAATTCTTCTTGGTCTTCCGCCATTTCTCTGGGTACTTTGTATTGGACAAAAGGCACAGGTGACGCGTATATGAGAGGCGTGGAAAGGCCCCACAGTGTCAAAAATAACAGCCGTAACACAAGGACACCTCAATGGTGTCCACAGGGGTACGTTCGGCCAATGTGAACAAACGCTGCATAGACACACACACAAACATATACCCACCTTACCTCTGCTGACGGCGTGGAACGTGGATTAAATAACTACTGCGCATGCTCAAAATCTATGTGCTCACGTGGGGTAAAAATATGATCTACAAGTGGGCCAACTTTTTGTTTCTAAAGTTGGCAATAGTACTTGCTGCATAGATATTTCAACCGTTCATGTAATACACAGATATGTCACGTGGCCCATTCACATAAAGCTTCTCTGTTCACAATTTTAATTAAACAAGATGGTCGCTAGTATATTAGAACGATACTGTTGTAATCCACACCTCATTTGATATGCTACGTGTTGAGCAAGCCATATCAACTCCACTGGAAGTCAGATACGTACGAAGCATGCATTAACAAAACCAATCTAGTTCAGAAACATCCCATATACACAAGCGCTTTGCTGCGTTTCCTTTAGACGCGCAGCCCACACCAGTATACCATTATCGTTGGGGACCAAGTTGATGGAGCGAACGCCAGACACATTTCCAATAAGGTCAGTGGCGGCATTGCTGGTGGAGAAAAGCATATGACTATCGTACCTTTCGACACAAAAATCACAGCTCTGTTTTTAAAAATTAATAATCGGTGCCATGGTATATTGTTTCTCTTCGGTCACATTGGCACCTGCAGAGTGTGTGGGAGGAGCCTTCTGGTAAAGAAGAAAAACGTCATATCAGTGCACAGTCTTCATCGAATGACTTTACAGTGTACGTAGTAACTGATATCCAGTCTTAACTAGGTGATGGACAGGTCCACAACATATCATTGCTACACAACCATCTATCAGTGGAAGATACATGCTGACATGTGAAACCATAGATACTTTAGAGAATATCTATGGTAAAATGTAACCCCAGATTTGACGTCCCAAAAGAGGTGTCAAGCACATACCCACATCATATGCACTAAAAATATTTCTATATGTGGTGTAGGAAGGATGTACTGCATTTCTGATATCTTATACATAAGTCATAGTGTTCAACTTATGTGTGCTTACCTGGGCTACCTGGGCTACCTGGGCTCAAGAGATCTTCATGAGGTCTGTTGAGGACTTAGAAGAAGCCTGCCATAGTGACGGTCTGTGGCTCATCTTTGTCACCAGCCTGCCATCAAACTGCATGTGTAATGTGCTGCATTGCCAAAGTTTCAGATGATGAAGGCAAGGTACGTGGTGGTCCAGGATGAACTGGCAACAGTAGAGGCTGTGAACCTATGCAGATGTGTGTTTGGAGGAATTTCATCACAACAGCCCATGGTCAACCAAGCAGAGGACAAGAGGAATTGTGCAAAAAATATGGTATGATTATAGCAATGTCATAGCAACACAAACAGGAGAGTTAAATCACACAACCACAAAAGTCATGAAAATGGCTTAAGATTCGCAACAGGCACAATTCACTGCCTACAGTCACTCAAGATGAAGCAACAGTGGTGGTTACATTGCACATCCATAAGGCACTTCGGGTACATACTAATGAAACTAGCCATCAAATATCATGTGTCTGCAACAGAAACATCCGCCAAATTCAGCAGAACTTCTCACTCCTTGGACAGTACCACAAACATATGGCCTGCTGTTCGTAGATGAAAGGAGAGTACTTGTATGGACACCTCTGAATCACCATTTTCTAGCAACATAGTGCACTGGCTACATCACAATCATCCAGAATGTTGGTAGTGATTGTGGGTGCCCCTCATAGACATCTAGTCCCCAGTCCCCACATATATACGTACAAGGTGTCCAGGATAATACAGAAATTGTTATCAAAATTTTTCCCGTGCATGGGGCCATTTAGGGTATCATTTCATGATGCTCCCATTTCCCTGCAAACTATTGTCCCCATGAGGAAAGTGCTTTGTGGCCATCACGTGTGGCCATCACGTTAGGTTCAACACCTTGCAGAGGCCCTACGCCAGCTAAGCATACATAAGAAGGTACTCAACCATCCGTCGGGTCCCCAGACTAAAATCCCGATTCCCCCCCCCCCAAAGCCTAATACTATCGTCAACCACGAAGTACACGGTAAGCTCACTTGAATTTATCCGTGTCTAATAACCCCCACCCCACAAAATAATATATGGCAACTAGTCCACGTGCACACAACTGAGTACACGTACATGTACCTTGTCTTCTTTGGTTCCCTCATTTAGTTTATCCATAGAATTTGTCTGCCTAGTAGATGATGTGCTTCAAAGTGGAGATGTCCGTCAAAAGTTTTCGGGAGCCGTGGAGATATAACAAAGCAATTTTATTTTGGCAAATGGCCGGCCGCAAACAGCTGTAGATCATTAATTAGAATTTAACAGTCGTTATGGATTAAAATGTTCTGGAGAACCGTTATAACGGCCGTATTGCGCACGTCTACTGCAGCTGCCCCCAACGGACACACTTACTGGCAAAGTGTGACTCGAGGATGCTGCAGTACATCAGCGCTAAGCTTGCTTACTTCGTCGTTGGTTCATGCACCAGTGAGACTGAGCGCATCGTTTCGCTATCCGCAAGGGGAAGAGTTGACACAAGAAGAGCACCCCATTCTGGGCGGCCTGTCTCCAACGGACCTTGTACTGCTGTCGTGTGGCAAAATGGTTCACGAGAGTAACATGTTTCGAACGATTTATCCTTTGGACATCGTTTTCTATGATGCATTCACGCAACCTAACTCCCTTTCTGGGAAGCGACTGCTGGCAATGGACCCGCTCTCCACCCATAACGGTATAATGTCAGATCCTTTCACCTCGATCATGCCACTGGTGGAACCCACAGAGGAGAAGCTCGAGATAACAGACTCCGACCAGGTAGAGCACAGGAGGGTCAGATGTAGCAGTGTGATTAAGAAGCGGAAGAAGAAGATGAACAAGCACAAGTATCGAAAGTGGAGGAAAAAGATGCGTTTCCTAAGACAGCGGTTAGGAAAATAAGTGTAATTGATGTATAGCGTATGTTGTGCAGATTGCTATCCCCACGTGTGTGTGTGCACATGAATTAGGGATGAATTATTATAAGTTATTCACTTCTTCGTAACGAGTCTTTCTCTTTTCCGAATCGTGGTCAATGGTTTTGCCTTTGGCTTCTGGCTGGATCCGGCAGGTGTGGAAGCCTTGGCAGGTGGGGTGAGGAGGAACAGCTGCTCCATAGATGACTGAACATGTGGTGTTGTGGGGAATTCCCTGTAAACACACACACACACACACACACACACACACACACACACACACATAGAAATACGCAAGATGGTAATAGCAAAATGTTTACCTTGCCTGCACCCTGCTTGAAACGGGTGTGGTCACAGAGGTTTGAGACACAAAGCTGCTATCTTTGGAGTCAGTTCCCTCTTGGAGCCTCCTAAGGCGAGATCGAGTCATTGGTGGAGAAAAAACGAACTCCTTGGTTGGGAGCGAGGGGCCTTTTGTTTCTTGCGGCCCGCCTATTGGCTTAGAAGATGACACAATGGCAGCTGGGTGTGAGAATGTGTAGCTCTGCTGTTGCTGTGCAACATCTGATGGTGCTGGCTGGTTTGTTACTGCCACATCTCCTTGCTCTGCAGTCTCGTTGAGCTGTTTAGCCTTTTTTGGTTTCAGCTCTGAAAGACGTTTAATGTGCAATCTAATGCCCTTCTTCCTCTTTATACTCCGAATGTCTGATTCCATAATGGGCTCAAAGAAGCTACGCTTTTCCCTTCCTGAGGCAGATGAAGATGGTGTGAGAGATGCTTGTGTAAGGTGTGAAGTGGTCTCAAGGTGTGAAGTGATCTTTAATGAGGTAGAAGCATGTGATACCTCCTCCTCCCCAGGCAGAGCACATAAGGTGGTGGGTGTGTCCAATACCGGAGGAGGTGGGGTGTGCCTGGCGAGAGGTACAGCAGACTGCTGGCTAGATGATGTAGTTGTGCCAGAAAATGCAGTTCTTCGTAGCGTGGGGAGACTGTACTGTCCACGCTGTGCTTTCCTGAGAAGGTGGTGTGAATCCTCTTCACGAGACACTGGCTCTCCAGACACCACATCCTGCTTCTGTTCCTCACTTCTCTGCACTTGCTGCTTGCTCTTTGTTGGATGCCGTAGTACAACGGGCTTTGGCACCTGCTCCTGCTGCTTCAGGACTTGCTCTGATTGGTCCCGCTGCTTCAGAACTTGCTCTGATTGGTCCCGCTGCTTCAGAACTTGCTCTGATTGGTCCCGCTGCTTCAGAACGTGCTCTGATTGGTCCCGCTGCTTCAGAACTTGCTCTGATTGGTCCCGCTGCTTCAGGACGTGCTCTGATTGGTCCCGCTGCTGAAATGAGCTTTCTGCTTGCACTCGCTTTTCCTTCTTTCCTGATTTTCTCCTGTGTGTAGCTCGTTGTACCTCATACTGTACTTCAATGGCTTGTACCTTCTCCATCTCTTCCTGTAATTGCTGTACCACTCTTTCTTCTGTTGTTTCTTCTTGAATTTGTTCAACCTGCACCTCTTCCTGTACTTGCTCCACCCCTTCCTGTTCAACCTCCACCTCTTCCTGTACTTGCTCCACCACTTCCTGTTCAACCTCCACCTCTTCCTGTACTTGCTCCATCTGTTCAAGCTCCACCTCTTCCTGTACTTGCTCCACCCCTTCCTGTTCAAGCTCCACCTCTTCATGTACTTGCTCCACTCCTTCCTGTTCAACCTCTATCTCTTCCTGTACTTGCGTCTCTCCTTGTCCAGTCTCCATTCCACTCTCCTTCACCTCTCTATCTCTCTGGATTTCCCCCTCCCCTTGTTCGATCTGATGTTGCTCCACCTCTTCCTGTTCTTGCCTCACTCCCACCTCTACCTCCTCTCCCATCTCTAAGCCATCACCTGGGTGTCCCTCAGCCGCAGCAGTCGGGAGCATGCCATTTCCTGTCACATGACAATCCCAAATCAATGGGATGGCTGCCAGCTTTGGCAGCTGACGTGGAGATGAGGTCTCAAGCTGTGAAGGGGACTGTGTTGGAGTCACAAACTCGTCAGATGCATCGCACTGGCAGAGGTGTGCTCTGTGCCAACCGAAGACATGGTGAGGAGGAGGCCGGAACTGGTATCTGACGATACTGATCAAGGGATCTGCAATGTACACAAGGCATAGTTTCAACGTATTCAGTTGCTAAAGAAGTCACAAACTCTACCTGACAGGTGGGTGGTCTGGTGATGGCGACTTTAATGGTTTGCCTTCTACTGCAAACCTAATCTTCCTATTGTTACTGGCTGAATGATCCATGGCTGCCATAGCAACTGTCTCAACCCTAGTGCCCTCAGGGGAGGCTGGGGCAGGTGCTGTGTCCTCTTCCTCTGGCAACAAAGGTTTCATCTTCAAGATGGAGTGTGGAGTATTCCGAGTTGCAATCCCTGGGGATAAATAAAATGGAGGCCTTGGGGGCTGTGTGGATGGTGTGTGTGTGTGTGTGTGTGTGTGTGTGTGTGGATGGTGTGTCATGTGTGTGTGTGTGTGCATGTGTGTGTGTGTGCATGTGTGTGTGCATGTGTGTGTGTGTGTGCATGTGTGTGTGTGTGCATGTGTGTGTGTGTGTGTGCATGTGTGTGTGCATGTGTTAGGCTATTGTTTGGGTTAGTAAATTTTTTTTACCATCACTGACGATTTCAGATGAGTAACATCCAAAGCCCCTGACTGCCTGCGATGAAATGATGACAACATGTACCATCATGGACTAAAGACACGTAGTAACAAGTTTGCTTATGTCCACTGTACTGTATGCACACACCCACACCCACAACCACACCCACACACTCACTGAGGAGTGGAAATGGAGTTCCTAAAATCTTGCAGATGCAAGATGAACTGGGCAATAGTGTCCGCTGTCTTTGCATTGGAGAAGGAAGTGGGCAGAACAATACTCTTGGACTTGGGAGTGGTTGCTGGCATGTTGGACATCCCAGCATTTCTAGATGTGTGCAATTACATGTGATGGTCATCTACTAGGATGTATGATGGCTGGAGCACTCACAGCTGTGTATGCATGGACTTCACAGAGACAGGAGTCGACAAGAATGGAACATGAACTGGACTGGAGTGAAAGGAATAGTCTGTCAAAGCCATCCCTCCATCTCCCTTCCAAACCATCCCCCAATTCTTACCTCCTCTTCAGAGGAGTGAAGGCTTGAGATGATTCCATCCTAACATAAAAGCATATACATAAGATGATGTATTAGTCAGTACCCTTCCCTCCCACATCCTCACCCCTCCTCCCCATCCTCACCCCTCCTCACCTCTCTTCCCACATCTCACCCCTCCTCCCCATCCTCACCCCTCCTCCCACATCCTCACCCCTCCTCCCCATCCTCACCCCTCCTCCCACATCCTCACCCCTCCTCCCACATCCTCACCCCTCCTCCACATCCTCACCCCTCCTCCCACCACACACCTCGCCTCAGCAACCTTCTCCATCACAGCCACCAATAGCCCAGCTTTGGTGGACAGTGGTGGTCTTCCATCCACCACCCTGGCAGTAAGCCTTGTCAGTGGTTCCAGAGGTTGTTCTAGAAACAAAACACCCATATTAGCTGACCATGTATTCACTCCTTTCGATAATAGCCAACTCTCCCACCTTCCCTCCACACTCCTACCTTCCCCCCTTCCCTCCACACTTACACCTTCCCTTCACACTTACACCTTCCCACCTTCCCTTCCCACTTACACCTTCCCTCCACACTCCCACCTTACCAGCTTTCACCCTCTGCACTTGAGGGGGATTGCTGAGCACTGTCTGAGATGCAGTCCCTTGTAAGGTCTGGGGAAGAGCCTTTGAGTAGCCCAACAGTATGTCTCCCCTACACGCAGCACGATCCCTAGGTTCTAGGATCTGGATCAGCCTACACAGCAAAGAGAGGGCAGTACAGTCCATCGATCCAAAGGGAGGGGCAGGATGATTAATGCCCTCTCTCCTTCCTCCCCACACCCCTCCTTACCCTGACCGAGGCTTTGAGCTTCTCGTGTAGCTCAAGGGCACTAGTACACTGGGAGTGCTTTAAATAGAACATCACAAGCAGTTCTTTTGGTACTATGGACGAGTGTGCTTCCAGATAGCTACACACTAACTGAGATGACAATATGATGCTAAAAGACACCTCAAGTTTGAACACAATACCGATTTATAGCCTTCAAGCGAAAGGTCTAAAACTTTGTGCAGCTGTTTAGCTGCATTGGGAGGGAATAACACAACACCATGACAACCATACATGTTGTCAATGAGCATCACTCACAGCCGTAACACTGGTCCAGGAGGAACCTTGTTGCCTCTTCCTGCCACACCCCCATTGAGCGCTGCAGCAAAGCAGGTGACAAATAGACATCACTATGGAGATAGCCCAACCCCTACAGCATTACCATTCAAAGAATCTGCAGGTACCATGGGACTGTGTATGTACGCCTTCAGTATATGTACGCCTTCAGTATATGTACGCCTTCAGTATATGTACGCCTTCAGTATATGTCAGGATCTGCCTCTAACCACACACCCTTGATATTGGTGCCTCTAACCACACACCCTTGATATTGGTGCCTCTAACCACACCCCCATCATATTGGTGCCTCTAACCACACCCCCATGCCTCTAGCCACACCCCATGCCTCTAACCACAGAGGACTTACCACCATTTCAAAAGCTCCACTGATGCAGCCCTGTGCAACAAGTACTTCTATTTTCAGCTTTGTCCCATCAAGATCAGCCATCAGTGTGTCGTAGTGACTGATGTACTGAACAGCCAAGCGGGTGTGGCCTGAACAAAGCAGGTTTCTTACAACTATCTCATGCTGCCATGGAAACCACTCCTTGGGCAAAGGTTGAGACATGATCATTGCCCCTACAGAATTCTGTGTACATAATACATTGTGTACGTGTGGGGGCAAAAATGTAACAGTCATGGCTACACACTTAGGAGCCATCTCAACCTGAGGAAGATCATGATCCAGCTGCCAAAGCACCTCCACAAACACAGCAAGGGGTTTGCTCAGTGCAAAGGTCACCACATAACTGGTCACAAGCTGTTGGAAAGGACTACTTGGAACACATTGGAAAACACACGAGACGACTGTACCTGTTGAAAGGTGTCCCCAATGCCCTTCATATCATGCAAGAAGTAGATAATCTTTGATCTGAAGTTAAGTTCTAAATGAATGCACAGATCAGACCCGACTAGGCCTGCTAAACTGTATATTTATAGCTACTCAGCATCACATGACCAATCCTGCCACTACTGGGTCATGTGAGCATATAGGTGGTCATGTGAGCATATAGGTGGTCATGTGAGCATATAGGTGGTCATGTGAGCATATAGGTGGTCATGTGAGCATATAGGTGGTCATGTGAGCATATAGGTGGTCATGTGAGCATATAGGTGGTCATGTGAGCATATAGGTGGTCATGTGAGCATATAGGTGGTCATGTGAGCATGCTGTGCTACTACTGTATGAGGACAAAGGCATATAATAACCTACATGTATGCTCACATGACCACCTATATGCTCACACATCATGTGACCACCTCCATGCTCACATGACCACGTATATGCTCACATGACCACCTATATGCTCACAAGTTGTCAATACTTTACACATTTTAGATCAGAACACAAGAACATGACCAAAACTCAAACTCCAGTTGCTTGAAAAGTGGTTATCCAGACTGTAGGAATAATGAGTGACCTTTACTAGTAACCTTAGTACCATATAAGGAGTGACCTTTACTAGTAACCTTAGTACCATATAAGGAGTGACCTTTACTAGTGACCTGTAGTATCATGACCTTAGTACCATATAAGGAGTGACCTTTACTACAGCGGGGGACCTTTAGAGGTAGGATACAACACAATGCTGTGCGAGTGTGTTTAATCCTGAGAAGATGCTGATGAGGTCCTGGGTGACGAGGAAGAGATGACCATCTCTCTCCATAGAGGTGTGCTTACCTTCAGGGTTCGTGGAGGATACTGGATAGGGTTTTGGTCATCTATGAGCTCCTGTGTGAGGTGATCTATTGCCAGCCTGTAGGGAGATGGGAGTAACTAACACATGCCAAGACCACAAGACAACTACAAGCCATCACCCCACCCATCCTCACCCCACCCATCCTCACCCCACCCCACCCATCCTCACCCCATCCATCTTCACCCCATCCATCCTCACCCCATCCATCTTCACCCCACCCATCCTCACCCCACCCCACCCATCCTCACTGCACCACACCTATCCTCACCTCACCCCACCCCACCCATCCTCACCCCACCCCACCCATCCTCACCCCACCCCACCCATCCTCACCCCACCCCACCCATCCTCACCCCACCCCACCCATCCTCACCCCACCCATCCTCACCCCACCCCACCCATCCTCACCCCACCCCACCCATCCTCACCCCACCCCACCCATCCTCACCCCACCCCACCCATCCTCACTGCACCCATCCTCACTGCACCACACCTATCCTCACCTCACCCCACCCCACCCATCCTCACCCACCCATCCTCACCCCACCCATCACTGGCTTGGGGTTTGCTAGACCTCAAGAAATGTTTGTGCTCTTAATAATGAAGTAGCCATATCTTTGTGTAGGCCAAGAACACTTGATTGGTACCATATGAAAGGTTGCATAACCAGAGCTTCTTGTATCAGTATAATGGTTACCTAGGGCAACGGCTTCTCAAGACACCATATTGCCTCCTCAAAGCATCTGCTGGGTAGTGAAACCCTCCTCCTCCTCCCCCTCCATGTGCAGAAATGCCAGGATCTGTGTAGGAGCATTACATCATGCATCTGCCGGCCACACCCACTGATTACATCATGCATCTGCCGGCTACACCCACTGATTACATCATGCATCTGCCGGCTACACCCACTGATTACATCATGCATCTGCCGGCTACACCCACTGATTACACTGACCAGAAGTGCAAGGCAGTAGGCCATTGCTGGTGAACCACAGAATGATGTCCAGAAGCTGGGGGTGGGGCAGGAGAAGAAAGAGAGTGGATGGAGAAGAGAAGGAATAGACCCACACTTACCTGAGCGTTAATCACACATGACTGGTAATGAGCCATGATCTCTGCATACACTGCAGCAAAATGAAGACTGTGTCTCACACCATCCTCATCCCCAGCCCATCTTCCTCATCCCCAGTCCTTTTCCCCTCAACCCCAGTCCCATTACTCGTACTCACACAATCCTCATCCCCAGCCCATCTTCCTCATCCCTAGCCCTTTTCCCCTCATCCCCAGTCCCATTATTCCTCTGACATACACTGCTCGTGTTCTGCAGCTTGAAAGATGTGCACAGTGTGTTGGATGAGGGTGGACAGATGCCGGAGGTTCACCAGTATATTGTGTCCTCGACACATGACAGATGGCTCCACTGGGTGATAGTTTTCTTCAAACGCAGAGGAACCTAGGAGGAGGGAGAGAGGTGGGTGTGTCTGATGCCACACACACATACGTGCAGATTACACATGGACAGAAAGACATACAGAAATTAGTATTCTCTTCCAGTAAATCATTGAGTGTCTGATCGATCCACTGCAACACAAGATGTGGTCCATACTCTGATCTCAAAACATCTGTGCAACAAGCAAATTTGCTATTTTATGTTAAAGCAAACACATTTGTTCACTTCCTATAAAAATGATGTCACAGTTACCACATTAAAATAGTAGGAAGGTTATGGGTGGATGATGAAACACTTGAGGAGGGGGGAGGGGCTAACAAACCTGTAAGCTTCCACATCTGGGCACACTGAAGCAGGATGGATGTGAGGTCATTCTCAAGACACACAGAGAGAAGAGCTTTCCTCTGAAGCTGGCGGAGGCAATAATGAGGCACTCATGGTACAAAGAGGACACAGGGCTAGGCAGCACTCATGGTACAAAGAGGACACAGGGCTAGGCAGTACTCTTGGTACAAAGAGGACACAGGGCTAGGCAGCACTCATGGTACAAAGAGGACACAGGGCTAGGCAGCACTCATGGTACAAAGAGGACACAGGGCTAGGCAGCACTCTTGGTACAAAGAGGACACAGGGCTAGGCAGTACTCTTGGTACAAAGAGGACACAGGGCTAGGCAGCTACTCATGGTACAAAGAGGACACAGGGCTAGGCAGTACTCATGGTACAAAGAGGACACAGGGCTAGGCAGCACTCATGGTACAAAGAGGACACAGGGCTAGGCAGCACTCATGGTACAAAGAGGACACAGGGCTAGGCAGTACTCTTGGTACAAAGAGGACACAGGGCTAGGCAGCACTCATGGTACAAAGAGGACACAGGGCTAGGCAGTACTCTTGGTACAAAGAGGACACAGGGCTAGGCAGCATTGACTCACTGCAAGGTCTCGTTGCTCGTGTTCCACCACTGCATTCAACAGTTCAGCCTGCTCACACAGAGAAAAGAGACGTTGAGGCTCAGCAAAGGCAGCTGCTCTAAGCCTCTTCAGCTCATAAAGTGCCTGGGAGCCGACCAAGGAGGGGAGGAAGAAGGGAAGTGAGGGTGCATGTGCCCTGTGTGCTAACTGGTGAGGGTGCAAGTGCCCTGTGTGCTAACTGGTGAGGGTGCAAGTGCCCTGTGTGATAACTGGTGAGGGTGCAAGTGCCCTGTGTGATAACTGGTGAGGGTGCAAGTGCCCTGTGTGCTAACTGCTAGAGCAAATGACGTACTGCGCGCTGAAGGCCCAGGAACTTGCAATGAACAACACTTGAACCTCCAAACATACACTTGAAATCTACACATTGAGAGAAGCAGGAGCAGTGAACAAAAAAGGTTAATTCTATGCCCTAGCTATTGTGGTGATGGGAGGGCTTACAAAAGGGAGGGACTGGGGTGGGGTGATGGGTGTGGTTTACAAAGGGAAGTTGTGGGTGTGGCTTACAAAGGTGAGATGGTGGGAGGGCTTACAAAGGGTAGGTGGTGAGGGCTTACAAGATAGTGAAGAAGGGCTCATGGATAGAATGGAGGTGGTTAGTGGTAGGAGGGGCTTACCAAAGGCAAGGGAGGTGGTTAGTGGTAGGAGGGGCTTACCAAAGGCAAGGGAGGTGGTTAGTGGTAGGAGGGGCTTACCAAAGGCAAGGGAGATGGTTAGTGGTGGGAGGGGCTTACCAAAGGGAAAGGAGGTGGTTAGTGGTGGGAGGGGCTTACCAAAGGCAAGGGAGGTGGTTAGTGGTGGGAGGGGCTTACCAAAGGCAAGGGAGGTGGTTAGTGGTAGGAGGGGCTTACCAAAGGCAAGGGAGGTGGTTAGTGGTGGGAGGGGCTTACCAAAGGCAAGGAGGTGGCTAGTGGTGGGAGGGGCTTACCAAAGGCAAGGGAGGTGGCTAGTGGTAGGAGGGGCTTACCAAAGGCAAGGGAGGTGGGCCACATGTGAGTCTCAGGGACAGGTGGAAGGAATGAGAAGTTGGTAGCACTGGAAACCTGACCATCCTAACAGCCAGAATAAGGGAGGATGTGTGAAGCACAGTGAGTGTGGTGAGGTTGTACCTGAAGCAGCTGTCCATTGAGAGCAGAGTCCAACACAAAGAAGGCAAAATACGAGCAACCAAGGACACTGAGAGAGGATAGGTGGAAAGGTGAGGGTGTGGTGAGGTGGAAAGGTGTGGGTGTGGTGAGGTGATGAGGAGGTGAAGCAGTGTGGAGCAAGAGAAACAGGTTCAAGTTATCCCCATCAAACAACATGACATGGTAGTTATGCCTTATGTGTATAGCTGCACACTACATGCTTATGGAGTACCATGCATTTCCATCCATTGGCTGATGATTGTCTGCTGTTTACACAAATATACCGGGTGTCCACGAAAGAACGCAATCTATCAAATGTTATTCCCGTTCAAAAGCATTGCGTTCTTTCGTGGACACCCGGTATTACATTGCCTAAACACAAAATGGATGGCACAATGAGAAGTCCATATAATGGGCTGCTCCGTGAGGTTACTGCCATTGCAACAGATGACTAAGTGGTCCACACCTTTAGTCATGTAGAGGACAACACACACAGCTATAACATACCCCGAATGTTTCCCGACCTGCCTCCACCTCACCCCTCGAGGCATTTGGGCATGGTACCACTGGTTGAGGTCAAACAGCCCAAGGAAGTAGTGAGTGCTGTCCCCCTCACAACTGCTCCACACAAAAGAGGCCAAGGTCAAATCACAGGAGGACCCTACAAGTGAGTGAGTGAGTGAGCCAGGGAGGAGTGAGTCACTGAAGAACACCAGGGTGCAGTGACCGAGGTGGTGTTAGAGCTTGTAACACACACACACACACACACACACACACACACACACACACACACACACACACACACACACACACAAACACACACACACACACACACACTTATAGACAAATACATGTGCACTTTGAAAGATTTAAACACTACAGGTCTACGCCCCAACAAGCTGTATCCTACTGACACCAGGTATGTCTACTGACACCAGGTATGTCTACTGACACCAGGTATGTCTACTGACACCAGGTATGCCTACTGACACCAGGTATGTCTACTGACACCAGGTAGCCTACTGACACCAGGTATGTCTACTGACACCAGGTATGTCTACTGACACCAGGTATGTCTACTGACACCAGGTATGTCTACTGACACCAGGTATGTCTACTGACACCAGGTATGCCTACTGACACCAGGTATGTCTACTGACACCAGGTATGTCTACTGACACCAGGTATGTCTACTGACACCAGGTATGTCTACTGACACCAGGTATGTCTACTGACACCAGGTATGTCTACTGACACCAGGTATGTCTACTGACACCAGGTATGTCTACTGACACCAGGTATGTCTACTGACACCAGGTATGTCTACTGACACCAGGTATGTCTACTGACACCAGGTATGTCTACTAACACCAGGTATGTCTACTGACACCAGGTATGTCTACTAACACCAGGTATGTCTACTGATAGTTTGCTGCACTGATTGGTTGAGTAGTTCAACAAGTAATCCAGAACCTATCTACTACAATCAACAGTCTTGGTACAGTGCATGCTACAGTCCAGTACCAAGCCCGTTCGTTGTATACATCCTGTAACTATTGGTTATGTAGTGGCATTACTGAGTGGCTCCCCACATCTACCCCTCTTAAGTACCTGTTGAGTCATCATGTGGTCCATCTCGGCGATGAGAGTTGCGACGACGCTCCAATGTGTTGCACTGGAAGAGGTGGCTTGCCCCAACAGAGCGGGTGGAGAGGGAGGGGAGGGGCGAGAGGGAGTGCTCCAAGACCGACTGCACCTCCAGCAAGGTCTGTGAGTAAGGAAGAGTGTGTTGCCTAGGAGATACAACTGGGGAGGAAGCACATAGGAGAGTGTGTTGCCTAGGAGATACAACTGGGGAGGAAGCACATAGGAGAGTGTGTTGCCTAGGAGATACAACTGGGGAGGAAGCACATAGGAGAGTGTGTTGCCTAGGAGATACAACTGGGAAGGAAGCACATAGGAGAGTGTGTTGCCTAGGAGATACAACTGGGGAGGAAGCACATAGGAGAGTGTGTTGCCTAGGAGATACAACTGGGGAGGAAGCACATAGGAGAGTGTGTTGCCTAGGAGATACAACTGGGGAGGAAGCACATAGGAGAGAGTGTTGCCTAGGAGATACAACTGGGGAGGAAGCACATAGGAGAGTGTGTTGCCTAGGAGATACAACTGGGGAGGAAGCACATAGGAGAGTGTGTTGCCTAGGAGATATGATTGGGTTGGGCCACTGGCAAGATTATGCACCTAGGCTAATATTACCAGTCACAAGATGCTATTCTCCTAGTTGACACCAGTCACAAGATGTAGTTGACACCAGACACAAAGGAAGTCACACAACACGACTAAGCATGACATGGTGTTGGTAAAGACATGCTCTCTTACCCGTAACCCTTCAGCTCTCTGGCACACCACATACCTCATAGTAATATCCAAGTGGCATGGAGGTTCTTACCCTCAACTCATACACTAGCCGGCATAAAGTGATGGAGACATTGAATCTGGCACTAAAAGATAGCAGAAGAATTAAAACAAGGAAATGCATATGTTCACGTGGCATGTGTGTGTGTGTGTGTGTGTGTGTGTGTGCAGTGGGTGTGGTTACCACACCTCCACCCACCTTCCAGTGAAGGCACAGGGACCCCTCGCTACCCACAAGTAGACAAAGCTCTTTGGATCATTCTCAGGCTCCTGTTGAACATGTAAACCGATAATGATGATTACATTCAGATATAGTGAATCCTTAATAATTCAGTTAATTAAGACAGTACCTTGAAAAGCCACTTCTATGTGAGTCTGCAGCTACACTGCGCATGCTTACCAGTTCTTTGCATTACACATAATATTGCCTCCAGAAATTTTAATTACCTTAGCATCACTCGAGTAACTAGCCAGCCATCTTATATTGATCAATACAATAGTAAGGCGCCAAACACTCAATACAGAATATGGCAACCCAAGATTATGCAAGCAATGTCAATAAAGCAATCAAACACTGATTCAATTTGTAGAAGGTATTTCAGAAACGCAGCTATGGAGCTGTTGCTATCCCTGTTCTAGTACACGACAGATGTTGGTCCTACACATATATGCCAAGGAACTGCACTGGCCTACACATATATGCCAAGGAACTGCACTGGCCTACATATATGCCAAGGAACTGCACTGGCCTACATATATGCCAAGGAACTGCACTGGCCTACACATATATGCCAAGGAACTGCACTGGCCTACATATATGCCAAGGAACTGCACTGGCCTACATATATGCCAAGGAACTGCACTGGCCTACACATATGCCAAGGAACTGCACTGGCCTACATATATGCCAAGGAACTGCACTGGCCTACACATATATGCCAAGGAACTGCACTGGCCTACATATATGCCAAGGAACTGCACTGGCCTACATATATGCCAAGGAACTGCACTGGCCTACACATATGCCAAGGAACTGCACTGGCCTACACATATGCCAAGGAACTGCACTGGCCTACACATATGCCAAGGAACTGCACTGGCCTACACATATGCCAAGGAACTGCACTGGCCTACACATATGCCAAGGAACTGCACTGGCCTACACATATGCCAAGGAACTGCACTGGCCTACACATATGCCAAGGAACTGCACTGGCCTACACATATGCCAAGGAACTGCACTGGCCTACACATATGCCAAGGAACTGCACTGGCCTACACATATGCCAAGGAACTGCACTGGCCTACACATATGCCAAGGAACTGCACTGGCCTACTATACCTGGTACGCAAAG
The DNA here is from genome assembly GCA_013339895.1 of Ephydatia muelleri. Taxonomy (NCBI): domain Eukaryota; kingdom Metazoa; phylum Porifera; class Demospongiae; order Spongillida; family Spongillidae; genus Ephydatia; species Ephydatia muelleri. The sequence goes on along the minus strand of JABACO010000008.1, from coordinate 10,743,295 downwards.
TGTGTGACCGGTGGTGGGTTGGCGTCTGGAGACATTAGCTGGTAAGGACAGCTGAAGGATGACGTCAGAATGGTCAGTGGGAATACTTGAAAGTATCCAAAACTGTATCCAACCATCAGAGAATACAGGTGAGGCACGTAGTGAAGAGCTGTCACTGCCACGTCCCCTGAAATGTGTGTGTGTGTGTGTGTGTGTGTCAGCGGGCGCATGTGTGTGTGTGTGTGGTGTGTGTGTGTGTGGTGTGTGTGTGTGTGGTGTGTGTGGTGTGTGTGTGTGTCAGCGGGTGCATGTGTGTGTGTGTGTGTGATCGGGTGTGTGTGTGTGTGTGTGTCAGCGGGTGCATGTGGGCATGTGTACATGTAGTCAATAACTGTATTTATGTTGTGCATGATGGGTATCCATGCATAGCATCTGATATGTGTGCACGAGTAGATGGGACACATAATCAAGACCACACCTTCATCAAACGTGACATCCTTCTCACACATGAACTCCTGACAGCCATCTGAAAAGGGAAAAGCATAAGTATTTGGTTCTGGAATGGGAGTGCATTACAATGTCACATGAGGACAATGGACAGGCTTGCACCTATACTTAAAAAGCTAGCCCCTCCTCTGTGGGTTAGGATACACGCCCACACACATGCTACAGAATTATTTGTACCTGTTAGTTGTACGGCCCCGTGCACGCCAATGGCGCGCCAGGGACCATCACACGCCTGCTGCCACCCCACAACGTAAATAGGGTGTGGGTGCGAGACGCTCTCTCTGATGGAACTGCCATTACACAGGCGCAAGTCCACCAGGTACACGTGACCACCTCTGCAGCCCACTGCAACCACTCCGCTGAAGTGCTTCAGGAAGGTCGAGGCAAATAGACCGGGCATCTCCGGGTTCGTGGGAGACACAGCGTGAACAATGACAATGGGTGCTGGTATGGAGAGGGCCCGGGTTACCATCGAGATATTAGGGTCGAAGACTGCAAGCACGTGCTTGCCGTCAGAGAGTAAGCCAAATAGCAGCAGAGACCTTTGAGGCGAAATGCACATTTCGGCTACGCAGATAATGTTGGCATTCGGACGAGACCAGCCCGATACGCGTTGCCCGCTCTCCATGCTGAACACTTCCACTCTCTTGCCGTCGGACACCCACGCAAAGCGGCCGTTGCCATAGAAGTTTCCAACACCTCCCTTGGCCGACGAGCCCTTCAGATGCATTGGCGGCGTTACTACCGTCGGACGTTGGAATAGCGACGAGTTATACATCATACCGTCCAAAACGTTTGCAGAAGTTGGTAAGCAAGGCGGTTATACTATATGGTCAGCATGCGCAACGCGCCCAACACTTTTAAAAGAAAAAAAATCCTCACCATCACGCGTAATTAGAATACACCTCTACACGCTAAACAATGCGATAAAATACGTTTTCTACTCCCATGGCGATGGAGACATATCTGTGTCGATTGCAACGCAGTTGTACGCCGCGTATCTCAGTCTTTCCACAGCCTGCTCTACACTAGAATACTTTGGCAGGTGCAGAGTATTGGAACATGTAGAAGATGTTGGCAGTGCCCCATTGTCACACGGCTCAATATAGACCGTACAGGGCAACCTGCGACGTCCAGTGATGAACCTCAGAAACTGGCTACGGTCACCATCACTGAACTGCTCCAGGGCCTTCCACATCATCTGGACATGGGGATGCGATTCATTGAAGGATGAATTGTTATACCGTACAGACTTTTTGAGTGCTTCTATGGTGATTTCGGTACTGCCACACACTTTAAGTTCAAGCTCCTGCCACGTCAGCAGGCTCAGAACGTCAGCCGGGATCACCTTGGTCAGACCTTGCCTTATTGCCTCAATCTGTGCCTCACTCTCATTCATTCTCTTCTCTTTCACCAGCCTGCAGTACTCCAACCGCTCATCGTAGGTCACCAGTCGCTCGTCCCCATCGGGCACTAGGGGCACCGTCACCCCGTTGCTTAGCACCACGTTGTAATGCAGCACCCCGGCAAAAGAGGTGTCAAAGTCCACCCTGCTCATGGTCTCAATGGAGTCGATCAGTTTCACTTCTGCCGAGTCCACACTGATGAAATCCCTCGTCCAAGTCACTGGCTCCTGTATCAGCTTCTTCCAGAAGAACTGAGGCAGAGACACGGCCAGTCGCTCCGAGCTCCGATACATGGCTCCCATCAGCCTGCCTGCAAACTGGTAGTCCTCGAACAGTCGACAGCTGGGGTTTGGAGTGTAAGCGTCGCGGTATGCATTGGAAGAGTCCTGGCTCTGGTTAGGGCTGCGCACGAAGAGGGGCAAGGCCACTTCAGAGGAGGGGTCACTAGGGCACAGCTCATCTGCCAGGTCACTGATGGAGTCTCTGAAAGCCCCTCCCTGATCAATGACCCCTTCCTGCACAAACTTGCACTCCCACCATTGGTTCCACTGACCCGCCCAGCGGAAATTGTAGCTGGAAGACTTGGCAGACTTCTTCAGCTCTCTCTGGAGCTGCCTGAACACCGTGTTCTTGCACTCTGGGTCGCGCGAAGTGTCCTCACGATGATTCCTAGCCGCAATACGGTTGATGAAAACAGTTGGCCGGGAAGAAGGGGCAGAACTGGAGGTCTTACTTAACATGTCCTGAATGATGGCGTTCCTCCTCTGGCTCAATGGCCAGAGCTGCCTGATGGTCTCCACCTCACCAAACGAACCCACTCCTGGTTGCCAGCGTGGCAAGAGATAGGCGAGGTCCTGATCCAGAAGATGGGCTACTCTTTTCAAGACCAGACCCCGATTGAACAGCTGCTTCGGCTGGAACGCCTGGAGCTTGGGGTAGCGTGCAATCTTCTCGACGCTAAAGATGTCTCCAGCGAGTGCATCAGACTCGGGGAACAGCAGCTCAGCAATGCGAGTGGAGGCCCTAACACCACGTATTCGAGTGTCAATACCTCCCTGGTGGCAGGCCTTGATTTGTAACTCCAGTATCTCCTTGTAGGTATCCAAGGGAAGGGGAAGGACATTCAATTCCTTGGAATCATACTCCGTGTCGCCAAAGTTGTGCGTGTGTAGCGTTGTGAGGTTGCCAGGTGTACCCACTTTGACTACCACTCTTTTAGGTAGATAGCTGCTATCTTCAGGGTCCACAATCAACACCAATTTCTCGATTACTGTTCCTGGTCTTATGTGGAACCTCAACCAATGGTCCCCTTGATTCCCGTCTGATTCCCAATACGTATCCGGGTTAGCGTCAAACAGGTTCTTTACCTCCTCCTCCGCTGAAGATGCCTCTACCTTCGTGAAGTACGTCATTCCTTCCGTACCCGTGCCCGAAGAACGCAGCGTCACGCCGTTCTGGCGGGCCAAGAACTGGGCCAGCTCTTCGTCTGCCGCCAAGTTCCAGCCGGGTGGTGGATTACGGAGGGCAGCCATTTCTTCGTCGTCAAAGTTATTACTGAGGGCGGGGGCCTTTACGATCTGCAACGAGCAAATTCTTTCCACCATCTTCTGCCAGTCGAGTATTTCCTCCCCATCGGCTCCGCAAAGCCGCACTTTCCCTTTCAGTTGCTTCCTGCTTGGTTGTAGACATACCCAACCGCTACATGGTGAGATGACTTTAAGCCAACCACCGTCTGATGTAAAGGTAGGCCGCCCTAGGCATATTAGTTTCCTTTTTCCTTCTGGTAGTTTTTCGACCACCTTGGCCTCTTCCTTTGGCTCCTCTGTGACAACCAGAGGCTCCTCTCCATCGAACTCCACGCATATCTCTCGCGGCACAAAACATATGGCCGGTGGTAAGGACTCGCCTTGCTTCATGCAGCGAATGGTGTCCATGAGGCAACGTATGCGTCCAAGGCGTACTCTAGCCTGCTCGAAGGTGCCCATCTTTTTGTTGTTTTGCCTGGTTATGTTTTTGCACGTGACTATAGAGCAACCCAACCCACCACCGTCTCTCCCCATCAATGAATTTATTTTTAATAACAAAGCATTGACGCCATAGTGAAGCAGTGACATCATAATTTTTTAATCACCTTTCTCTTTGATGCGCCAGGACAGAATCGTAGGTGTTGAATCCGCTTCTGTAATTGGTGCTTCATTCAGCGTAATGCTGTGGTTTACTTCTCTTTTCCTACACTCTGATTGCATCTGCTGGTGATAGACCTACAACATAGGTGATCCAGTACTACTGAGCTGCTACACGTACACGTGTTATGGTTCCTTCATTTATATCACTATGCTTGTACAGTGTACCATAGATAAGGATGTAGGCCAGAAGGGAAAGGGGAGGAGGAGGAGATGGAGGAGGAGGAGGGGGAGGAGGAAGGGAGGAGGAGGAGAGAGGAAGAACTTACAAAACAGTGTGTATGTGTGATTGTGTGAGTGGGTGTGTTGTGTGCCAGTGAGAATATAAGGTTGTATCTATGCCTTCTTTTGATCCATCCACAGCTATAAATCACATGTTTGCAGTAGATGTAAGCCATAGACGTATTTGCTGACACCCCCACACTGACACCCACACACTGGCAGACATACAAACTCATTTCACACACACTCACACAGCACAAAATGAATCAATCTAGAAATAATTACATTCCTATCATCTACAAAGTGGTGCATGCCATTGGTGGCAGCTGGAGGGATGTATGCTTCTGAGGGGTCAGGCTCTGGGCAGGGCAGGCGTACGCACCACATGAAAGGGTCCAGGGATTCGCTGTCAACATTGACGCACTGAGTTCTTACATGTGTGCATGAGTGTGCGTCCATACGACCGTGAAGAGGCATGCCGTTCAAAATGTGAGGTGAATCGTATGTACGCGTAAACATGGATGGAATGCTACTGTTTGGAGAGAGAGTGGTTTCTGGGGAACTACTGAGGTTCCCCCGATGACCAAACCATCCTGCAACATTGTCTTTGCACACTTCTTATTTGGACATGGGCAGACACACACTACGTACATAACACAACGTATCACAGGCACATAACACAACGTATCACAGGCACACAATATCAAGAAAGCTTTCTAAGCGTGCGTTACCATTCTTACTGCTAAACAAGGTGTTAGTACAACTACCGCCCACGTGCACCAATTGCGGTAACTATTTTATGCTTGTACATAATACAAAATACTTATTTTAAAAATAAGAAGAAAAGCGTATACTACTTAAACCCCCAGTGGAGGCGTGTCGTCGCATTCCTTGCACACTCCCACGAAGCAGCAGTCTCTTCGAGGAGCATATTTGCTGACACTGGTCCAGTGATCTTGGCAATCGACGCATAGCAGGAAGTATCGTTACGTGTGGACTAGTTGACCACTTAACAGCCAAGTGCTCAAACTAATGGCCGCGGTACAACAGGCCCCACCAACAGGACCAAACTTCATGGATGCAATGGAAGAAGAAATGAGGCGCTGCACAGAGCATTTGGAGAGGCGCCATATAGGCCGATCAGTTCCTGCGAAATCCGCGAAGGCTTCTCCGCCTGGCGACACGAGTGGAGAGGGTGACTCGCGCAAGAGGCGTCCTAACAACATAATTACAAGGCACATCGGGGAGGCAGACCACAATGGCTTTCCCTCCACCGTCCTTTACGCGGCTTCTTCTCCCGCCGCGCATAAGCCGTCAGACGTCAGTGGGCGGAACTCGGAGGGCGCCGCTAATAGTACTGTGGTTGGTGTCACAACCCAACGGGAGGAAGAGCCTCCAGTTTCGATACCAGCAGCCAAACGTGTCGCTCGACCTATCAAGCAGAATACGTTTCCGCGCACTCAGGCCGCCTCTATGGACCCTGTGACGGCCACGGAGGACGACGGGACGACGGAGCACAAGTCTGTCACGGTCACTATTCCCGCCAACAGATGGAACACAATGAGCCCTGACAGGGCCATGAGTCCTACCAGCCCAGTGAACCCGTCCAGCCCGGTGACTCTGAATCCCGCTGTCGGCACCATTAAATCTTACAGCGCTAACCGTCCGCAAAAGCCGCGTACAGTGACCGTCACCAGTACTGCCACGTTCAGTGGGACTCTTGAACGAGCCGCTAAAGAAGAAGAACAACGACACACTGCAGCGAGTGAAGGTTCACAGCGAGAGGGCTTAAGCCTTCTAGAGAAAGTGAAGGCATTCGAATCAGGGGACGCCTCGCCTGTCGGTGTCTACCGGAAGGGACAGAGAGAGTCGGCGACTTGTGCGTTGAAGAGCAGCACAGACCCGAGCAGCAGGGAATCCATTCCTCCCCCGATGGTCAACGTTGCTGGAATCCCCAGGGCTTGTGCGCTATCGTCGCCTTCTGAAGTGAGAAGTGGTGCAATGGCGTTAGGCCCTAGCGAGTATTCGGATGGCATTGTGGACAACAGGAGCACTGAAAGAAGAGAAGCTGTTTTGGGAGCCACTGTAGCATCTAGGCAGAAGGACAGCATTGGGTCTTCTGTGTTACTAGGAGGTGGAGAATGTCCCATACGCACTCCTGCTGCTGCAAGAGAAGGTACATTGGTTCCGGCCATGAAATCCAGATCTGGGGTTGAACCCATGACTGGTTCTGTAACATTGGAACCGGCCATGAAACCCAGGTCCGGGGTTGATCCTACTACTGCAGTAGTAGAACTGTCCATCATGCATCAGGATGTCCAGCTGCCAGGAATGAACCAGGAACTTAACACCAAAGAATCACCAATCATCACAGACAGCATTTTTTCATCAAGTGTACCTTCACTGGACATACATACTAGTACTGAGGCAGCCATCCCACCCACCACTGCCAATCCCCAGGAGGGTGTGTTAGACACGGGAGGTGCGCCCCTCCCTGAAACAGGGTGTGTTGCCAAGGACAATAACAGCCCTGACCAGCTCCACCCATATGAGAAGAATACGGAGGCCTTGGAGCTGAGGTCACAGCTGGAACTGAAGATTGAGGAGTTGGCCCACTTGAGAATAAAGCACGAAAGAGATACCAGCAGAATGTTGGGGGTGGAGTCGAGAGAGGCGGAGCTAAGGCTACAGACAGCAGCACTGGAGGCGGAGCTGAGACAGCAGAAGGAGGAAATGGAGGCAGGGCTGAAGCTGCGAAATGAAGTGGAGGCGGGGCTTAGGCTGCAGCTGGAGAGGAAAGAGGCGGAGCTTGTAGAGGTGCGGCTACACGGTGTGAGAGAGCTGGAGAGGGTGGAAGAGAAGACACAGAAGGAGCTCAAGGAGCGAGAGGAACGGTGGACAGAGACCAGCCAGCAGGAGCTGAAGAGACAAGAGGAACTGATGAAGAAAGCAAGGGAGAACACAGAGCAGGAACTGAAGGAGCGAGAGGAGCAGATTACGAAGCTGACCAAGGACAACAATCGTCTGGAGAGGGAGAAATGGGAGCTCCTGCGTAGAGCCAGGGATGCTGCAGAGAGGATGCTCGGCATCCGCATGCAACTGGAGATGAAGGAGGGCCTGCTCAAGTCTACACAGGCAGAGCTGACACATACTTTGGATGAGCTCTCGTCTGTCAAGTCCTCCAACACAGGACTCAGGACTCTCCTGGCCGAATTGAGAGCGTCCAGGTCAGGAGTGGATGAGGAGGTGCAGGTGAACATGGGAGGCCCCCTGCAAAGGAACAGGAGCATTGAAATGGCACTCAATCAGGGAATGTGCCAAGATGTGACCTTCAATATCAGCCAGGATGTGACCTCAGCTAAGGATGTGGGCCCAGCCATCCTTCCTAGTAGTCACATGACCTCCCCTAATGGTCAGGGTGTGGGTCACATGACCTCCCCTAATGGTCAGGGTGTGGGTCACATGACCTCCCCTAATGGTAAGGGTGTGGGTCACATGACCTCCCCTAATGGTCAGGGTGTGGGTCACATGATCTCCCCTAATGGTCAGGGTGTGGGTCACATGACCTCCCCTAATAGTCAGGGTGCCAGTCTAAGTGCCAGCCTGGATGCGCTAGAACAAGATAGCGGTGTGGTCCAGTCCCCAGACTTCCATGTGTCATCGAGTACATTGGATAACATGTGGTCTGAACGAGAGCCAAGCCTAGCTAGTGTGAGTTCATCCACCATTGATAGCAGGGAAAGCACCCCTGTGGCTGAGAGGCTCGGACAGAAGAAGAAGAAGACAGGGTTCTTTGAGAAGTTTGACAAGCTTCGTAAGAGTAAACGAGGCAGTGGCTCCAGTGTGGGTGAGTGTGTGTGTGGGTGTGTGGATGTATGGAGAATGTGAGTGTGGGTGAGTATGTGAGTGTGTAAGTGTGGGTGGATGTAGATATATGTGTGTGTGGCTGTGTATGTGAGTATGGGCATATGTGGGTTGTGTGGGAGGGTCAGTGATGGTGTGGTGTGGTGTGGGTGTATAGGTGTCTAAGGGGGTATGTGTGGAGGAAGTGTGAATATTGAGTTGGAAATGTGAAAGCATGTCTGCATGCCTGGGTGTGTATGTGCATATGTGGGTGGTGCATATGTGGGTGTGCATATGTGGGTGTGCATATGTGGGTGGTGCATATGTGGGTGTGCATATGTGGGTGTGCATATGTGGGTGGTGCATATGTGGGTGTGCATATGTGGGTGTGCATATGTGGGTGGTGTATATGTGGGTGGTGCATATGTGGGTGTGCATATGTTGCAAGGTACCAACTAGTCAGTTTGTGATTGTTTGATTATCAAAGAGACATCTGGATGGGTATGGTCACATTTTGCATATCTGTCTTTGCGTACAAGAATGGGACATTGTCCTAGAAGATTACACCCTCCCCAAGCCCCACTTGATGTATGGATGCATGGCTGGTGTGTGTGTGTGTGTGTGTGTGTGTGTGTGTGTGTGTGTGTGTGTGTGTGTGTGTGTGTGTGTGTGTGTGTGTGTGTGTGTGTGTGTGTGTGTGTGTGTGTGTGTGTGCGTGTGTGTGTGCATGTGTGTGTGCATGTGTGTGTGCATGTGTGTGTGTGTGTCTATATCTGCCTTCTCCTTTACCTCCTCCCTCACCCACCCTCCTCCCCTCACTCACCCATAGATGGTCTAGACCTCAGTCATAGTAGCCTCATACAACCAGCTCCAAGAGCCAATGCTGTCATCCCCATTGGCTTTCCTTATGCCACGGTGCTGCCACACCTCCAGGACCAGTGGAAGACTTTGGAGGAGTTCAAGAAGATACCATTCCCACAGTGGAATGGTAGAGCCATCATCGCATGGCTGGAGGCAGGCTTGGGTGAGCTCTCATCTCCCACTCCCTTCCCCCCCCCCCCCTCCCCCCAACTACTCATTTCACATGCACACACACACACACACACACATACACACTTGGGAGTCATATTATGCTGCAGGCCTTTAGCAGCTGTTATGCCACCTGGTGTATGTAAATGATATGCTCCAAAAGTCTCCTACAATGTTTGCTATTAAATTGTTCAATGAATATCAGTTGAGCATCAGTGATAAATGAGAACAGACAATGCACCTCACATCACATCTGCACCTACATGCACACTCAGCCAGTCAATTTTTGAAGCTTGTGGTCTAGATGATGTTGGGTTCCTATTGGTCTATTCCAAGCATGTCTTTTGCCATTGATCACCATGGTGTGTGTGTGTGTGTGTGTGTGTGTGTGTGTGTGTGTGTGTGTGTGTGTGTGTGTGTGTGTGTGTGTGTGTGTGTGTGTGTGTGTGTGTGTGTGTGTGTGTGTGTGGCGGGGGTCAGGGATGTGGCCTTTCATTTCACAGCCCCACATACCTTAGAGCAACTCCTCCCCCCTCTCTCCCTTCCATGTCTGCCTCCATTTAAAGCACATGTATCTCTTGCAGGGATGAACTGTTACGTTGCCACGGTGAGGGAACATGTGACCTCTGGGCATGCAATGCTGGCCTTGTCCTTGTCAGATATTGAGAAGCGTTTGGGGATTAGCAATCCCTTGCACAGAAGGAAGCTGTGGCTGGCCATTGAGGAACAGAGGAACCCTGATGGCTGGTGAGTGGTCTGGGCACTAGAGTGAGGGGAGGGAGTGGTCTGGGCACCTGACGTTTTAGAAAATGCATGCAATACACACACACACACATACAGATACACACACACACACACATACAGATACACACTCATGCATCCATGAAACTTGTTATGGATGTTGGTTGGTTAGTGTATTCACGCACAGGTGCATAGCGTTGCTATATAGTACAAAGGGTTGGATAAAGTATTAGGGCATTGCTGAAGCATGTAGGAAATGAGATTCACTGTCCAGTGAGCCTGGATGGTGTGTTTGTGGACACCAGGTGTGTTGTAGGAAGATGTGACAAATAGGTGTGTGCCCTTAGCATTCCAGCAACAGGATAGAGTTTAGTTGTCTATTTTGTTATGATATCCTCCATCTTGTGCATATGTGTAGGTGTGCATGTGTGTAGATGTGCATGTGTGTAGGTGTGCATGTGTGTAGATGTGCATGTGTGTAGATGTGCATGTGTGTAGATGTGCATGTGTGTGCATGTGTGTAGATGTGCATGTGTGTAGGTGTGCATGTGTGTAGGTGTGCATGTGTGTAGATGTGCATGTGTGTAGGTGTGCATGTGTGTAGGTGTGCATGTGTGTAGATGTGCATGTGTGTAGATGTGCATGTGTGTAGATGTGCATGTGTGTAGATGTGCATGTGTGTAGGTGTGCATGTGTACATGTGTGTAGGTGTGCATGTGTGCTACGTGTGCATGTGTGTAGATGTGCATGTGTGTAGGTGTGCATGTGTGTGCATGTGTGTAGATGTGCATGTGTGTAGGTGTGCATGTGTGTAGGTGTGCATGTGTGTAGATGTGCATGTGTGTAGATGTGTATGTGTGTAGGTGTGCATGTGTGTAGGTGTGCATGTGTGTAGATGTGCATGTGTGTAGATGTGCATGTGTGTAGATGTGCATGTGTGTAGATGTGCATGTGTGTAGATGTGCATGTGTGTGCATGTGTGTAGGTGTGCATGTGTGTAGATGTGCATGTGTGTAGATGTGTATGTGTGTAGGTGTGCATGTGTGTAGGTGTGCATGTGTGTAGATGTGCATGTGTGTAGATGTGCATGTGTGTGCATGTGTGTAGATGTGCATGTGTGTAGATGTGCATGTGTGTGCATGTGTGTAGGTGTGCATGTGTGTAGATGTGCATGTGTGTAGATGTGTATGTGTGTAGGTGTGCATGTGTGTAGGTGTGCATGTGTGTAGATGTGCATGTGTGTAGATGTGCATGTGTGTGCATGTGTGTAGATGTGCATGTGTGTAGGTGTGCATGTGTGTAGGTGTTATCTACATTGAGGTCACCTCACACCTCACCATAGCCTCTACCCTTGTGCTGGTAAGATAGACCACCATTGGGTGGCTGGAGAGTGGGCTACAGAGTGTGGGTTGCAGCACCTCTCCGAGACCCTTCTGGCCAATATGGTGGATGGGCGTGTCCTCAACTCCCTCTGTAAAGATGACCTCAAGAGACATCTCAAAATCACCAAAAAATTGGACCAGTTGAGCTTCACTGCAGCCGTGGAGCTACTGCGAATGCATGAGTTCAACCGAGAGGTAAGTGGAGGGGAGGGAGAGGTAAGGAGAGATGGGGAGGAGGGAGGGGTAAGGAGAGGTGGGGAGGAGGGAGGATAAGGAGAGGTGGGAGGAGGGAGGATAAGGAGAGGTGGGGAGGAGGGAGGGTAAGGGGAGGAGGGAGGGTAAGGAGAGGTGGGGAGGAGGGAGGGAAAAGAGGGGTAAGGAGGGTGGGGAGGAGGGAGAGAAGGGAGGATGGAAATGCATTGGCTATACATTCCACTCTATCTATAATGTTTTTCAATTCCCCAATTCTAAAATGGCCAGTCTTCAATCTTCTGTAATAGGATGGGCACCTACACACTTTGGTATTGGAACAGAATCATGTACTCTGTGTAGTAGTAGTAGTAGTGGCTGGAAGAGTCTATTTGCACACACGACACCCGTATGGCCTTCTAATGATCCCTTTGATCGTTGGACTGCTATTGTTGTGTTGATGATGGCTGGCCTTCATGTTTTGGCCCAACTGTGGACTGGTTGTGACTTGAGTAGCCATTAGATGAAGCTTTTGTGTGTGCTAATCTTCTAGGAATGTGTGTGGAGTATTTGACTACACGTATATACGTACAACACACAGCAATTGGCAGTCTGAATATGACAGACACCCTTGGCTATTGTGAAAGCCCAAGGCTGTAGGGTTTTTTTTCTCTGTTGGTTACATTGATCATCATACAAGCTCTGATCACCCCAACTGTCTCTTCCCCAGGCCATCTTGGAGCACAGAAGATCAAATAAGAATCCTCTGTACTGGTCTAATCGAGATGTATGTGATTGGCTGCATTCACTCCACCTTGAGGTACGTCTGCAGGTCATGATGTGGTCATGACTGACATGATGTGGGTGTGGTCACGACATGATGTGGGTGTGGTCATGATGTGGGGTGTGGCATTAGTTTACCAGGTTGTTGAATGAGATGCCACGAACCATACTGAAAGCACAATGGTTCTGGTTTAATAATCTTAATAATCCTTGAGCAGAGTGCTAGCTTTAAAAGTATTGAAAGGCTTGGGTACACCATATATGGTGGGCATGCCATATATGGCAGGGGGAATCCCTATGACTTCATGTGGCTAGTGTTGTGTGGGATAGGATGGTCATTATTTCATACACCACACTCCACACACTCCACACACACCACACTCCACACACAACACAACAGCACACTCCACACACACCACAACACCAAACTCCACACACACCACACTCCACACACAACACACTCCACACACCACACACATCACACGCTCCACACATCACACGCCACACACACACACGCACCACAAACCAAAAGCACACGCACAAACAAAAAACAGAGCACACCACAGCAACCCACACAACCACACACGCCACACCACCAACACGCCACACGCCACACCACACAACGCCACAACCACACACTCCAACAACATCACACCACCAAACACCACACACTCCACACACCACACACTCCACACACACCACACACACACCACTCCACACTCCACACACCACACCCACCACACTCCACACACTCCACACACCACACACTCCACACACACCACACCCACCACACTCCACTACAGGAGTATGCAGATTATGTCCTAGATAACAGTATTCATGGAGCTCTCTTATTCCTGGAGAGAGGAACTTCACTTCAGAGCAGTTGTCCTCTGTTCTGCGTATTCCTGTCCAACACAAAACACAACTTCGCAAGGTCTTGAGCAATGGACTCACCTTCGCTATTTGTGGAGGAAGGTGTGAGCTCGGTGTACATGGGTGTGGCATAACTCCATGTGGGTGTGGCATAACTGCATGTGGGTGTGGCATAACTCCATGTGGGTGTGGCATAACTCCATGTGGGTGTGGCATAACTCCATGTGGGTGTGGCATAACTGGGACTCACATAGCTATCTAGTAAGGTTTGCATTGCCAAGCCACGAACTCCACCTTTCACCTTAAAAGATTCATAGAATTATCTGTCATAGCAAATTACTGGTCCTCTCTGCTTCCACTATCTTATTTATAATCTCTCCTCTCCTACCCTCTCTGCTTCCCCCCCTCCTCCCCATCCAGTTCTGCAGACTCCCAGTCTCTGCCAGGGGACGTTAACCCTTCCATTCCTGCAGACTGTCAGCACCCTGTGCGTAAGAATAGTCTCACCAAACAGGGAGGATGTCCTCCAATGTATCGTACGGCCTCCTCCCCCCTTTCTTCAACCATCATACCCCAACCTGTTCTCACATCGGGCAGCTCTCTGGCTTCCATGACCCTCCCCTCCACCTCTGCCTTCCTTCCTTCCCCATTCGCCCGTTCGAACAGACTCCAGGATAGGACACGAATGAGCCTCAGGGTCAGTTGGGAGGCGGGGCTTAAATGGGTGGAGCATGTGGGATGTGTATAGCTGGTGTGTGATGGTGTAGGTCTTTATTGTGCATCATCTCCCCATTACTCAGGAATCTGCCCTACGCTCACTGAGCCCTCACAGAGGGGTTTCCCCAGCTTTGCATCCGCCACGATGCCTCACTCCAATTCTAAGTTCCACTACAGTCTGAATCACCGTGACAACCCTTGTTTGTTGGGCTGTGTACCGAATTTATTTTGTTGTGCATTTCATATTCTCATACATTGTTATGATGCTGCAAACATTTTATTTCACTTTCTTGTCTGTTTTGTTTTTTTTTTATTTAAATTGTTTTAACTTTTTCTTTGCGTGTGTTTTTAATTACCTTATTCATTTGCAAAGACACACATCCAGTCCCTTTTGAACCTTTAAGATGAAGGATTGTCAGAGAACCCAAAGAGGCTGTGTGTAGAACTCTAGGCTTATGTCTTACACCCTGCACGTTGAGAGCTCCATACTGTGCACTCTATGGAATGGTTAATGCAAAATGTATCCATCTTCATATTGTGTGTCTCGGTCTTATGTGACCATGCAATTGAGACATTCCAATGCCAAGGAGTGAGGAATGATGGGAGAGGCTGAGGGTGTAGCCATTCTTCACTATTGTTTATATGAGTTTCTTCTTAACAAGAGTCACAAATGACCAGTGAGTTAAGGTTCATGTCTTCTCCCCCTGGTCTTTAGGGTTCATCCCTTCTACCCCTGGTCTTTAGGGTTCATCCCTTCTACCCCTGATCCTTAGGGTTCATCCCTTCTACCCCTGATCCTTAGGGTTCATCCCTTCTACCCCTGATCCTTAGGGTTCATCCCTTCTACCCCTGATCCTTAGGGTTCATCCCTTCTACCCCTGGTCTTTAGGGTTCATCCCTTCTACCCCTGATCCTTAGGGTTCATCCCTTCTACTACCTGCCACAGCTGATGTTCCCATGTAATCGTCACTTGCTAGAACCTTGTTACCATTATAGCGAAAGCACCAGCGGCATCACATTACAATGCATTGAACAGCAATCACATTACAATGCAAAGGCTTAGTGCAGCACAACAACATCCTGTAACTACTGCAATTCAAGTCCAAATATAAATTATTCCTTCTTTTTTATCCCATAGGCCGATTTCATTGCACTGTTTGCTCCTATCAGGTTTCGCAGCTCATCATAAGCTCTGAGTGGCAAAAGCCTGCAAAAGTACAGGTCATCAAATTACACTTTCTTACACCTGCATTCAATGCATTCAATGCTCTAACATGCATGAAGCAGGGTTGACCCACTGCAGCAATGAAAGCACATACCATTTTAACGCAATGAGAATCGAGATGGAGCAAGGAACAATGACCAGGGTCTCCTTATCCACTACTGCTCTCAATGTACGATCTGCAACCTTAGCAGGCTTGAGCGTTGGTAGAAGTTGAGGAAATTTGGTTTTGTAGCTTTTGAACATTGAAGTGTCCATGTGGTATGGACAAATGCAGGTCAATGAGATCCCATCTTTCCCGCCGGCAATCAATTCGTGTCGGAAAGCTTCGGTGAATGTAATCACAGCTGCATTTGCTGCAGCATAATCTGTCATTCCGAAAAGACCGCCAAAACCAGAAACGGATGCAATCGAAACGATGTGGCCGTAATTGTTTTCTAGCATCCATGGAATGAAAGCCTTGGTTGTCTACATGTATAGAAGACAATTCAACTTTTAATTAAAGCCCGAT
Source organism: Ephydatia muelleri (assembly GCA_013339895.1). NCBI lineage: Eukaryota > Metazoa > Porifera > Demospongiae > Spongillida > Spongillidae > Ephydatia > Ephydatia muelleri. The sequence continues at coordinate 10,727,708 of JABACO010000008.1, read as the reverse complement.
AAAATAACTGTACGTAATCATTACTCCCTCATTGCGTAATAACCTATAACGTCACCTTTTCCCACGCTAGTAGTTCGCTGAAAGTTTGTTCAGGAAACCTTTTGTGCTCCCCGGCAACTTTCATTTTAATCAGCGACGCTACGACGGTTTGTACATATGGTTTGTACTAGCGCAGGCCTCACAATACTTAAACATGTGTGCTGGCAAACTGAAATTGCTTCTAACCAGCGCCATATGCCAGAGCTAACCAAGCAGGCCCAGCGCATGCGTGCAGCATCGTTGTGCCATGCAACCAACAGCCGCGACTTACCCAGAAATGTGCGAGAGCGTCCACTTCAAACACTCGCTGGATTTCTTCCTCGCTGCAATCAGGGAGCGGTTTCCCTCCGGCAAACCCAGCGTTGTTGACCAGTATGGTCACGTTTCCCACCTCCTCCCGTACTTTGTCAGCTGTCTCGTGGACCTCGTCCTTCTTTGAACAGTCGCACACGTAGTAATGTACATCACCTCCTCTCTCGAGGATTCTGTCCGCCACGGCCTTCAAGTCGTCTTCGTTGATGTCCCACATCACAACAGTTGCTCCGTGCTCAGCAAACTTCATCGCCAGCTCTCGACCTAGCCCTTTCCCCGCCCCCGTGACCAGGCACACGTCACTGCCGAAATCTGGCTTGAATGTCCACCTCTTGAGGCTACAAAAAATGGCGCACAAGTATCCATAGAAGGTGAGCCAGATCACCTTAGTTAAGGAGATAACCGTTTCGAACACACAGTACATTCCAACTTATATTAGCGCTTGGTCAATCGTCGCTCTTTTTATCTACATGTAGCAGAAATTATTGATGAAGTAGCGCACGTGCGCTCGTTCTGCAATAATAATGCGGCAGCCTTCTATACTACACTGTACTACCGATGAGGGCGTATAATTGTATCATGAGTTAACACCACAACTACTGATTGGTGCGACGCAAAATGACCTGTTCATACGTATTGAATATGACACGAGGAAAGGATAGAATCACGATGGATAGAACATGCCGCAAACGTAAGAGGTTAACGTTAATATGTACTTTTAGCAATTCCATTTAGCATGAAAAACGCGTGCAAAAGACCTTTAGTAAGGCTATGAAAGGAGATATTGTACTAGCGGCTGCACCCTCAGTAAGGTTAATTGGCATGACTAATTATGTAATCACCTATGACCGTCTGTAAAAAGAAGTCCTCGCCACACTGTCGTGGAGTACACTGACTAAATTACCGACGTCTCATGGGAACATATCGCAGCTCGCTAACTCAATACCACTGATTCCTAAATGTGTGTGTGTGTGTGTGTGTGTGTGTGTGTGTGTGTGTGTGTGTGTGTGTGTGTGTGTGTGTGTCTGTGTATTTAATTGGCTGATTTTCCGAAACCAGAAAAGATCAGTGATGAAGTGGGTACACTGATGGGTCCCCATGCCCACTAGTTAAGCTCCACCATCGGGGGAAGCAGAAGCTTTGCAGGTTATCAGTTCCAGAATTTCACGTTATTTAGTCATGTATGAACATGAATTGTACGGATGAGTGGCAATCATTGATTAAATATACACAGAATCTCAAGCCGATATATGGAACGTTCTATACGAAAATGGGTCTTGTGGATTTTATTTTATAACATAAAATTTAAATCGATATATCTTCCGAAATATTAACGCTATCGGGTTCCTATTTTTAACACAACATACCACACCATTACTATATGTGAAAATCCATTTTGGTGTCTTACACATGCGGGGTACCGACGTTTCAAGGTCCGATACCCCGTAGGGTTCAAAACGGCCACATCTTCAGGTAGGAGTGTCCAAATTGGTTCAAAATAGGTACCTATGTAGAAGGGTCCTACCGCTATTGATTTGTTCTGTTCGTTAATTTTTGCTTTATCCGTTATGGAGATACAAGTGTGCAAAGAAATTGCATATTTCCCGGGCGTTACGCGCCATTAACGTATTACGTGGACGTCCTCGAAGCCAGTCGTAATACGTTAATGGCGCGTAACGCCCGGGAAATATGCAATTTCTTTGCACACTTGTATCTCCATAACGGATAAAGCAAAAATGTGGCCGTTTTGAACCCTACCGGGTATCGGACCTTGTAACGTCGGTACCCCGCATGTGTAAGACACCAAAATGGATATTCACATATAGTAATGGTGTGGTATGTTGTGTTAAAAATAGGAACCCGATAGCGTTAATATTACGGAAGATAATAATATCGATTTAAATTTTATGTTATAAAATGAAATCCACAAGACCCATTTTCGTATAGAACGTTCCATATCAACTAACTCCATTCGTTTGGAACGTTTCCGTGCAAATGTACTTCGCTTAGAGCAGTGTCAAATGTTATAATGGATCAAGTCCAATATCCATCCGTTCTGTATGAATAATCAGGATTCACCCATCGTAGTTTTCAAGTACGTCTTCAGTCTGCGTTACGCACTAATTGAAATCTCACATTCACATCTACGTGACTTGCAAGGTATGTCATTAATTCATTGGCTAAAGGGACGACTCAGTACTGCGACTGACGCAACTCGAAAGACTTCAACAATTGGCAACAACGGAACTGAAGTAAACAACAAGGAGGCAGGCAACAAGGAGGCAGGCAACAAGGAGGCAGGCAACAACGGTGGCAACTCTATGGAATTTCAATCAGTTGAGCGATTTACATGTAAAACTGATCGCAAATCAATCGCCTTGGTAAGGAAGCATTGCCATGTTAAACGGGAGCGGGATATGGGTAGGAGTTTATAAAGCAATTGCAGCTGTGCTAATACTAATGAACCAGTTAGCGGCACAACAAATCGAAGAATAGCAGCTCACATCAAACTAGAAACACATTATTTTGCCTCGCAACCAATGACAAGGACCCATGCGTGGCATGATAAGATCAACGTCATGATAAATGATTTGGTGTGCATGAATCTTAAATAAGCAATGCACTGCAATTGTTCTTCCTCTGTCCTTCCACTAGTACAGCAACAACAGTATCGTATTGCCATGCATCGTTCCTTGCCTAAAGCCATAGATATTATATTAACCTCCAATGTATTTATCAAAGATCAGACTACTGCTGTGGACCACATAACACTGGCAGGTTTTTACATCAAGTAAATAGCAGCGAGTCCCCCCCCCCCCCCCCCCCCCCCCCGGCAAGCAATTTGGAGAGGTTATCATTTCACACTACAATAGGTTCTAATCCAGCTAAAAAAAAGTTAAGCTTACTGGTGTGCAGTGAGTTAGCTGTGGGAGTGTATGAAGACAACGTGCTGAGCATGCGTGTGCAAGGTGCTCTCTTATGTCAGAGGTACACAGCGTGACGTATGTTCATTGGCTTACTCGCTATGTAGAAAGATACATTTGAATTCGCTTAACCACGAGACAAAGCAGAATATCTGAAGTCTGATCAGTCATATATACCTACAGTCACATATACCTACAGTCCGTACAATATCATGTCCATGTACCGACATTAAGTTGTGCCAATGAACCATGCATTTGCAGCAGAACCTCAAAACTGTAACACGCTTGCCAGACCATAAAATTAAACTATATGTGCACCCTTTATCCTCATTGACACATAAAAGGTTTCACTTTGCATGACACAATTTATTGATAAATGACCTGAAGCGAAACAGCAGTTAATATGAAGACTTTACATTGATCCAGACACTCTAGTGCTTCTTCTGGTGGCCAACAAATGACTTCATTGCATCATTTGCTCCAATAAGGTTTAGCAGCTCATCAAATGCTCTGACTGGCAAGACACTGTACAGATGGGGAGATGGGGAGATGGGGAGATGGGGAGAGATAAGAATGATGGGTGTGTTGTCACACACATGTACACACACACACACACACACACCAATATTTTTAGAACAACAGCCTAACAAATGACCTCATCATATGAAATGCCAGGTCACTACTGCTCACTAATTAAGCATTCCTAACCTTACACAGGGTTTAAAAACTCATGCAGACAAAAGAATTCTTACAACTTAGTGTTTAATTTATAACAAATCAAACCTTTCGAAGCACTGTTGAAATTTAATTTCACTTAATTAACAACAATGAAATAAACAAATTAACGGCAGCTTATAGGTTGTGATTGGTCTATTAGACCAATGCTAACCTGAAATGTGTGATTACATAGCCTTGATTCATTGCCTTGATTCCGATGTTTAAAATTCAACTGCAATAAAGTACCATCTCCACATTGTTTGTGTGTTGAAGAACAGAGCAGTGTGTGTTATCAAGAATTATTAACGTTTGACCTACTTAATAGTGATTGATAGATGCATATATGACTTTACACAATAATGTTACATTTGACCCAATTGAATCCTTTTACTACTACTAGTTAATTTTCCTGATTGCAGAAGGTTCAGTGCACATGTCACTACTTGTTCACAGTGACATAATGTGATCATCAGATGACATAGACAAGTTGGTGAACACAACCTACCATTTCAGGAACATAAAGAGACGGAAATAGTTTGGTATGACCACCAGATGCTCTCGATTCATCATGGCCTTCACTGTTCGCTGGGCAACCTGGACTGGATTTAGGGGCGCAAGGATCCTTGGAAATCTGTTTTTGACGCCTTCAAACATTCCGGTGTCCATCTGATAGGGGCAAATGCAAGACACTGTGATTCCACTCTTTTTAGAAGCAATTAACTCATATCGAAGAGATTCTGTGAAACTCTGGACAGCTGCCTTTGAAGCTGCGTAATCAGTTACTCCATTAAGACCACAGAATGCCAACACAGAGCCAATAGAAATGATGTAACCATAATTGTTCTCAATCATCCACGGAAGAAATGCTTTCGTTGTCTGCAATTGATGAATGTAACAGTCATATTATTTTTTGCAGCAATTACCTCATACATTTAGTACAGAGTACATCTTATACTTCACACAATAACATGTTCATGTTTTGGAACTTGTATTTAGCACTTGTCTATGGGATTAATATGACATCAAACTACCTGAGAACTTCACTGAGCAGGACAAAATGTAAAGATGAAAAGGAAGTTTAAAGGTCTGGGTACTCTGGTTGTCTAAAGGTCTGGGTACTCTGGCTGTCTAAAGGTCTGGGTACTCTGGTTGTCTAAAGGTCTGGGTACTCTGGCTGTCTAAAGGTCTGGGTACTCTGGTTGTCTAAAGGTCTGGGTACTCTGGCTGTCTAAAGGTCTGGGTACTCTGGTTGTCTAAAGGTCTGGGTACTCTGGTTGTCTAAAGGTCTGGGTGCTCTGGTTGTCTAAAGGTCTGGGTACTCTGGTTGTCTAAAGGCCTGGGTACTCTGGTTGTCTAAAGGTCTGGGTACTCTGGTTGTCTAAAGGTCTGGGTACTCTGGTTGTCTAAAGGTCTGGGTACCCTGGTTGTCTAATAGCCTGGGTACTCTGGTTGTCTAAAGGTCTGGGTACTCTGGTTGTCTAAAGGCCTGGGTACTCTGGTTGTCTAAAGGTCTGGGTACTCTGGCTGTCTAAAGGTCTGGGTACTCTGGTTGTCTAAAGGTCTGGGTACTCTGGTTGTCTAAAGGTCTGGGTACTCTGGTTGTCTAAAGGCCTGGGTACTCTGGTTGTCTAAAGGCCTGGGTACTCTGGTTGTCTAAAGGTCTGGGTACTCTGGTTGTCTAAAGGTCTGGGTACTCTGGTTGTCTAAAGGCCTGGGTACTCTGGTTGTCTAAAGGTCTGGGTACTCTGGTTGTCTAAAGGTCTGGGTACTCTGGTTGTCTAAAGGCCTGGGTACTCTGGCTGTCTAAAGGTCTGGGTACTCTGGCTGTCTAAAGGTCTGGGTACTCTGGTTGTCTAAAGGTCTGGGTACTCTGGTTGTCTAAAGGTCTGGGTACTCTGGTTGTCTAAAGGTCTGGGTACTCTGGTTGTCTAAAGGCCTGGGTACTCTGGTTGTCTAAAGGCCTGGGTACTCTAAAGGTCTGGGTACTCTGGTTGTCTAAAGGTCTGGGTACTCTGGTTGTCTAAAGGCCTGGGTACTCTGGTTGTCTAAAGGTCTGGGTACTCTGGTTGTCTAAAGGTCTGGGTACTCTGGTTGTCTAAAGGTCTGGGTACTCTGGTTGTCTAAAGGTCTGGGTACTCTGGTTGTCTAAAGGTCTGGGTACTCTGGTTGTCTAAAGGCCTGGGTACTCTGGTTGTCTAAAGGTCTGGGTACTCTGGTTGTCTAAAGGTCTGGGTACTCTAGTTGTCTAAAGGTCTGGGTACTCTGGTTGTCTAATAGGCCTGGGTACTCTGGTTGTCTAAAGGTCTGGGTACTCTGGTTGTCTAAAGGTCTGGGTACTCTGGTTGTCTAAAGGTCTGGGTACTCTGGTTGTCTAAAGGTCTGGGTACTCTGGTTGTCTAAAGGTCTGGGTACTCTGGTTGTCTAAAGGTCTGGGTACTCTGGTTGTCTAAAGGTCTGGGTACTCTGGTTGTCTAAAGGTCTGGGTACTCTGGTTGTCTAAAGGCTGGGTACTCTGGTTGTCTAAAGGTCTGGGTACTCTGGTTGTCTAAAGGTCTGGGTACTCTGGTTGTCTAAAGGTCTGGGTACTCTGGTTGTCTAAAGGCCTGGGTACTCTGGTTGTCTAAAGGTCTGGGTACTCTGGTTGTCTAAAGGTCTGGGTACTCTGGTTGTCTAAAGGTCTGGGTACTCTGGTTGTCTAAAGGTCTGGGTACTCTAGTTGTCTAAAGGCCTGGGTACTCTGGTTTGTCTAAAGGCCTGGGTACTCTGGTTGTCTAAAGGTCTGGGTACTCTGGTTGTCTAAAGGTCTGGGTACTCTGGTTGTCTAAAGGCCTGGGTACTCTGGTTGTCTAAAGGTCTGGGTACTCTGGTTGTCTAAAGGCCTGGTTACTCTGGTTGTCTAAAGGTCTGGGTACTCTGGTTGTCTAAAGGTCTGGGTACTCTAGTTGTCTAAAGGTCTGGGGTACTCTGGTTGTCTAATAGCCTGGGTACTCTGGTTGTCTAAAGGTCGGGGTACTCTGGTTGTCTAAAGGTCTGGGTACTCTGGTTGTCTAAAGGTCTGGGTACTCTGGTTGTCTAAAGGTCTGGGTACTCTGTTGTCTAAAGGTCTGGGTACTCTGGTTGTCTAAAGGCCTGGGTACTCTGGTTGTCTAAAGGTCTGGGTACTCTGGTTGTCTAAAGGTCTGGGTACTCTGGTTGTCTAAAGGCCTGGGTACTCTGGTTGTCTAAAGGTCTGGGTACTCTGGTTGTCTAAAGGTCTGGGTACTCTGGTTGTCTAAAGGTCTGGGTACTCTGGTTGTCTAAAGGTCTGGGTACTCTAGTTGTCTAAAGGCCTGGGTACTCTGGTTGTCTAAAGGCCTGGGTACTCTGGTTGTCTAAAGGTCTGGGTACTCTGGTTGTCTAAAGGTCTGGGTACTCTGGTTGTCTAAAGGCCTGGGTACTCTGGTTGTCTAAAGGTCTGGGTACTCTGGTTGTCTAAAGGCCTGGTTACTCTGGTTGTCTAAAGGTCTGGGTACTCTGGTTGTCTAAAGGCCTGGGTACTCCGGTACATATTTCGTTCAAGCATGTGTCAATATGCCTCATACAAGGATGTTTTATTCATCACCTGAGTTCATGTGCAAGCCAATGAGATGATAGTTGGACGTTTCTAGCATATATTGATGCAATTGCACCTGCAGAATGCGATTAGTATCACAAAGCAACGTTAAATTTCATGTAAGCCTTGCTGCAAATTATTTTCAGCCCAAAGAGAAAAGAGGTCATACCGACGAGTAATTTTCCCCTCATTAGTTGTAATCAGGGCTACGCCCCTCCCTGACCTGGTTGCTACTACATGTACTAAACACATGGCTCGCTCGTTTACACTTTACACACTTACACCGACTTATGTTCCTAAACAAGGCATGTGTGCTTACAATAGACAGCGGTCACAGACTTATATTCGCGAACATACTTACCCAAAAATGAGCAAGTGCATTCACCTCCATCACTTTCTGAATTTCCTTCTCGCTGCTCTCGGCGAATGACTTCCCGGTAACAATTCCCGCGTTGTTTACCAAGATGGCGACGTTGCCCACTTCCTCCCGAACACTCGCTGCCGTTCGTTGCACTTGCTCGCTTTTCGAACAGTCGCAGACATAGTAGTGCGCGTCGCCCCCAAGTGCACCAATCTCGTCTGCTACAGATTTTAAATGTTCCTCGTTGATGTCCCAAAGAACAACGGTTGCGCCGCACGCAGCGAACTTGAGCGCCAGTTCTCGACCCAGCCCTCTTCCAGCGCCCGTTATCACGCACACGTCAGCACTGAGGTCTGGAGTGGCGTTCCTTCTCGGCCTCAAACAAAGAGGTCCCACCACCCCCCATACGGTGTACGCCACTAACTTGAGCAGTCCGAAACCAGTCTCGAATAGCCAATGCATCGTATACAACAATGACGCGGGAGCTGGGCGGGGATACTGGTCTGGGCACTAGAACATTCTTTTCCACTGCTCGTGTCGAAACCAAGGCGTGTGCCTTCACCGCTGACGACTGAACAGTTAGACTGTGCGAAAGAGAAAAGAGGTGCGTGTATCTGCATGATGGGTGTACAGCCGCAGTTGTCTTATTAGGTAACCCTACTCAAGCCCACTTGTGGACATCCGTGTACACAGTCCCTTTATCGAATCCTTATTTACCATGGCCGTTTTTAAGGTCATTAACACAACGGCCATGTTCAATCAGGATGACACACCAGCCGCCCGGACGTGGAAGAGACTAGAGAATGCCGCCATTCGCGCCGTGTCGCTTCAGAACGACTACATGCCACTGCAGGGAGAAGAAGACACGTACCAGCATCGTCCCGCTGCCAGCAACCTGCTTCCCGTCGAACCCAAAAGGTATCCTCTGCAAGGTCGCATGCTTACTGGAGAGTCGTACGTCACGTGCGCGCCATGGAGGACGATCGACTACCCGTGTGACGTTATTGGCCTTCACAAAGAAATATTGGACTTCTATGAGTATATCAAACCACGTCCGTCAGAAATACGTATGCGAGCGGACCTTGTTGACCGTGTGAAAAGAGTCGTTCTTCAGCAATACCCGGAGGCAACGGTGGAGGTGTTTGGTAGCTACCGCACTGGTCTGTACCTTCCAACAAGTGACATTGATATCTGCGTGTATGGTAAGTGGGCCAAGTTACCACTGTTCACTTTAGAGGAGGCTCTGCATAAGGCCAACATAGCAGTTAAAGGCTCTCTGATGGTCATAGATAAGACCACTGTACCAATTATAAAGTTCATTGATGGTTTGACGGAAGTCAAAGTGGACATCAGCTTCAACACAGAATTGGGTCCGCGTTCAGTTGACCTCATTAAGGATTACATGCAACAGTTCCCACATATCACCAAGTTGATATTTGTTCTCAAACAGTTCCTTACCCAGCGTCAGTTGAACGAGGTGTACTTCGGAGGCATCAACTCGTACAACCTGTTTCTTCTCTTTGTCAGCTTCTTTCAGCTCCATCCACGGAACCAGGCTTCAGACAAGTCAGCCAATCTTGGAGTGCTCCTAATAGAATTTTTCGAACTGTACGGGAAAAACTTTAACTACATGAAGACTGGGATATGCATAAATGATGGTGGATCATACATCCCAAAGGAGCAGGTTCAGAATTCAGAGCGCACTGACAACGGTCTCCTGTACATACAGGAGCCCCTCAACCATACGCAGAACACAGCCAGAGGTTGCTATGGAATGTGGCAAGTCAAGCAGGCGTTTGAAAACGCATTCCTTCGCTTGCACACAGCAGTAATTAACAGGGACAACCCTCCGCTCAAATCGTCGTCCCTCCTCAGTTCCATCATCAAGGTCTACACAGAAGTACACGAGTACAGAAGTTGGGTGGAAAGCAAGTGGTCTTCGGAGGGTAAAGTGCCGTAATCGCTGACACACCTCCTGCCCATGCGTTAGCGATGTCCGTCTGGGCGTGTTGTGCGGTGTTTACGAAACCGTTTCGTAAGTGGTGCGTTGATTTAAATCGATTAAGCGGGCCCCGTAAGAATCATGTATATGTTTTCTGTCGATGACGAGTCAATAAAATAAATTTATGATCAATAAAAATGCTTCGCACGTTTTTCGGTTTATTATTAGCATGGCTGAGGACAAGAGATTTCTGAGCGGGGTGGTTGAAGGTGAGAGCGTACACAAGACGCGTTGACAAAGGTGACTACCCCCAATGTGTGTAGGATTCTACGGCAGACCATGGACGACGGAGCAACGGTTGGATTTATTTACCAGGTGAGTGAATGGTCCGGTACGTGGAGAACGTTTCGGTTGAAGGCTTCTTCACAGAATGGCGCGCTGGAACTTGAATACTTACCTATACGCGCCTAAAGATGATGACAAACATAGGGCGTGCTGGCGGGACCCGTATCTTCTCGAGGAGGCAGACCAGCTCTCGCAGTTAATACGGCAGTCTTCTGATCGCGGCATTGAATTTGTTTATGCCATAGCCCCGGGACTGGACATAACGTTCTCCAGTGATAGAGAAGTCGCAGCCTTGAAGCAGAAACTGAATCAGGTACCTGGCGTCTGTGCAGGCGCAAATGTGTTATGTACGTTGGCTTCGACATCTGTACGCGGTACTGTGCTAGTATTTTGTATTTTGTTATAAACTGTGTCTTCATGACATTCATTAGCTCGATTAGTTATTGTACCCCATCCCTCCCTCTCTCCCTCTCCATTCTTCCCTCTCTCTCTCCCTCCCCCTCTCCCCTCCCTCCCCTCTCCCTCCCTCCCCTCTCCCCTCCCTCCCCTCTCCCCTCCTCCCCTCTGCCCTCCCTCCCCTCTCCCCTCCCTCCCTCTCTCCCTCTCCATTCTTCCCTCTCTCTTTCCCCTCCCTCCCCTCTCCCCTCCGCTCCTCTCTCTCCTCCTCATCCTTCAGTTGGTGTCACTGGGGTGTCATTCCTTCGCCATTCTATTTGATGACATTGAGCGTGATCTAGGTGATGATGACGCACAGAGGTTTCCCAGCTTGCCCACTCACAAGTTGCTCTCACAAACCTGATGTATGAGCACTTAGGACACCCCAAAGTGTTTTATGTTTTGCCCAACAGGTAGAAAAATGAAGTGAAGTCTGTGTCCAGTACTGTGGTTATAAGCATCCACTTTCATACAAAATCCTCCATCTGCCACATATCACACATGACTCTCACCTTGACAATTCTCACTCACGCTTCTCCCTCCTTACCTCCCCATTTACTCCCTCCTTTACCTCCCTCCCTCCCTCCCCCCCTCCCTTACCTCCCTCCCTCCCCCTCTCCCTTACCTCCCTACCCCCCCTCTCCCTTACCTCTCTCCCTTACCTCCCTCCTCCCCCCCCCTTCCTACCTCCTCCTCCCCTCTCCCTTACCTCCCTCCCCCCCTCCCTTACCTCCCTCCCTCCCCCTCTCCCTTACCTCCCTCCTCCCCCTCCCTTACCTTGTCAGAGTACTGTGCTTCTCGTGCTCAACCATCTGTGGGGGATTCCCCTTATCTCAAGCACATTGGAGAGTCTCTTCACCCTGATATTGACTTCATGTGGACTGGTGAGTGTGTGTGTGTGTGTGTGGGTGTGTGTGTGTGTGTGTGTGTGTGTGTGTGTGTGTGTGTGTGCGTGCGTGTATGTGTGCATGTGTGATGTGTGTATGTTTGTGTGTATGTGTGGTGTGTACATGTGGGTGTGTCTCGGGGCTATATTATCCTTTCATTTTCAGGACCCAAGGTCATTTCAAAGACCATCTCTGTCGCGTCCATAGCAGAGTTGACGGCTGTGATCAGGCGACGCCCCCTGATATGGGACAATCTCCATGCCAACGACTATGACACGAGGAGGCTGTTCCTCGGTCCCTACAGTGGCCGTCCCTCCTCCCTCCTCCCCCTCATCAGTGGCGTGCTGACCAACCCTAACTGTGAATACTCTCTGAACAACATAGCCATCCACACTCTGGCCCTGTGGGTGGGGTGCAGGGCACCTCCCTCCAGCCACTCCCTCATGGATGTCCAGATTGCTGGAGGGGTGGAGCTTGCAAAAGAAGCGGAGTCTGTCATAGGGAGGGAACTGAATGGAGGGGTGGAGCCTGTAAGGGTTCTGGACCAAACACCTGAGGGTGCATCTTTGGCGACCTTTGAACCTTCAAAGATGTTGGAAGTTGCCTTGAAGGAGTGGATTGAAGAGTTTCATGTCTCCACCAGGAAGCCACTGTACCAGCAGCCAACAGAGGCAGTGACCCATCACAGCTCCTCCAGTAGTGCTACCAAAGGCCCCTCCCCCTTCTCGTTGGATGATCTCAGACTTCTGGTTGATTTTTTCTACCTTCCGTTTCAACATGGGATGTTGGCGTGCACCCTATTGGAGGAGTTCGTTTGGCTGAAGGAAAATGCCCCAGGCTATGATACCAAGCAGATGTACAGAGACCATGCAGACAGAGGGAATGGAGGAAAGGTATGTAGTGTTTGTGTATGTGTGTTTGTATGTGTGTGTTGTGTGTGTGTGTGTTGTGTGCATGTGTGGTGTGTTGTGTATGTATTGTGTGTATATGTGTGTGTGTATATGTGTGTGTATATGTGTGTGTGTATATGTTGTGTGTGTGTATATGTGTGTGTGTGTGTGTATGTGTGTGTGTATATGTGTGTGTGTATATCTGTGTGTATGGGTGTGAATGTGGGTGTATATGTGTATATGTAACAAAATTCAAATATGACAGCTAGTTACAGCAGTAGCCCAACGAGTACTCAAGTCTCAATGTAAGTGGTTAAATAAACAAAGGATGACTTGATTTTGATGAGTTATTAATTCAACTAGTATAATTGTATTGACTAGTAGTTCACAGAATAACAGTACAACATAAGTACCATAAGCGTGTGCATGTGTGTGTATGTGCAGTTAGTGGAGAGTGTGTGGAGTTTGCAGTGTGTTGTGTTGTTTTATTAACATGGCGCTCACACACGCACATACAGGTGGGTCAGTGGCTGGAACGAACCAAACAGTTTCGTGTCCTGTGCACAGCTGTTAGCAACATGTACGTAAGATTGACGACCATTCCAAACAGACTAATCCTCTATGACCTATACCACTACGTATGGGACGCAAAGGAGATGACATCACTGTTAAATAGCTACTTATCTTGGCTAGGTATGTGTATTCACACATGCAACACACACCACACACATATACACACACACATATACACACGTGCACACACCACACACACGCACACATGCACACACACATGCACACACGCAGATATACACACACACACACACACGTGCACGCATGCGCGCGCACACACACACACACACACACTCTATCAGAATTGGTAGTCATGTGAAATGCTTCTTCAGAGGCAGGAGGGAGTGAGGTTTCTCCAGAGCGTGAACCCTATGTGAGGCAAGGAGGGATTGTTGCTGATATGCAAGTAAGAATGCAATCAAACAAAGATGCAATCTATGGAGTGGACTTCAATTTAAATACTTGTTGCCATCTACAATAATATACAGAATCACTCTAATTTTCCATGTTCTAATTTTCCATGTTCTAATTTTCTATGTTCTAATATTACATGTTCTAATTTTCCGTGTTCTAATTTTCCGTTCTAATATTACATGTTCTAATTTTCCATGTTCTAATATTCCATGTTCTAATTTTTAATAATATTCCTTGACACCATAATGGTTGTATAGTACAAACATTAATAGTAACTTGGCAACACTGCAAGCTTTTCAAATGGTTCTATTTAAAGCCAACCTGAGGTGGTGATTGATTTCAATTACACGTATTGTAATTTTTTTTATTGTGTATGTTGTTCACACCATGCATGGAGGTGTGGTTAATTGTATGACAACATGACACCCACCACCACATCCACCATCCTAGAGGCTCCTCCCCCAGATGAGCAGCTGTGAAGAGCTCTTCAATCATCACACAGCACCTCCACACTCCCCATCCCCACACATCTACACCATCAGACCCTATACCTTAGACGACAAGGTATGAAGTATAGGCCACACACATATGTAGAGGTGTTGCTAGGACCCACCCCTTGTGTTGCTAGGACCATCCCTTGTGTTGCTAGGACCATCCCTTGTGTTGCTAGGACCATCCCTTGTGTTGCTAGGACCATCCCTTGTGTTGCTAGGACCACCCCTTGTGTTGCTAGGACCCACCCCTTGTGTTGCTAGGACCCACCCCTTGTGTTGCTAGGACCATCCCTTGTGTTGCTAGGACCACCCCTTGTGTTGCTAGGACCATCCCTTGTGTTGCTAGGACCATCCCTTGTGTTGCTAGGACCATCCCTTGTGTTGCTAGGACCCACCCCTTGTGTTGCTAGGACCCACCCCTTGTGTTGCTAGGACCATCCCTTGTGTTGCTGGGACCCACCCCTGTTGTTATGATGACTCCGTTGGTTCAGGGTTCAGTGTACGAGACATGTCTGAAGACAGCTAGCTGTGGAGATGATGCAACCACTCTGTATCCTAGCAACCCAGAGCTGCCAGGAGACAGGTAGGTGGGGCTGAGGTGTGGTTGGTTGCTAAGGTGTGGTTGCTAAGGTGTGGTTGCTAAGGGTGTGAGGTGTGGATGCAGGGTGGTGGGTGGAGCATTCTGAGGGAGTCACGTGGGTTAATATATCATAAGGACCACAGACCACACCCCTCTGATTCCCCCATGCCAAGGTTCGTGGGGCCATACTGTGTGCTGAGCTCTGAGCTGTCATTTGTGTTGGAGGATTCTGAGGGAGTGTGTGGGTATGTTCTTGGTGTGCTGGACTCCCAACGCTTCTATGAACGGATCAAGAAGGAATGGCTGCCATTGATGTGCTCCAAATATCCACCTGCAGGTAGCAAGGCGATGAACAGGACTGAACAGGTATGTTTGGTTTCTGTGGTAGTGTGATCCACTATACATCCTGCATAGACATCTTGTATTATGTCTATTAGTTAGTTATTATGTCTATTAGTTAGTTATTATGTCTATTAGTTAGTTATTATGTCTATTAGTTAGTTATTATGTCTATTAGTTAGTTATTATGTCTATTAGTTAGTTATTATGTCTATTAGTTAGTTATTATGTCTATTAGTTAGTTATTATGTCTATTAGTTAGTTATTATGTCTATTAGTTAGTTATTATGTCTATTAGTGCTGATGTTACTGTGCATCAATTAGCCAACTGCTTCAAAGCTATTACCGTACATAAATGAGAGGGAAGGAGGAAGGAGGGGGAGGAGGGGCCTCAGCATGAGAAGGGAAATCTCCATCTCTCAGACGACAATGTATGTACATGTATGTATAACTGAACTTGAACCATGTCTAAATGTTATCCTAGTATATGTTTGTATATCCTAGTATATCCTAGGTGATGATGTATGCTCACCCTTGATCAGGACATGTTGAAACAAGTCATGAACCCCGAGTCCTGCCTTCTACCGAGCCTTCACAAGGACTATCCTTCACACGTGCGCATTGACCTGATGAAGAGGGCTCAGGGGCCAGGTGTGTGCACACGAATGATCAACACCATCTTGTCCACACTCAAGGCCAGAGGTGAGGGGGCGTGGTCATTATACTGGGGACCAGACCCTGTGCCATACATGTGTTTGGTTTGGTAAGACATTTGTTGTGTTACCTTAGGGTCTTGTGGAGTGTACTTGGAGCTGAACTCCTGTAGCAAGAAGGATGTGCAGCTCTACATCACACTGGGGTTCACTGTGCTTGATCTCAGCAATGACGCTCTTGGCAGAGACCCGCCCCCTAATGCCATGGTTCTAGTCAGACGGCTGTAACTCCACATCTTGCAGTCATATTATAAAATGAATGGGCCATATTTAGAATATGAAATACATGGAAGGAGGGAATTTGGTTGCTATGAGGTGTGATGTCATGCTTTGTTCAAAAGAGGAGGTACCACAAATGAACACCTTAGTTCTCTCTCTAGGTGTCGGCATACAAGATGCAACCTCCATCTGCCCAATACGCCCAAAATGAACTCTGTCGCCGTATTTCACAAGTCCAGGGTCTTGTGCCAGCTCCTCCTTTGAGCTGGCACTCAGAGCGTACAGAACAGTGAAGTTCCAGAAGGATGCCAGACGATCCAGCTCTTCTTTCATGAGGATGTCGTGCTGTGTTCTGCAGCAGTACAGCATGTGCACAAACGTGATGTCATTCTCGTTGTCCACAATGCTGCGAGCCAGCTGCACCAATGGGGCAATGCCAGTGCCGCACCCCAGCATGCCAACCCTTTCGTACTGCAAGGGAAATACGATGCGGTTACACGCAGCGTAATATCCCAATTAAAGCCCATGCAGGTGAGCAATACCGTGTTGGGTGTGTAGGTGAAGGTGCCCAATGGCCCCCTCCAGTCTGCTGTGGTTCCAACGTCCCATTCCTTAAGGCGCTGCGTTAGTCGTCCATCCTCGTATACCTATCTGATCATACCACGACTGTGAATTTATCGTTTTAACCCTTTAACTACCGTACCTTAATGAGGACTTCAAAGGAGCCCAGCTGCGCGAGGGGGCTGATGGGCGTATAAGGTCGCGTAATGGCCACACCCTCTTTCTCCCATACCCTCAGCATTGCGTGTTGTCCTGCCCCAAGGCCAATAGACTCATCCGGTAGTAACTCGAAGGTATACTTGTACACGCACTCTGTTATACGGTCCACCTTCATGATACGAAACGTCTTGTAGTGTCCTGGCTGAAGTGCCGCCTTACCAACACACTTTGGCGACTTCTGTGATTCCGTTCTTCTCCAGTGGGCTCTTTCTTGCGGGGGTCATGTTGCATAGAGACTGCCATAGTGCGAGTTCTTTCTGATACACGTCCAACACGCACGGCGTGCAACCACTGCCACAGCAGTCACCAGGCAAAGGCTTCACGGGAGGGTCTGGAATACGCTCGTCGTCCATCTCCTTGTTCCTCCAAAAGTCGACTTCGTTTCGGGAATGTGAATGACCTTTCAAAAATTACCTAGCTGGGGACCCGACAATCATTCGGTCCCCAGACTGCCAGATTTCGAAGGGTGAGGCATATGACATCATTCATTGGACGGTTTGGCAGCTGTCTCAACAGGGGCGAAAGAAATGAATCCAATCAGGGACAGACTTAAATCATATCGCAGTACAGGATGCTCATAGCATGAATATCTACAATGCCACCCTTCATTTTAAATGGAATCCATGATACATTGTTACAGGTAAACCAACCAAACATGAGCCTCAATTGCTCTCGTTATCTCGTACTTCGTCTGCTTGTTGCAATAATGTATGGAATCAAGTTGCTTCTACAGTCCTTCACTTTAAGTACAGGTCACTGAAATCCCCCCCCCCCCCCCCCCCCCCCCCCATTGACAGGCGTTTACGTAAATGCATGAAGTGCTACACAAACAACACATACACGCACATGTGCTTGTACAAAGTGGCATTCTGGCACACTCATAAACACACGTGCACCCTAACAACACGATCACTTCGGGTTCGAGATTTGAACACCAGGAATGGGACGCTTGCCCAGCTTGACAAAGACGTCATTGATGACCTTGAACAGACAGCTGCCCTGCACATAGTCATTGTCCACAAGATTCACCAAGTAGTATGTGTCAGTGATGTTATCAATTATAGCTCTAGACTTGGATTCATTATCATACAATGGTGCCCAACAGTTTTCCCATAGCATGAAGGCCTCATCCTGTGAGAGACAAAAATATTGAACACATGTAACCACACACACACACACACACACAACCACACACAACACACAACACACACACACACACACACACACACACACAACACACACACACACACACACACACAACTATAGCTATCATGCAATTCAGTTACAATAGTGCAACAATCTGGTCCCTAGATTTCCAAGGGTGGGACTACAACAGCGACATGTGATGTTATTCATTGGACGGTTTGGCAGCTGCCTCAACAACAAAGGGCCAAAGAATGAATCGAATCAGGGGACAATCAATCATATTGCAGTACAAGATGCTCATACCTTGAATATCTACAATGCATACTGTGTGTCGGGGCCCACCCGTAGAAGCAACTTGATTCCATACATTATTGCAACAGGGAGACGAAGTACGAGATAACCAGAGCAGTTGGAGCTCATGTTTGGGTTACATGTAGCAACATATGGAATCCATTCCTTCACTTTAGTTACAGGTCACTCCCCTCATTGACAAGTGTTCACGTAAATGCATGAAGTGCTACACACACACACACACACACACACACACACACACACACACACACACACACACACACACACACACACACACACACACACACAGAGCTATAACTACCATGCATAGTTACAATCATCACCTTCCATATTTGAAAGCTAACAGGATCTACCACAGTTGGCTGAAGGATTTCCATTCCTGGGAACACACCCCAGGTGACAGCAATAGGAGAGTTTGGATCACAATTAGTGACATCATCTGACCCCTGAAACCCAACAACACATCAAATTAAACATTTTTGGAATGCACTATATGGGGTACCCACATTTCTGTTGACGATGTGGTAGTTGACCATCGCGTAATTGGCAAGTGTCTCGTACAATGCAATTGTGAATTCTCGGCTGGCGAAAAACTCCAGATATGCCTGACAGGACAAGCAAGTTAAATGCACTGTCCATTGTGTTCCACACCTCTAACACACCTTCTGGTAGACATATCCACCTGGTCTGCCCCATCCCACCACAGAATCTGTTGATGGCTTGCCATTGACAGCTGGCTGACTGTTAATGGTGAGGACACCATGGGCATTGATGTGTGCCAACTGGTCCATTATCAGAGAGGTCTCCAATGCCAGCTCTTCATCATTCCAAGGCAGAGAGGTCACCTTTGGGATGCCAAGACAAATAAACATGAAACCCAGAAACACAAAAATGCTATATGGTGGAGGGGAAATAGAGGAAAACACACCTTACCCACACACACGACTTCCACTGAGCCATTACTAAACAGGATATTGTGCTGTCCCCCCACTGCCCTGCTACATTACACAACACAGTTGCTTATTCTGGTCTGAGGTTTTGAATTGTTAACAAGCCACATGTATTGATGACAAAGTGTGTTGACGTTACATTAACAACTCCACAGAGTGTGAAGTAGCTGCCATGACAACACTCTAATTCCACTCACACGTTTTCAGATCATTAACTGTAATTAGCATGTAACCTCAATTTATCATGTTTCCCACTTCTTCAAAGCAGCATTCCACCAGGGGAAATAATGGTCCCAAACAACTACACAATACTTGGTACAGTCAGCCTCAATAGCTTAAGGCCAAACCAAACTCACTTTAATTCCATAGCTGTTCTTCACACCCGTTATGTAGAATTTAAATACATTGAACACATCTTGTTCTGACTCTAGTGACTCTCCCCACATGGCCGCACGTCTCTCCAGGGACAGCTGGTTGTGGAGGTAGAAGGAGTGGTAGTCTTGCAACTCTCCAAAGGCCGGGTTAGATGACCTGCCCCAGCGACCATTGGGGAAGTCTTCCCATTTGAGGGTACGGTAGATGTAGCTCTTGGGCCTAGTGGCCCAGAAGATTGGCCTCACATCTTCACTGCAACGCTTGTGATTGGCCGACAGCTTCCATGGCAACGAACGCAGCTGCAATGGATCTTCACACCACATTCCCAGCTGCTTTAGAATCTCCATGGTAGCCACCTCACGATTGAGGGTGTAAAAATGCAAGCCATAAACCTGCATATTGATGACAGCCAAGTGAACACCTTCCACATGCTAGTGGCTATTGATAGAACCAACCTGTCCAGAGTCCAGCAGCTCACGACACATCTTCACGGCTAGATCCACACCATACTTACGCACGGCCTCATCATTATCCTTGATGCTGTGGAGCTCAGAGATGATGGAATTTGGTATCTCCAGCTTTGAGAGCTTGGTCAGCTGCCTCAAGCTCTGGTAACTCTGTGCAGACGAGACAACCATGGCAACACACTAATCAACCTCTCAGTTACACAGGAATGCAAGATTCACCTCATCTCTCTGCCCAGCTAAAAGCCTTTCCCCTTACGTGCTCAATAACCCTTAACCACTAGATCATCTACTACACCAAACCTGGATGGGAAATATGCCCGGCAGTATGGGTACTGTGATGCCCATGTCACGACAATCCCTAAGAAATTGCAGAAAAGTTCTAGCTTCGAAAAAGAGTTGTGTGATGACAAGGTCTGCTCCAGCATCCACTTTCTCCTTGAGGTAGGTCAAATCATCCTCGTAGCTTGTGCAGTCTGGATGACCTGTTGGATAGGCTGAACGGCAACACAGAATAAACACCAGAAGTTTATCGTCACACACACCTGTGCACCCACTAATTTAACACACACACACACCTGCCACACACACACACACACACACACACACACACCTGCCACACAGATGGTGAAGTAGTCACCAAACTCTTGCTTAATGAGCCTGACCAGGTCCACTGCGTAGGAGAGTCCATTCTTCTCAGAACACCATCCCTCCGTGTTAGGAATGTCTGGAACACCACAAAGTCATACTTTGAATGACATGTTAACAGAGAAGCCATACAAACATCTCAACTTTCTTGCAGGACGACCGGCTGTCCCAAGACCACCTCGAAGTAGGGGGGCGGGGCGGACTCTGGCCACTGTACTTGCCGAATATGGTATGGGGGGGCTACCTAGCTAAACGTAGTTCTTCTACGCAACACTACAGCTAAT
This sequence comes from Ephydatia muelleri, assembly GCA_013339895.1. Taxonomy (NCBI): domain Eukaryota; kingdom Metazoa; phylum Porifera; class Demospongiae; order Spongillida; family Spongillidae; genus Ephydatia; species Ephydatia muelleri. The sequence continues at coordinate 10,706,976 of JABACO010000008.1, read as the reverse complement.
GTGTAGGGGAGGGGGTGGGGCACACACCGTGGCCCTAACGACACAGTACAGTTTGCTGCCTGTTTTAAGAGACGTGCGCGCTAAATGTCTTGCCGCTCTTTTGAGCGGGATCAGGACATGCGCGACACGACACATACACGAGATACAACTCTACTCTCTCTCTAGCATGTACCTCCCCGTAGAGCTAGTATGTTCTGGATGCCAGCCTGTTTGGCCTTTTGCAGGTGGCTTATTACGAGCTCGCGACTTTGGCCGACACAGGTCATGTGAAGCATGGTCTCCAGGCCACAGTAGTTCAGCGCCGCGCTCGCTATAGCCATGGAGCTGGTTCCTTGGTCTCCTCCGGGATTTCCCGCGGGATGCCAGGTCACGTCGCAAAACAGCGGCCCTCCGGAGAACATCTGGTCGAAGCGGCTGATGAGGTTGGCTGCCCCCGCCGCCGTTTTCGGCGGGAAGAATTCCAATGAAAAGAATTTTTCTCTGTTCTTGATTTTCGCCTGCACATGCAAACGAGGAAATGTTTGCGTTCATGTGGTAAAAGCGGAAGTACAGTTCGCTCATTCGTTACAACACCATAAAACGCAAAATGGCTTCACGGCCGTTACAAACCAACTTACATTACAATGTTAATGTGTGTGTGTGTGGGGGGGGGGGGGCCTGCGCAAATGTCCTTACATTGATCTTATCTACCAAGGTAGTGGGGTGGCTAGGTGACGTGGACCTCGTTGAAGACGACGAACAGAAGCCATTGTCGACAGATGTAGACGCTCTGCGGCTCAAATCAAACACCGGTGCTGATGAAACTCGAGGAAAGCCACTCGACGCTTTGGAGCCCACGGAGTCCGAACGGTCAAACACACGCTCCCAAACACTTTCGCCCATTTTGTTCTACTGCGAAATAATACTGTGACAATATTAATAATACAAAGGAGGTGGCGCGCGCTTTTATACGACGCGCATCACACGATCACATGTCGACAACGTGCTCCTGGGAACGAGGTGACCTTTTCCTGGCCATAGAATTTGGCTATAGCACCGTCCCAGGATCCAGTAAATTCTTAACCCGTAGAATTGAAACGGAGCCGGTTTAAGTTAAAAGGTTCAAGGGTTCACACGTCCAATTCAGATAGACGATTTTCGGGTCGAAGTACTAATGACATGCAAATGCACCAGCCAGTCATCACTGTTTGTTCGTTGTGTGTGTGTGTGTGTGTGTGTGTGGGTGTGTGTAAGCTTATAGATGGGATCGTTCCACGAAAGGGGCCTAACGCATGTTTTTTCAAGATTTCACTTATTCTAGAAGTGTCCTCTAAACATTGCTACTTACGCACTGAGAATCGGAGTATCTGTCATGGAATTGTGAATTTTATATTAGCCATAATTTCAACGCAAGGGTTCATTTCTGGCTCTATAAACAGTGTGCATTAGATGGAAAGCGGCAAAATCGGCTACGTAATTGCCAGTGATGTCATTTGGTGATTGAGTGCGTAAACCATGTCGTCATCGCAAAACGATGCAATTCGCAACACAGCGCGATGGGCTTTCTATCCAGTCAGGAGACATAGTACGAACAAACAAGGGTCCCAGTGTTGGCGCTTCGTACGCGTTTCTATTCCCAAAGCTACATCGAGTAGTTGGCGTGGTTTTCTGTCATCCGGTGTGCACTCTTGTGACGATCATTGCGCTGTTGGTCGCCACAGTCCTGGCAGGCGTGCTCGTGTTGCTTCTGCTGCCACCGACGCTCAATTTCTCGCTTCGATCTTTTCAGGCACCCAGCCACATCTCTGCCACACGCTGGGACGCCTTCAGGGCTGCTGTGAGCGGGAACTTCACTTTCGATGTCGGAACATCTGTGACAAGAAGCATCGCAGACGTCGAGGATGACGCGCGACCTTCTAAAAGGGCAGCGGAAGGTGTGTGGCCTTCGTGCCAAAGCACCTATAACACACAGCGCACTATGCACGCGTACTGGGCGCTTAGTTTGGTCTACATCGCTCCGAAGCGCTCGCCCGATCAGAACGTGTTCAGCAGACTAGAGCGGATCTACGAGATAGAACAACACATCTACAACGACGCAAATTACAAGTACTTCTGCCACAAGTACCAGACCTCATGCGATCCAGTTAACTCCATTCTCACCTACTTCTACAACGACAAACTACTCCCGAACAGCGGGCTAGTGAGAGACACGCGGGAGAGGCTGGTCTCCATTTTGGCCTCGGTCCCATCTTCGGTCCTCTGGTACACGGGAGGGAAATTGAGCAACTACTCATCAGCTTTACTGCGTTCTGAAGTACGCGTAGGAATACCCCTCCCATGCTATGATGACGTCACCTCAACGCTGGAGGAACAGCATGGCCTTGTCCAAGCATTCTTTCTGTCCTTCATTCCATATTTGGAAGGAGCTTCATCTGAGTAAGTACACAATGCCATATATGTGGCCAATGCATTCATTATCCTTATTTTCTGTCTCCCTTCCATACCACCCTCCCCCTGGATCATGTATCCCTTCCATACCACCCTCCCCCTGGATCATGTCTCCCTTCCATACCACCCTCCCCCTGGATCATGTCTCCCTTCCATACCACCCTCCTCTGGATCATGTCTCCCTTCCATACCACCCTCCCCCTGGATCATGTCTCCCTTCCATACTACCCTCCCCTGGATCATGTCTCCCTTCCATACCACCCTCCCCCTGGATCATGTCTCCCTTCCATACTACCCTCCCCCTGGATCATGTCTCCCTTCCATACTACCCTCCCCCTGGATCATGTCTCCCTTCCATACTACCCTCCCCTGGACATGTCTCCCTTGTACCATATCTCTAGTGACCTGGAGGTTCTATATGGAGGTACAGAACTTGTCAATCATGCAGTTGACCAAGCTGTGGAGCATGACGCCAAGCTCTCCACTGCCAGCTTTGTGATGGTTCTTCTGATGGTCTTTCTCCTCTCAAACTTCTCCATCTCTGCTACTATCGTCAGCTTGCTGGCCATAGGGGGGAGTTTCCCCTGGGCCTTCCTGGTCTATAGGCTTCCCTTAGGGTTCGAGACACTAGGAATAATGAACGTTGTGTCTCTCTTTGTGATCATAGGTATAGGAGTGGATGATGTGTTTGTGTACCTCAACACCTTCAAGCAGACCAGGGAGTTGCAAGGACTGGACACATTCCACAAGCGACTCACACACACTATCATGTTGGCCGGGAAAGCTACATTCTACACTTCCATCACTACTGCTGTTGCTTTTTTTGCCAATGCTATTTCAATGGTGAGCCTGCAGCCACTCCTCCACATCACTCCTCCCCTCCCTCCCCATCCCTTCCTTCCTCCCCATCCCTTCCCTCCTCCCCATCCCTTCCCTCCTCCCCAACCCTTCCCTCCTCCCCACCCTTCCCTCCCCATCCCCTCCCCCTCCAATCCAAAGATGCACTCTATGTTTCTTTACAGATTCCTGCCATACAACAGTTTGGTGTCTTCATGGGGCTCGTTGTCATTTCCTGTTTTGTCAGTGTCTCACTCCTCATGCCACTGTACCTCCATATATGGCATTGCTGGCTCTCTGTAGCCGAGACCAAGCTCTTCTCCCTCTGCTGTTGCCACTGCAGGAGGAGGAAAGAGGCGGAGCTCTCTGTACGCATGAGTGTGGTCACCCATGGCAGTGATAAATCACCTGATCATGGCCATGGCAATGATGGATCACCTGACCATGGCCATGGCAACGATGGATCACCTGACCATGGTGATGTCCCAGATCACGGCAGTGATGACTCTGATTCAGACAGTGGTGTGGGTGACATCACCACCAATCTTATTCCACTCCCATCTGCGTCTTCAGTCACTCCCTCCCCCTCCTCCCCTTCCTCCCCCTCCTCCCCCTCCCCTTCCTCCCCCTCCTCCCCCCTCTACCCCTGTTCCTATCATGGATAGGGTTTCTGTTGCATTGCAGAAATTTCTTCTTATGTTTGTGGCACGTCCAATTCTCTGTCTTCGTGCGTTGGACCTCAAGATGGCTTGCATTCCTTGCTCAAGGCTAAGGCTCTTTTTTGTTTGGCTTTTAAGATGCTCTGTACTGTGGATGTTTCTTCTGGTGTTGGTGGTTTCCCTGGTAACAACGACACACCTCAAGGAAGCAGACAAGCCTCCCCAGTTCCTCTCTGAAGGTAGTAACACTCAAAGGCTTTTGAACCTTGTAGGCAATCTCAGCTCATCAGAGGATAGCTCCAGATGGATGTACTCCTCGTGGTACACATACCTGACCACACCCACCTCTAGTCCCACTACCTCAGCCCCCGTAACCATGGCTCCAACGACTATAACAACTGCTTCGACAGCCCCACCCACATCTCACCCAACTGGGTCAACCAGTCCAACTGGGTCAACTAGTCCAACTGGTTCAACTGGTTCAACTGGTTCAACAGCCCCAACTGGTTCAACTGGTTCAACAGCCCCAACTGGTTCAACTGGTTCAACTGGTTCAACCAGTCCAACTGGTCCAACTGATTCAACTGGTTCAACTGGTCCAACTGGTCCAACTGGTTCAACTGGCTCAACAGGTTTGGTAACAACAACAGGTCCAATGACAGTTCCTCCCACTGCTCCACCCACGCAGCCTGGGTCATACGATGTTACTAAATTTAGTAACAATGCTGTGGTGTATGTTGTATTTGGGATCAGAGATGTCCTGCGCTGGTACTCCACTACTCAAGTTCTTCCTGAGGAAGGTTTTGGGGTAAGCTTCCATGTCAGGGTGTGCACTATTTAGGATTGTACAGGTTTCAGAGTTTCCTGAGTACAGTATATATATTAACTTGGACTTAAGAAATGAGGCCTGGGCACCAGCTGTTTGAATTATATAGTTTTTTCAGCCACACTCAGGATCTGTGCAATGCATGAAAGCAAGTGTGTGTGTGTGTGTGTGTGTGTGTGTGTGTGTGTGTGTGTGTGTGTACTTGCGTGTGTGTGTGTGTGTATGTGTGTGTGTGTGTGTGTGTGTACTTGCGTGTGTGTGTGTGTGTGTGTGTGTATGTGTGTGTGTGTGTATGTGTGTGTGTGTACTTGCGTGTGTGTGCTTGCGTGAGTGTATACTTGTATATGGTATACTTGTGTGTGGTATGTACTTGAGTGGTTCTGTTTCATATCACAAGAACTCAGCTGTGGTGGACTCAAGGTTCTCTCAAACACTTCGCTGTCCTGTTCAATCAAGCAGTCAGGTTACAGGAACATTGCGAGCACTTTGCCGGCTCTGTGCCAACTTGTCTAATCCCAGCAATGGTCTGGTGTTGCCCGATGGAGCTGAGTGTGCTCCAATTGGGTTGGTCCAGTCAAACCTACCCTGTCTCCTTCCTATCATCACCTCCATGGCAGAATGCTCAAGTCTTCTCCTTCAAGCTGATGCTCTAGATGCCAAATACAGCTATAACATCACCACCAACCGTCTGGTCTTCCTAGCTATGGCGTTTAGATCTGTGAGTGTGCCCTTATTGTCTGTAATTGCAATGGCTTACTTCACCCTCTTCCCTCTGCAGACCACCTACGTATCAGGCTCTCCCTACGATAGCCACACCTTGTACACTAAGTGGGACAACTTCCTGTCAGCCGAGATGGACGCCATTGGTCGAGACAGCGTTCAATATCCTGGAGCCAAGGAAGCCCTCTCCACAGCCTATCAGACCAGCGAACACTGGGTGGAGATCAACATTGTCCTCATAGCAGTGTATGGTTCGCTGTACAGCATAGTGCTGTCCTTCGCTTTCTGCTCAGTGCTTGTTGTGCTCCTCAGTAGAGACTTCCGAGTGGTGGTGAGCATGCTGGTGACCATTGCTGGTATCTTGGTCACACTGCTGGCTCTGTTCAAGCTCTTTGGGTGGACTTTGGGTGTGGTTGAGGCTGTGGCCTTGTCCGTACTGGTGGGAAATTCCCTGGACTATTGCATTCACCTCACAGAGGGCTACATGTCCATGGATGCCAGACATTTGGCCTTTGTGGATAAGTTTATGGTAAGGTGTGTGTGTGTGTGTGTGTGTGTGTGTGTGTGTGTGTGTGTGTGTGTGTGTGTGTGTGTGTGTGCATGTGTGTGTACATGTGTGTGTACATGTGTGTGTGTATGTGTGTGTGTGTGTGTGTGTGTGTGTGCATGTGTGTGTACATGTGTGTGTACATGTGTGTGTGTATGTGTGTGTACATGTGTGTGTGTGCGTGTGTGTACATGTGTGTGTACATGTGTGTGTGTACATGTGTGTGTGTACATGTGTGTGTGTGTGCATGTGTGTGTGTGTACATATGTGCAGTTGTGCTTATGTGTGTGCACATAGGTATACAGGCACATGTGCTGTGTTGGGTATGTACACTTATGCATTGCATAAATACGTGTGACATAAAAATAGAATGCTGTATTATGTGCTATGATTGTAATTATTTTAATAACCAGTATAATAACCACTGCATAATAACCAGCATAATAAAGATGTACTTCCACTAGCAGCAAAAATCCTTTCACCCCTCAACACTATTCCATTGTGCCCACAGACATGGCGTACAGGTAGTGTTCGTGTGAGGAGAGCAGCGGGCGCTATCTCCCTCACTGGTGTCTCCATCATCAGTTCAGCTCTCACCACCATACTGGCCACACTGCCCCTTCTGGCTGCAGAGATACAGCTGTTTGCTAGGTTTGGCGAGATCTTGATACTGGACACCATAGTGACGCTGGTGTACAGCGTGGTGTTCTGTGCTACCTTCCTCAGTCTGTGGGGCCCAGAGCACTCCAGGTGCACCTGCTGCTCCTGGGTCAACGCCATACTCACCATCTCCTTGACCCTGGGAGGCTACGTGCTGGTGATCGTGGTACTGCGCATTGCGGCTCTCTATGGGGTGGAAATCCCCTCACCTGTGGGCGGGGCTCTGTTCTAGCCAATGTCTTCTGTGGGCGGGGCTTTGTGGTCATCATTATAGAAATTCTTTTTTATTTTCATTACTATTTGAATTCAGTGATGGTTAAGTGATGGTTGCCAAGGTTCGTGATGACTACTATTTATAAAAATTTATTAACTCGTAGTCAAGTGGCAGTTGATGTGAATAGCACTTAAAAACACTCATGGTCTGGTGTGGATCTTCAAAGCTTTGACCCGCTAGTCTGTTGTCACTCTTGCTTCCAACATAAGGGAACACGAGTACTGCTGATCATCATCGAATGAAGCGGATGACTCCAAAGCCCTGTCTAGATACGCAAGGACCTGGGGAGGAGGTAAAGTGAGGATGGGGAGGAAGAGGTAAAGTGAGGATGGGGAGGAGGAAGTTAAGTGAGGATGGGGAGGAGGAAGTTAAGTGAGATGGGGAGGAGGGGTAAAGTGAGGATGGGGAGGAGGGGTAAAGTGAGGATGGGGAGGAGGAGGGGAGGTGGTATCAAGGGTGTAGAGAAGTGTGGAGGAAAGGAGCACTTGCAGGTCTGGGGACTCACTGATGCATCAAAGGATATGGTGTACTTAGGGTGTTGGAACCTTGTCACCTCTTCAATGATGTTTGCCAGCTGCAACATAAGGTCATCACCATGGCAACATGCCCACAGGTATTCGCACAGCTTACCCTTAAAAGCTTCGGATAGTTGACGTGCTCTGGGGGAGACTGGACGAAAGTTGGCATTCCTACTTCAATGATGACCAGCTGGCTGAGGTATGCCCCAAGATAGGGGACACTGGGAGGGGCACAGCTGGGGCAGGGGGGCGGGGGGGCGGGGGAGCGTAACCACATCATGTCATGGAATGCCACATCTCCTATACCATTTTTGCCTATCTCGATATGCTTTGGTTCCTTGAATATTGGTGAGGCTTTGAAGCTCCTTGAAGCTTTCAATCACCTGGAATTAGTGCCATAGTAACCATAGTAACTATAAGGTTTGGTTCCCCCCCCCCTCCCCCCTCCCTTTGTCAACTTTCGTGATTCAAAATGAAGTCCTGCATTGATGGACATGTTGAACACCAATATCTATCTCCCTCTAAATGATGATGTCATAGCATGATTGAACACAACAGTACCCCATAAACATGGTCTCAGACACACCCCATAAACATGGACTCAGGACACACCCCATAAACATGGTCTCAGGACACACCCCATAACATGGTCTGGACACACCCCATAAACATGGTCTGGACACACCCCATAAACATGGTCTCAGGACACAACTATAAACCTGGTTCCCAGATAATGGTACTACAGTGCGACCCCAAAATGTGACTCCCTGGAATAAGGACACCTCGATAAACAAGAATAGGTCCCAAACAACATATTTTGGAAAGTTCAAACCCTTGAAAAAAGGATACTTGATAATCAAGACACCTGAATATGGTCCGAAAGTGTCAGCATTTAGAAGTTCCACTGTACAAACATTACTATAGAAACACAACTGCAATATATGGACCTCAGACATGCCTAAGAGTCTAACAATGAAGGCAAGTACTTTCTTTTAAGTGGGTATTTGCAACTCACATCGAAAGAAATAAAAGCAATATTGCGTGTGGGTGGTCACTTTGGTTGGTTTAATAAATCATTTAATGAAATGTAACAGCATTATCAATGGAGATGCCTCACTGCCATTGTGTTGGTGGGCATAATATTCATTATCAATGGAGATGCTCACTGCCATTGTATTGGTGGGCATAATATTCATTATCAATGGAGATGCTCACTGCCATTGTATTGGTGGGCATAATATTCATTATCAATGGAGATGCCTCACTGCCATTGTGTTGGTGGGCATAATATTCATTTGTAATTTTCAAAGGTTAATTAGTTTCAACAGAAAAATAAAAAATGGAATGAGTAACAATTCATTTCTTCCCATGTCATAGCATACTAAAATATTTGAATTCAATTATAAAGCTACAGGACGCTGTGCGACACATCCCCAAAAGCATGGTCTGGTCTCAGGACATAACCCCAACATGGTCTCAGGACATAACCACTTACTGTGTGTTGTACTTGTTCCCATGTCTTCTTCAGCCTCTGCACCGGCATCGCATTAATGGCTGCCGTGATCTGGAACACTGTTGCAAAGTTGTTAAGCCTCAAGCACATCATGGCCACTTGGACCATCTTTGATATGGCTGCCGCCCTCTGCCTTATATGGTCATAGCCAAGGATCTCCTTAGTAACCCATCGTGTCACTACATTAAACCTGTCTATGCAGTAGCAGATATTGGGAGACAACTCGCTCTTATTCTTCTTTGTCCATTTCTGTTGGAGGAACTCACTGAAGTGGGAAGGTTTGCAGTGTTAACTCTTAATAATGCACACCATCCTGTGTGCACATCACCACATGGCACCCCACACCCCCACCTTTGCACCTGATGTTGGTCATGTCAGCTAGCTTACTAAGGTTTTATTCTGGAATAGAACTCATGTTCCACACGTGTCAACTGCTCTGCCACTGTGTCTGTTGGGATCTCCATGAAAGATATGGGAACCGGCCTCTGGACTGGTCTGGTGACTAGAATCTGTGCAAAAGTGGGAGTGGGCGGAGTCAATGGGCGGAGTTATTATCGTCCCACAGAGCACCTTTTGTTTGCTCTTTCTGGCAACAGGAATGTGTCCTCTTTCACTGACCACCCTGCAAGGATGCAATAAGGATTAGGGTCTGGGACCAAGGAGATTCAGGAAATGGGAGATAGGTCTGGGACCAAGGAGATTCAGGAAATGGGAGATAGGTCTGGGACCAAGGAGATTCAGGAAATGGGAGATAGGTCTGGGACCAAGGAGATTCAGGAAATGGGAGATAGGTCTGGGACCAAGGAGATTCAGGAAATGGGAGATAGGTCTGGGACCAAGGAGATTCAGGAAATGGGAGATAGGTCTGGGACCAAGGAGATTCAGGAAATGGGAGATAGGTCTGAGACCAAAGGCTTGAAGAAATGGAGGTAGGTCTGTTTAGAATATTCTAGCCACTCTCAAACCTCCCTGGATTTCCTATTAAATCAGTATTACATTGATAGAGGGTTCCTTACTGATCCCTAACCCTTCCCCCTTCCCTCCCCTCCCCTCCCCTCCTCCCTCTCCTACAGGGTTCCTTACTTGAGAATACTATCAACCAGTTCACATTCCTTCTCAACAACCAGCTTGTGTGACTTGAGCTCTGAGAGGTATCCAATGAGAAGGTTCTTCAACGCTATGTCGTGATGGAAGTCCTGGAGACACAGATGCAGGGGTAAGGTATGTGACAAGTCCCCAGGCCTTAAAAAACTCACCACATAATACTGGACGACCCAGGTCTTCACAATATTGAAGAATCGCAATGTCCCAGCTGATATACTCAGTTGAGGGAAATTCTGCATACAAAAAACCGCACATTGTGTGTGTGTGTGTGTGTGTGTGTGTGTGTGTGTGTGTGCATACATGTATATGCATGTGTTTAAACCTGTAGGTGTGTTTTATGTGTACATGTGAATGTGTGTATGTGCCTGTGAGGGTGTGCCTTGGACACACCCACCTCCATACACATTCTCTCATTCAGCTCCCTCCTATGGCTCTCTATGAGGACATCCAGCACCTCATGGGCATTTGTAAACATGCGATAGGTGAGGAGGATGGTTGACTGGAAGTGAGGGTCTGGGGGATTGGTGAGGAAGGACAGCAGTGAGGGCACAGAGAAGTACTGGGAGTATGGCAACAGCTGGTCCCCAAACGTGACTGAAGAGTTCTTCCTTGACACTGAAGAAGAGGCTAGTAGCCCTGCTGTGTCTGGGCTAGGCGTACACTCATCTATCACCTGCGAGGAGGGGAGGGGAGGGGTGATGGGGAGGGAGGGGTGATGGGTAGGGAGGGGGGTGATGGGGAGGGGGAGGGGAGGGGGTGTGATGGGGAGGGAGGGGGTGATGGGGAGGGAGGGGGCGATGGGGAGGGGAGGGGGTGGATGGGGAGGGGAGGGGTGATGGGGAGGGAGGGGTGATGGGGAGGGAGGGGGTGATGGGGAGGGAGGGGGGTGATGGGGAAGGTGTGCATCTCTAAGGACACCCGGTGAGATACAGTAACTATTTTGTTAATGGAAGGGGGAGAGGAAGGAGAGGGAGGGGGGAAAGGGAGGGGAGAGGAAGGAGAGGGAGGGGAGAGGGAGGGGAGAGGAGGGGAGAGAAGAGGGAGGGAAGAGAGAGGAGGGGAGAGTCCATAAGTGGCTCACAGCAATGATTCTGTCCAGCCACTTGGCCTTGCAGACAGTGGAGTCAAAGACCAGTACAATGCCAGTGCGTGGACCCTCTGGAGAGTACACCTTCAAAGCCCTGCCTTCAAGCTCTGTTTGCGAATCATCACCATGGAAACAGGCAAAACACATAGAGCAAGTCATACCTGGGTCTGTAGCCATGGTAACTTTGCCCGCTTTTGTAACATGCTCATACACAGTGGCCCCACTCAACGGCAACACTTGATTCTGGACCTGGGAAAACACATGATAGGCCTATGGGTAGGTGTGGCCCACCTATGGCAGGCGTGGCCCACAGTATGGTAGGTGTGGCCCACTGTATGGTAGGCGTGGCACCACCTCTTATGGGTAGTTGTGTACCTTTTTATCGAATGAAGTTATGATCAAAGCTTTGGAGTAAAGGTAGCAGTGGATGGTTCTTTTCTTCATGGAGGCCTTGATCCACGTAGAAAAGGCAGGTAGCTGGGTCTCATCTTCCAGAAGCAGGCTGCACTCTGGAGCCATCACCAGGAAGCCTTTGGGACCCACCTGACGAATAATGTCCATCATTTCCTTGTGCTCCTCAAAACTGCTAAACTGACGTGGCAGCTTCTGTTGGGTCACATGATGTCACATGATTGCAATTCAAATGCCCTAACCACTTATAAAGTTCACACATGCACAACACACTTTCACAACCACAAGATATAGTAACTGCTTGCACGTACTGATTTCAAATCCAGGAGTCCCTGGGAGACAACTTGCAATGGCTTGTAATCCACATGGCCAGTATGAGTGTGCTTCAATATCTCTTCAATAGATGCCAAGTAAATGTCAGTCTGCAGGGAAGAGGAGGGAGGGAGGGAGGGAGGGAGGGAGGGAGGGAGGGAGGGAGGGAGGGAGGGAGGGAGGGAGGGAGGGAGGGAGGGAGGGAGGGAGGGAGGGAGGGAGGGAGGGAGGGAGGGAGGAAGGAGGGAGGGAGGGAGGGAGGGAGGAGTGAGGGAGGGAGGGAGGGAGGGAGGAGGGAGGGAGGGAGGGAGGAGGAAGGAGGGAGGGAGGAGGAAGGGAAAGAACAGCAATATTGCTGAGTGTTGATGGGAATAAGGTTGGTCTCACTCTGGTGACAGGGGTATACAGGAGGGTACTTGAGCTGCATTGCATCTGCATCGTTGGAGTAGTGTTGGTTTTCAAGGAAGTCACTTAGGGTGGGGTGGCTCAAGCAGTGGTCCAATGTCTGACAACAAATGCTAGCTTCAAGGCCGATCAAAGAGGTTATCTACTCACATCAAAACATTTCTGGTGATTCCTGACATAGTCTCCATACATCTTCATAAGTGGCAAGAAGCAGGAGAACAGGTGACCAATGCTTGGACTTGGGTTGGACAGAGTGTGTTCAAGACACAATAGGATGGTGCGATGAAGAACAAGAAGTGCTTCGCTGGAATGTGCAATTTAAAAAATCCAAACTTTGCAAAGCTTTCCTTCAGCTCACCAGTTCAAGAATATTACTTCCACTTGATCGCTTGTGAGGCACAGGTGCCCTAGAGCAATGGCCATCTTGAATTGCCTATAATAGCAATTCACCAGCGTTGTCAAGTCTTGCACATACTTCTTCTCGCTGTCCACGAGCTTCTGCATAGCCTACACATTTCAAACAGACGCATTTTTATGGTAAAATCGACCCCCACCCCCGAGGTCCCGTTCCCAGGCCGTCGAGCGCTCTAAGGGGCGGGGTCAAACGTCACCTCGATTCTTTTATTCGTTTGCTGGGCGTGTGGTTGTCTTTTAGCGGACTTCATAGCGATGTGCCATAGCCTCCTCCACCTCGCATCTCTACCCTGCTGGACATGAAGGGATTCTCCCACTGATACACACACCACACACACACACACACACACACACACACACACACACACACACACACACACACACACACACACACACACACACACACACACGCGCGCGCGCGCGCACACACACTAACGTGTGTGTGGCTAGTTGGGGTTGCGCATACCTGAAAGCGCATGTCCTTATGCTCAACAAAGGCGCCATTTATCACGGTAGTTAGACACCGTACCGGCTTCTTTCTCAAAACAGGCTATGAATAAGCAAGAGGAGTGGACTATATCAAAACTGAAACCTACACCGCTTACTGGTGTGGCTCTCCGTGGCACGGTCAGGCTGCGTGGAGACGCAGTTTGTGACAACGAAGCGGAACGACCATTTTAATATCTTACCCGGCTGCTTCAAGCTTCTCCAACCATAGCCTCTTTTCATCCATCGAATCAGGACACAGCAATAGCCTCAGGTCAGGTATCAATAGCCCTTGCAGATGCAAAGCGTACGCCTGTGCGGGCATAGCGTAGAGACCTACACACCAACCAATACTGGACGTACTTTCTCTCCGACAGCACAGAACTCTATGAGCGTCGTCTCTGTGACTTGAGTAATAACTGGAGAGAAAACGTCTGCCAAGTACACTCCGGAATACTCCGGAGACTCCCGCGAGGCAGTGTAGAACAGTTGGTGCCCCGAGACAAAGAACCAGCGCTCTTGCACAGTTCGCATCTGTGGGTCGCTCCCAAACAACACATATCCCCTCACCGGCTGCAATTCTTTGTCACGTGCTTTCCACACGGCGCGCAACTGGTCGTGAGTACGTGCGACCGTGGCCATAGCTGCATATAGCTGAACACTCCACACACAGGCGCGTAAAATCAAAGGGCACTTTTACGCTTTCAATGATAAATGTTATGACATCGAATATGGTATATGCTTAAGAGGTATTTAATAACGAACAGAGGGGTGCTACGACGTTTGAAATATGTCCACCACCATCACGGTCACATTGTCCGTGCAGTTGCGTTTCACAGCCTCCACGGCTAGCCTATTGCACGCGGCTCCATAGCGAGCTTCCTTCACGCTGGCGGGCCGTGTGGACTCGAAGTTTGTGTCTTGGATACCGTCTGCAAAGCAAGAATGCATAGCAGCTTATTAAACTGGAATGACAATCGTTGCTATGTATGGTATCGGATTACGCTAATGTTAATGTTGAAGTGACGCAATAGAAAATCATCCGCTCTCTTGCAGAGTGCACGTGAGTTTCACGTGATATTATTTACACCACACGTTAGCTCACAAAACAATCTGCTGTTTGTTTTTGTGTTAGTACACTAACTGCTGGGAGATACAGCAGCCTATGGGGTGATAGTTGCTGCTTAGCACAGTAGGCACTGGGGAGGAGGAGGTGTGGGGTGGGGGTGGAGGGTGCTGTTAGCTGAGAAGATGGTGCATGGTTGCCATAGATACAAGTAGCTACTCATATTTCTACACCCTTGGGTCATGAATACAGTTATGTCCTATTGCGGATGAAACTACAATCGAAACATGGGTGTGTGGCTACAGGGCTGAGGGAGCAATGGGGGTGTGGCCACAGGGGATTACAAGCCTGACGAGTTCACTTTTTGTTACATTGTGTGCAGTGTGTGTATGTGCAATGGTAGTCTATGCAGAAACCAGCCCAGGTACACGTACACACACATACACTCACAGACACACACACACACACAGACACACACAGAGACACACACACAGACACACACACATGCACATGCACCACACACAGACACAAACACACACACACACACACGTCAGAAGCAATGGGCCAATTGGGGATGTGCTACAATGTTTGGACACTCTGACTGTAAGCAGTAAAGGTTGTAGTGTACCATGTGGGCTGCAGACACAATAAATGCACATGACAAACAGGTACCACCCTTCACTGTTGTACAACACAGAGCCCTTGTATGTGTCCTGACCCTCCACTACCAGACCTGAGTCTGCACAAATTTGACATGCTTGCATCTATAGCATCAGAGGACCCCTAGAGGTGCAGACATCTGGCTGAACAGACCATTAAATGTACATGGTTGAATAGCCATAGCTCATAGCTTATCTAACCACAAGAGTATCCCAACACACAAGGCTTGAGCAGTATGTCACACTGGCCATACTCAACAATCCGTAGTGGGTGTGGCACATCAGGCATGCAACTCCTATTGTGGTGGTTAAGGGGTTAAGGAAAACATAACCCATGTAAGTGAAGCTCCAGGAAGAGGTATGCTTAACTGATGGTAAGTTCTATTTGGATGGCATTGTGTAGAGTGCCATTGACCCAAGGTCCTCCAGACGCTAGAGTGCCATTGACCCAAGGTCCTCCAGACACTAGAGTGCCATTGACTCAAGGACCTCCAGACGCTTAGAGTGCCATTGACCCAAGGTCCTCCAGACACTAGAGTGCCATTGACCCAAGGTCCTCCAGACGCTTAGAGTGCCATTGACCCAAGGTCCTCCAGACGCTAGAGTGCCATTGACCCAAGGTCCTCCAGACGCTAGAGTGCCATTGACCCAAGGTCCTCCAGACGCTAGAGTGCCATTGACCCAAGGTCCTCCAGACGCTAGAGTGCCATTGACCCAAGGTCCTCCAGACGCTAGAGTGCCATTGACTCAAGGACCTCCAGACGCTAGAGTGCCATTGACCCAAGGTCCTCCAGACACTAGAGTGCCATTGACCCAAGTTCCTCCAGACGCTAGAGTGCCATTGACCCAAGGTCCTCCAGACGCTAGAGTGCCATTGACCCAAGGTCCTCCAGACGCTAGAGTGCCATTGACCCAAGGTCCTCCAGACGCTAGAGTGCCATTGACCCAAGGTCCTCCAGACGCTAGAGTGCCATTGACCCAAGGTCCTCCAGACGCTAGAGTGCCATTGACCCCAAGGTCCTCCAGACGCTAGAGTGCCATTGACCCAAGGTCCTCCAGACGCTAGAGTGCCATTGACCCAAGGTCCTCCAGACGCTAGGTACTCTCTGGGGGTACAATTCTTGCTAAACCACACCTCTAAACAGGTTAATTATTAAAATGAACATTATCAATAATTAGGTATACCGGGTGACTACGAAAGAATGCAACAAAATAAAAAGTGTTTAACTTTCGTCATCAGGCTTGAGAGAAAAATCTAACATTTGGAACTTACCATTATGGTAATCACCTGAATGCTGGTACAAGGGCTGGGGGGATGCAGGTACATGGGCTGGAGGGATGCTGGTACATGGGCTGGAGGGATGCAGGTACAAGGGCTGGAGGGATGCAGGTACAAGGGCTGGAGGGATGCAGGTACATGGGCTGGAGGGATGCAGGTACATGGGCTGGAGGGATGCAGGTACATGGGCTGGAGGGATGCAGGTACATGGGCTGGAGGGATGCAGGTACATGGGCTGGAGGGATGCAGGTACATGGGCTGGAGGGATGCAGGTACATGGGCTGGAGGGATGCAGGTACAAGGGCTGGAGGGATGCAGGTACATGGGCTGGAGGGATGCAGGTACATGGGTACTGGCTGGAGGGATGCAGGTACATGGGCTGGAGGGATGCAGGTACATGGGCTGGAGGGATGCAGGTACAAGGGCTGGGGGGATGCTGGTACATGGGCTGGAGGGATGCAGGTACATGGGCGTTTATAAACTGACGGCAACAACAAAAAATTTTTAAAGGAGGGGAGAGAAGGGACATATTCTAGGAGGAGAGAGAAGGAGCATATTCTAGGAGGGGAGAGAAGGGGCATATTCTAGGAGGGAGAGAAGGGGCATATTCTAGGAGGGGAGAGAAGGGGCATATTCTAGGAGGGGAGAGAAGGGACATATTCTAGGAGGAGAGAGAAGGAGCATATTCTAGGAGGGGAGAGAAGGGACATATTCTAGGAGGGGAGAGAAGGGGGCATATTCTAGGAAGGGAGAGAAGGGACATATTCTAGGAGGGGAGAGAAGGGACATATTCTAGGAGGGGAGGAGAAGGGACATATTCTAGGAGGGGAGAGAAAGGGCATATTCTAGGGGAGAGAAGGGGCATATTCTAGGAAGGGAGAGAAGGGACATATTCTAGGAGGGGAGAGAAGGGACATATTCTAGGAGGGGAGAGAAAGGGCATATTCTAGGAGGGGAGAGAAGGGGCATATTCTAGGAAGGGAGAGAAGGGACATATTCTAGGAGGGGAGAGAAGGAGCATATTCTAGGAGGGGAGGGAAGGGACATATTCTAGGAGGGGAGAGAAGGGACATATTCTAAGGAGGGGAGAGAAGGAGCATATTCTAGGAGGGGAGAGAAGGGACATATTCTAGGAGGGGAGAGAAGGGACATATTCTAGGAGGAGAGAGAAGGGGCATATTCTAGGAGGAGAGAGAAGGGGCATATTCTAGGAGGGACATATTCTAGGAGGGGAGAGAAGGGGCATATTCTAGGAGGGGAGAGAAGGGGCATATTCTAGGAGGGGAGAGAAGGGGCATATTCTAGGAGGGGAGAGAAGGGACATATTCTAGGAGGGGAGGGAAGGGACATATTCTAGGAGGGGAGAGAAGGGACATATTCTAAGGAGGGGAGAGAAGGAGCATATTCTAGGAGGGGAGAGAAGGGACATATTCTAGGAGGGGAGAGAAGGGACATATTCTAGGAGGAGAGAGAAGGGGCATATTCTAGGAGGAGAGAGAAGGGGCATATTCTAGGAGGGACATATTCTAGGAGGGGAGAGAAGGGGCATATTCTAGGAGGGGAGAGAAGGGACATATTCTAGGAGGGGAGAGAAGGGACATATTCTAGGAGGGGAGAGAAGGGGCCAGGGGAGAGAAGGGGCATATTCTAGGAGGGGAGAGAAGGAGCATAATATCAGGTGACAAAGATTTGTCCCATCAACTGCCCAAATATAGAAGGTGGAGCATGTGAAAAGCGTCAAGATACGGGCATTCCAAAGTGTGGGATTTGCAGAGCCGGATATGGGATGCAGCCATAGTTATTCAATGAGCCGTATCTAGTCAGTTAGTTAAAAGTATAATTAAATGCAATCAGGTTAGTCATCACGTGATAATACAAGTTATTAAATATGCAGTTAGTCAAAAGTTATAATCAAATGCAATCACTGCACTAATGTGGTCAGTTAACAATAACTGGTTAGAGTCTTCATCATGGTGCGTGCGTAAGAGTAGGAAAAAGCTATCGCTGCAGTTTTTGGTGTGGTAAGCAGTTGTAAATTTTTTCCTGCCAATCACAATGGATTTTGCAATTGGATTGAGCCACGATGCTGATAATTTGACCAAGTTTAATAACTTTGATTAATAAAAATAATATATGGTGCTAATAACGGGACCAGATCTGACGATGGTAAGTTCCAAATGTTAGATTTTTCTCTCAAGCCTGATGACGAAAGTTAAACACTTTTTATTTTGTTGCGTTCTTTCGTAGTCACCCGGTATATAGGTCTATGTTAGATGATCAGACACACCTCCCCCTCCCTTGCCTCCTCCCCTCCACCATCACCTCCTACCCTCCCACCTTCACCTCCTCCCCCACTCTCACCTCCTCCCCTCCCACCCTCACCTCCTCCCCCTCCCACCCTCACCTCCTCCCCCTCCCACCCTCACCTCCTCCCCCTCCCCCTCCCACCCTCACCTTCAGGCAGCTGCAGAGTATCATCCTGGATACAACAACATCACATTAGGGGGTGGAGCTTGAGCTCTTTCACACCTCACCTCCAACACTTGCACCACACATCTGGCTGCCTCTTCAATCGTGAAGGCCTTCCATAGTCCATCACAAGCCATGATGATGAATCTGTGGGTCCCCAGACCAGCACCACAGATGAGTTTGCAATATTCAGCAGATATTTGTTGTGTGTAAAGGTTATGGTGGTGTTTACCACATCTTGACAATTGTGTGCATGTCTCCTTAGAACTAACTAGCAGTTATGTCTCCTTAGAAGTAAACTAGCAGTTATGTCTCCTTAGAAGTAACTAGCAGTTATGTCTCCTTAGAAGTAACTAGCAGTTATGTCTCCTTAGAAGTAACTAGCAGTTATGTCTCCTTAGAAGTAACTAGCAGTTATGTCTCCTTAGAAGTAACTAGCAGTTATGTCTCCTTAGAAGTAACTAGCAGTTATGTCTCCTTAGAAGTAACTAGCAGTTATGTCTCCTTAGAAGTAACTAGTAGTTATATGTCAAAACACTACTATACTTGCATGCACCACTAATGGATCACCATGGCAACGTCTCTTGCAACAACTCACAGGTCATTCTCTGTCAGAGAACACCTCACCACATCTGGGATACTGATCACTCCACAGTGCTTAAACCTCCCGTCTCCAATGGAGCGAGACACTTCAACCACACCCATCACCGACCGTCTCTAAAGGGAGGAGAATGGGAGATGATGGGGAGGAGGAGAAGGGGAGATGATGGGGAGGAGGAGAATGGGAGATGATGGGGAGGAGGAGAATGGGAGATGATGGGAGGAGGAGAATGGGAGATGATGGGGAGGAGGAGAATGGGAGATGATGGGGAGGAGGAGAATGGGAGATGATGGGGAGGAGGAGAATGGGAGATGATGGGGAGGAGGAGAATGGGAGATGATGGGAGGAGGAGAATGGGAGATGATGGGGAGGAGGAGAATGGGAGATGATGGGGAGGAGGAGAATGGGAGATGATGGGGAGGAGGAGAATGGGAGATGATGGGGAGGAGGAGAATGGGAGATGATGGGGAGGAGGAGAAGGGAGATGATGGGAGGAGGAGAATGGGAGATGATGGGGAGGAGGAGGAATGGGAGATGATGGGGAGGAGGAGAATGGGAGATGATGGGGAGGAGGAGAATGGGAGATGATGGGGAGGAGGAGAATGGGAGATGATGGGGAGGAGGAGAATGGGAGATGATGGGGAGGAGGAGAATGGGAGATGATGGGGAGGAGGAGAATGGGAGATGATGGGGAGGAGGAGAATGGGAGATGATGGGGGGAGGAGAATGGGAGATGATGGGGAGGAGGAGAAGGGAGGATGATGGGGAGGAGGAGAATGGGAGATGATGGGGAGGAGGAGGAGAATGGGAGATGATGGGGAGGAGAATGGGAGATGATGGGGAGGAGGAGAATGGAAGATGATGGGGAGGAGGATGAAAGAGTAAAGTACAGCAAAGGAGGAACTTCTATTTCTATTTCCACCATGACGTCACCATGACGTCACCATGACCTCATACCATGACCTCATACCTGACTGATCCTCCAGCCTTCTCTATTCTCTTTCTCTCTTCAAACTGCAAGATGACAAGTGTTCACTACACATCTGGTGCCCAGCCCTTGTACCCAGCCCCTCCACCAAACATCTGGTGCCCAGTCCCTCCCTCACAATGGATGGGCTGTGTTCCTTGGTCAATGGGATGAAAGCCAGCTTTCCTCCTGATGCTGATCGTCTGCAGAGGAACGCTTTGCTGTCCCCTACATTGGCACAGTAGATGACATCGTCGAGGACCAGTACGGTCACTGCCGTCGACCCGTCCTTCCATGAGGGTGTGGCTTGTGAAGCCATACGTAGGAAGTCTTCATCGGTCAGTTTGTAGGCGTCCACCAGACACTTCTTCATCTCTCTATCCGTGTTCAGCACCTCACCTGTGTGTGTGAAGTTGCATACCCTGCTGATGGTTGGATCATGTCTACTCCAGCCATTCAGAACCATCACTGCTAAAGTTGGACTCCAATTACACACAACACTCCACACACCATCACACATGGCACACACCCTACCACACACCCTCACACATGGCACACACCCTACCACACAGCACTCTCACACATGGCACACAACACATAACTCACACTCACACTCACTCAAATGACACGCACAAACATGCCTGCAGGAAACTTAGCGATGATTGCTTTATGCAAATGCTCTGATGCAAACATGGCTGCCCGATGTCCTGCATGGCCATCGAATATACCATAGTAAGAGACGTGGGTACTGCTGGTGGAAGGTGTGCAGAATCCATGATTAGATAGGAGGGATGGGGCGATGTGAGGATAAGAGTACAATACGAAGGCGGTACTTATGGAGAGGACAATACAATGAATACGCACAAGGTCGTCTTCTGCATGTGACTGAATTGTGGTTTGAGATCATCAATGATAGTATGGTGGTCTTGCATGTCCTCCCGTTCTCCCTTTCTTTCTCCGAAGTAGCCTTTCTGACGAAAGCAAACTACATGACACGAGTGTGGGGAGAAATTGAATGAGTACAGACCAAATCCATGGTATAAATAAAGAGCCAACACTTTGTACCTAGTTTCGGTTGTTTTGTGATTGGAGTGCATGTTTCTGGTTCGGCCTTTCTCTTCCCATTCGCTGGGTCGATCGATAACCGATTGCACTTACTATCTAAAGGAAGACACGGCGGCGCTAATTAGAGTGCACAACCAACAATAGCAGGAGCATCGAAAAGTACTACCGGCGGTGGAGGGTGGTGGCAGGTCACCAAATAAGTCAGCCATCTGCACACTGCGTACGGGGTTGAGCCCCTATGTCCCCGCTCCCTATTACACAACCACACTAGGAAAATATACAAAATTCATCGAATCTCGTGTAATTAAATCTACAAATATCTTCAAGCAGCACACTTTGTGGCATACATCAACACAAGCTTAGTTCATCAAATCATGCGAAGTTTCAATAATCTTCTGAGCGAATGGTGGCTTCATACGAAAGGCCGAATTTCACGTAGGAGAAAATAGCCGGAAGTGCCTATTTGCTGCTCGTGTATTTGGTGACGGCCTTTGTGCCTTCGCTAACTGCATGCTTCGACAGTTCTCCGGGAAGGTGGAGCCGCACAGCCGTTTGAATCTCCCGACTGGTGATGGTATGCTTCTTGTTGTAGTGCGCAAGACGAGACGCCTCGACCGCAATCCTTTCAAAAATGTCATTCACGAATGAGTTCATGATGCTCATAGCATTGCTTGAAATTCCAGTATCAGGATGGACCTGTTTCAAGACTTTGTATATATAAATGGAATAGCTTTCCTTACGCAACTTTTTCTTCTTTTTAGCGTCCCCGGACGCTTTAAGCTTCTCTGCGCCTTCCCCTTTTTTGCTGGCTACTTTTCCTGGCATTCTGATAGTATGTAATAGCACTACGCACGTGCACCTGTATTAATCAATAATCTTTAAAACTATAAGGTGACCGCCCACGCGTCGACATAATGACATCATCTGGCAGGAGTATTTGCCCGAAGACGTCCGCTAAAAGCTGCGCACTGGTTGGGTGATCTGAGAGTGATCCGTGATCCGCCACATGCTCAGCGATAAGCGATAATTGATTTTGGCGCCAAAAGCAGGGTATAAGTACCGCAACGCATGGAAAGTTCCTCATCATTGTCTGAACTTGTGTTGACAAAATGACTGGACGTGGAAAGGGTGGCAAGGCCCGTGCTAAGGCAAAGAGTAGGTCAGCTCGTGCTGGACTTCAGTTTCCTGTTGGGCGTGTACACCGTCTCCTTCGCCAAGGCAACTACGCCGAACGTATCGGAGCTGGTGCACCCGTGTACCTGGCAGCAGTCATGGAATATCTTGCTGCTGAGATTCTCGAGCTTGCTGGTAACGCAGCCCGTGACAACAAGAAGCAGAGGATTAACCCTCGCCATCTGCAATTGGCTATCCGAAACGACGAGGAGCTGAACAAACTTCTCGCTGGAGTGACAATCGCTCAAGGTGGTGTCCTTCCCAACATTCAGTCTATCCTGCTCCCCAAGAAAACAGGTGCCGCTGGCGCAGCACCTGGGGCAGGCAAGAAGGGTTCATCCCAAAGTCAGGAAGTCTAAATAACAGATTGGCATTCCTCCGCACACTTAACCGGCTTTTTTAAAAGCCACCATATTGCAAAAAGATTTCGCTTTCGTATCTGCGCAGTGGATCATCACCCGTAACTTGAATGGAAATTTTTAATAAAAAGGAATGGTGAAGCTACGTGCATTGGTTCCGTTAAACGTTTCGGTTCGTTTGTTCGTGCCGTTTTTTAATCTATAGTGAAAGATAGTGAATCGAATGTATACAACATTTAATTTCTCACCTCTTTGTAGCGTTTATAATAGCGCTCAATTAACAGTGCTGCTCTTTTCTCACGTGCTCTCATCTGCCGTCGACACTAATAGTAACATATTGCAAAACGTACCATTGAAAAGTTCGGGGTGGGGTAAAAAAGGTAAAAAAAAGAAGTTGCTCTTACCCTGTACTTGCGAAACGCATTTTGAATGATTTTTGCAGCATCAAGCAGCTGCTGATGTTCATTCTCTATTCATACCACCGAATGAAAGAACAATTGCAAAGGTCGTTTGGGTTAACAGCACGTGCACTGTACCTGTTAAGGTCATGTGGGCAAAGTCACAATGTTGAACATTTTGAGACTCTCCTAGCATTTCACACAGTTCTGCCAC
Organism: Ephydatia muelleri; assembly: GCA_013339895.1. Lineage (NCBI taxonomy): Eukaryota > Metazoa > Porifera > Demospongiae > Spongillida > Spongillidae > Ephydatia > Ephydatia muelleri. The sequence continues at coordinate 10,683,526 of JABACO010000008.1, read as the reverse complement.
AGATGGTGAATCCATTGTTTCGAAAATTGGGTCATGAATAGATATGTTGGAGTGAGTGGACTCTGATTCAACACTAGACGAAGAAGGAAATGGAGAACTAGAATTGTCACGACCAAGTTCAGCTGAGTCTTGATTAAATGAGAACAGAGATTGGCTTTCTGAGCAGGGATGCCTCAGAAAAAAGTTTGAAAAGATAGTTTGCGATGGATAAGTTGACGTGCCATTGGTACTACTGCCAGGACCACTGTTGCCCTGTAGAGAGAAATCCATCTCCCAGTCGCACCTTTCTTCGCGTTCAAGGGCAGATGATGTAAGCTCACCAGGCTGTTTCAGACCGCTGTCCTCATGGCCGGCAAGAAGGCAAGAAGTTTGAAAGAACTCAGATGATGACACCAAAGTCTCCACTTCTTGGGGCAGTTCTATATAATGTGCATCAGACGGGTGACTACAGCTAGCACAAGAATCTGCTCCACTTTCATCTGTTTCTGAAAGGCAGCAGATAAATAGAATGACACACAAGTGTGCAAATCATAATGACACAGGAGCTTTAGTTTTCCAACCAATCATTGGGATGCTTATAAGCACACAAAGCACAGCTACTCACATGGCAACCATTTTAGTATTCAATCATGCACATCCTGTTCCATTAGCATCCATGACAAACACACATATCTTAGCATTCCTAGGAAATACGTGCATGTGTACAGCATCCCAAGTCCCCCGGTTAGGTTAATGGTGGCAGCCATGACATGCTTACCAGGTCCCCCAGGTTAGGTTAATGGTGGCAGCCATGACATGCTTACCAGGTCCCCCAGGTTAGGTTAATGGTGGCAGCCATGACACGCTTACCATCACTGGCTCTGAGCCAGCTATGCAAGGGATCATTATCCAATGGATGTGGATTCCACAGACTTGTCAGTGGTACATTATTCACACCACACTCTGGAAGTTCGATTGCGGGGATCTGTGGGGATGCATACTGCAGTGTGTCTGGATCTGCAAGGGCCCAGGGAAAGGACAGCTCTTTCGCCCACGCACTCCCTTGAGCAGCAGTCACAGTGGTGGCCACAAGAGGTCGGGTCTCCACACTGCCCTCATCAAAATGGAGGTCCATATGGCTCGTCAAGTCACTCAGAGGTGATAGTTCTTGTGATAGGGTACTGGACTGACCGCTGTTTATTTCAAGGGACTTTCCCCTGGGGGTTCCTCTGTCCTTGCAGCCAGTCAATGCAGGGGCACTTGGGCACCAACCAATACCTGAGGTTTGACCAGTCCTAATCTTGCGGGCATCTTCATTGGCTGCGAGCCCCTGAAGGCTGTCCAATGGATTCATTTGGATCAAAGCGTTTGCAAACTGCGTAAACTTATTCGCATCGTAATCCGAGTGATTTGCTGAGCTCTCTTGTGTTGACTGGACAGGGCTCTCGTCTGCAATGTCCTGTCTTGTGGTGGCCAGGGAGGAGGTGGCTGGGGAGAAGGTGGCTGGGGAGGAGGTGGCTGGGGAGGAGGTGGCTGGTTTATTGTACACAGGGTTGAGTGCAATACAGTTGAGCGTCCTGTCCCCCTGGTAGAATACCAGAAGGTTGCTAGCGAGCATTTGAGATAAGATGTGGGGGTTCAATGAGAGGCCACTGGGAGTGCTTGTGTCCACTGCAGCCACAGTAGAAGACAGAGCCTTTCTCACAATGGGAGTGGCCTGCACCCCCACACCGCTCGGATCTGCCGCTGCTGGAGGCGGAGCCTGTTCCGAGGGTTTGCACGCAATACTGCTGGACTTGACGAATGGCAACACTGCGTTGCTTGCTTCAACCATCTCCACGATGGTTCGGAACTTGAGAATGTTCTGGTGAAGAATTACGGAGAGCTGTCTCATTAGTGCCACAGCGTCATCAGCTGAGGATGCCATATTGAGCAGAGAACACAAGCTACGGTCACTAAGGGTTAAGAAATCCAAGTTAGCTGGAGCTAGTGTCTTCCTCTCCTCCTGTAGTAACAAGGTTGTTGCAGCAATGAACACAACTACTGACCTTGAAAGCATGCACTTCAGTCCACCAACATACCATCCTCTCACTCTCTTCCACCATCCCTCTAGCCCCTCCCACCCCTCCCACATCCTCCATCCTCACATCCCTCTAGCCCCTCCCACGTCCTCCACCCCTCTCCTCTGACCTCTGTAATCTGCAGACAATCTGTTTCTTGATTGTTTCCACTGTGTTCTAAATAGTGCACCATTATAAGGTCAGGATTCTATGATGGTAGACAAAAATATTTACATAAATGCACACATATGTACATGAACAGATAGACACACATAACATCACACACACACACAACACACAGCACACACACACAACACATGCAACACACACACACACACACACACACACACACACACACACACACACACACACACACACACACCTGCAATAGCCAATAGCTGCGACGATGGAAGTTTTCATTGGAAAGTGAATGTGTGTAGCAGGCATACAGGAGCTACGATAGAGAGAGGCATTAACACAGGCCAGGCTAGAGGGAGGTTTCAATGCCTTGTATCCATGCAGCTTCAATTTCATTCTGTCTTCACGGATGCAGTTGGCATTAGATCGTCTAGTCTTCCATTGGTAGCCATCGCTTCTGTAGGTCTTGGTCTACATGTGTAAATGCTTTGTAAACAGTGGCCATGAACCCAGTGGGTGTGGTGGTCACACCCATGTAGCAATGGCAAAACAATATACCTCTTTTTTATTGAATAAGAAAATTGAACCAGAAGGTGGCCTGGGGACAAGTCAGTGGGGGTAGAGTCAGTGTGCAGTGTGATGGTGGATGTGTGTGGTGTGATGTTGGACATGTGTAGTGTGATGGTGGACATGTGTGGTGTGATGGTGGACGTGTGTGGTGTGATGTTGGACATGTGTGGTGTGATGGTGGACATGTGTGGTGTGATGGTGGACATGTGTGGTGTGATGGTGGACATGTGTGGTGTGATGGTGGACATGTGTGGTGTGATGGTGGACATGTGTGGTGTGATGGTGGACATGTGTGGTGTGATGGTGGACATGTGTGGTGTGATGGTGGACATGTGTGGTGTGATGGTGGACATGTGTAGTGTGATGGTGGACATGTGTAGTGTGATGGTGGACATGTGTGGTGTGATGGTGGACGTGTGAGGTGTGATGGTGGACATGTGTAGTGTAATAGTGTGATGGTGAATGTGTGTAGTGTGATGAAATGATAGCACACTTACAAGTTTGGTGTACTAGTTGTAATCCAATCCTTGAGTTGATCAAAACTTATCAGGTAGCTAAGGATTTCCTAGAAGAGCAAGGGGCGGGGCAAGGTGGGGCAAGGGGTGGGGCAAGGTGGGGCAAGGGGTGGGGTAGAGGAATGCACCTGTAGCTTACGATAAATCAAACACACAAGTGATGGTCATCATATGCCCCCTGCATACATGTCCAACGTCTAAACCACAAGCTATCGTGTCCCTGAAACGATGATTGCAAGCTAGTAGCCGCCCCTCCCCCATCAGGAGATAGAAACATGTACTACTGACAGGGACAGCCAATCATCTGGAGCTTTACTCTCAGACAGAAATAAACCACCTCTCACACGACCCAACGTCCCTCCTAAACATCCCTGAACACATGACTAGTGTACCTCTCCTCAAACCAACACGTAGTGTCTACAAGACAAAAAGGAAGCAAACAGGAAGTTTGACGATACATGTACAAGGACAGGGGAACGAGGGCAATATCACACATCCTGCGTGGATTGTGCAAATCTGTTGCCTTTGGTACGCGACAGACGGCAAAAACTATGCATTGAAACAGAATCCACAAACCTGTAAAACAACCGCTAAAGCAACGAACAGAGATTACGAACCTCCACAGAGTTCCACCTGCCGAGTTGCCTGGGGTAGTAGGCACGTGGCCATATCTTCTTCTTCCACTTCTGTCCATTAGGCAGATCGTAATTCAACGAAGGACTGCCTCCACCCAGCTCCGTCTCGTACCCTGGTTGGGAACGAGAGATGGAATCAGTGCGTAACGCCCCCAACATAAGGACGCTGCTCGGGGGCTGGCGGGGGGAGAGGAAAGAGAAAGCACGCCTCATATTTGCCAAAGCAGCAGATGTGTGTACGAGTGCCTCACACAGCGGCCCAAAACACATCATTGTTGATTCACTTTCAGATATAGACAACTAGTAGTGTGAGCTAGCCGTCAAAATGCAAACACGTGACCTTTATACGTGTCTCACCTTCTAGCACTTTCTTGCTTCGTGCATAAGCTTCTGAATCACACAACTCTCCGCCTGCCCTTAAAGCGTCAGGTCCTCGGTTATCCATTACACGAGGAAACGTATGCCATGCCTCCACATCACTAGTTATAAATACGCCACTAAAAGAACCGCCCCTTTTACATTCTACATAAACACCCACGCATTAGATTTCGTTTTGTGCATGAGCCGTAATCCTCAGCTTCACGTAACACGGGTTTCATAAGATTGATTAGCCTTTCAGCAGTCCTTAGTGCACACCCACATTCTGCTTGATCTAGAACAAAAACGAATGTACAAATGGCCACATAAGGAAAGGGAAGGGTTCACTGCAAAGAAAAGAATCAAGCTGCTTTCCATCCTATCTCCTCCAGTCCTCCTCCTTCAGTAGCTACTGGTGTACAGGCTGACCCCAGTTCAGTCAATGTACTTCAGAACAGTATCAACAATCAACAATGGCTCGGCCATGGCGCCAATTCCTTCAAACCCAAAAATGACACTTGTGGACACAAGGGGGGTCAGGCCACAAACCTTGATCACCGCAGGCCAGGGTCTTTGAAATGGGAGGCACTTGAATGTAACCAAATTCCGACAGGATGCCAATGTGTTTAGAAGTCAATGGATGGTTCCACATACAGGTATTCATAGCAGGGCAGTATATCAAAGGTTTCGCCATGTCCCAGGCGCGAATGATGCAGGCCTGGGTTTGAAGCCATGTGTATGAAGGAGACATTAGGAGTAAATACAAAGAGGTAATTTGGTGTGTACTAACAGAAAGTGATAGGAAAAGAGGAAGATGTGGGAAGAGAGAGGTAAGAAGAGGGTAGAGAGAAAGAGAGGTTAGAGACAGAGGTTCACAAGATGTGGGAAGAGAGAGGTAAGAAGAGGGTAGGGAGAACAAGAGAGGTTAGAGACAGAGGTTCACAAGATGTGGGAAGAGAGAGGTAAGAAGAGGGTAGGGAGAAAGAGAGGTTAGAGACAGAGGTTCACAAGATGTGGGAAGAGAGAGGTAAGAAGAGGGTAAGGAGAAAGAGAGGTTAGAGACAGAGGTTCACAAGATGTGGGAAGAGAGAGGTAAGAAGAGGGTAGAGAGAAAGAGAGGTTAGAGACAGAGGTTGATAAGATGTAGGAAGAGATGCGACGCAGACAGAGAGGCGCGCTAGTGGAGTAGGGGCGTGGCCTGCCATACCAGGAGGTTATCAGACAGTCCATTGGCCATCTTGGACAGAGTGTTGGCATCAAGTGGAGCTACAAGAAATATATCGGCCCATCTTCGCAGCTAACAAGGGATGAATGACATGCCGCGTACAACATATTAGAGCAGTGCAGCTCGCCCAAACCGATAACACCTGATTAGGAATGATTCCCCCGTTTAATCAAAAAAGCAGTGGTCGGGTGTGGGGTCTTGTGACTAATCCCTGGTGCACAAGACAGCACAGACTCACTTCAATGTGCAGTACCGGATCTCCTTTCCGACTCCAATCCTTACAAAGACATAACATATTATATACACGTGGGAAGACAATGTGAAGACATCCGACCTTACCCAGTCATCCTTGTCGCGGAATACCTTCACTGGAAGAGCCTGCGGATCGAAGAAGTGAAGAGAAGCCTCCGTTGCTACGACCTGCACCTCCAGCTGAGGTGGGAAACGTAATCTGGGCTGATATGCCTTATCACCTCCTTACTTCAGCATCAGTCAGCAATTTTACCAAGACAGACGTTTTGATAGCAGCTACACTGCCTGTAACTCCGAGGAGAACACGTTTTTTAGACATAAACAAATTAAAAGGTTACAAAAAAGATTAATAATTAACTCAACACGTGCTGAGGGAAATGTCACCGGCGCCAGCGGGGCTTTTCAAATCTTGTAACACACCTGGAAATTTATCTATGGAGGAGCAGTCGAAACATGTAAGCGATAAGCAGCATTACTGTACTCACTCTGAAGCAAGCCCCGCTGCTGAACTCACGTCCATTTCGCCTCCATCAGCTGCCGCTCGATAGTATAACGGAGGAAATTTCGCCTCGCTCTTCATGGATAGAAAGGAAGTCCTACATGCTCGATGAGGTATGTCGCCGCTCGCGGTAGAAGAACGTTGAATTTGAGCTTCCCTACAAGGTCGACCAATTGATGGATTTGATGTCTGTGGAGAAGACATCACTTCTGAGCCGCATCACACGGATGGAGGTGACCCGCAATACCCACAACACACACACACACACACATACACACACACATGCACACACACACATGCACATAGACACATAAACCTAAATGCATGACACATTGGTGCACACATGTGACAAAATAACCACACACACACATACACACACACACACACATGTACACATACACATATAATCATAAATGCACACACATGCACACGCATGATACCGAAGACTGAGCTGAAAGAAGAACGTGAGCACAGAGAAGGTCAGATGACGCAGATGGAAGTAGAGAAGGCACAATGGCTGTCATTAGAACAGCAGCTCAGACAAGAAGTATGTTACAGCTACCCTTTCCTCCATGATCCATAGCCTCCTCCCCCAAAGGCAGAGGATGAAGCGCACAGGTGGGCAAAGATGGTGGAAGCTGAGCGGACGACAACCAGATCACTGAAAGAGCAGCTGTCTGGACTGGAGGAAGAGCTCGTCAGCAAGAACAAAGTCATTGCAGAGCTCGAATCTTTTGGGTGAGTGGGTTGGTCCCTTTGGTGATAAGGATTCCATGGCACCCAAACATGGCAGACAATGTCAGGTGAAGGATCTGGAGGCAAAACTTCATGCTGCATTTGCACAACACAAAAAAATCAAACAAAATCTCGAGATCCAGAGCTCAGAAAACATGACAGTAATGATCCTAACTTGTTTCCCTCCTCCCTCCTCCTTTTCTTCCTTGTTCCATCCCTTCCTTCTTCTACTCCTCCCTCTTCCTTTCACTCTCTCTCCTTGTCTTTCATCCTCTTCCCTCTCCCTGCTCTTCTCCCTCCTCCCTTCCTCTTTCCCCCTCTTCCTCTCTATTTCCCTCCCCTCTCTTTCTCTCCTTCCTCTGCCTCCACTCCCACCCTCCTCACTTCTCTCATACTAACCACACCTCCGTCCTCTCCTTAGCTGAAAGTTGAGTTAGCCCATATGCAGGAAAAACAGAGAGTGGCTCAGAGTGAAAGGAAGCACTTGGAAGCGCAGCTGCAGGAGTGTCAACAGAGGTGCTCACAGCAGAGTAATGAAGTAGTACTGGCCTTGAAAGGTCGCCTGACCAACTCCAAGAAGGCCTACGAGAAACTGCAAGCCCAGTGCAGCCAGCTGGAGGCACAGTCACCAAAGGTCATCAAGGTGTACACACGGAGGAACGAGGAGGAGAGGTTACTGAACGAGTGCAAGAAGAAGGTAGTGGTTGCAGCGCTTTGGCCTCCCATGCCATGTGACCGTTGTGTTGTGTTTGAAACAGGATGACCTGCTGGCATCGTGTGTTAGGGAGACCTCTTATGTGAGAAAGGAGCAGTCCATTCTCCTGGAGCAGCTAAGGTAGGCCAGTTTAAGTACGGCATGTCCATATAAGGTAATATTGGGTATCGTAAATAGATGCAGTGGGTAACATCTCAAATCTGGCACATATTGCTCTCCCTATCATTAGCTAGCTGTCCATTTCAACCCCCTGGCATTCAGGGCACGTATTGCTCTCCCTATATTACTATATTAGCTAGCTGTCCCTGGCATTCAGGAGATCTTGATAATCAGGGCACATGGACAAATATTATGTCAGAAGGGACTGGTATTGTAGAGGAAGTGTGATCCAGCCCCACAGATAAGACTCACTACAAAATGATTAACATATTGAGGGCTTGATTTCATTAAAGTTGCTATATGTAGAAACATGGAAGCTAAATGGAAAGAGGCAGAAGGTGAAAAGTTAAGTCTGCAATCAGAATTGAAGGTCTGTTGAGCACAACAAGTGTGGGGTGGGTGATGTGCACATGTGTGAGGTGTGGGTACACATGAGGTGTGGGTACATGTGAGGTGTGGGTACATGTGAGGTGTGGGTACACATGAGGTGTGAGTACATGTGAGGTGCATGTGAGGTGTGGGTACACATGAGGTGTGAGTACATGTGAGGTGTGGGTACACATGAGGTGTGGGTACATCATCACAACATGGGAGAGATGATGAAATATTTTTCTCCCTTACATTCTAGAGTCACCAATCCACAGTGGTTGAGTATAGGCAAAGGATTTCTAATTATGAAAGCAAGGCAAGTGTTAGTTTTAATGAGGCCTTGAGGAGAGGGGGAGACTGGTGCAGTGTTGAGGCCTTGAGGAGAGGGGGAGACTGGTGCAGTGTTGAGGCCTTGAGGAGAGGGGGAGACTGGTGCAGTGTTGAGGCCTTGAGGAGAGGGGGAGACTGGTGCAGTGTTGAGGCCTTGAGGAGAGGGGGAGACTGGTGCAGTGTTGAGGCCTTGAGGAGAGGGGGAGACTGGTGCAGTGTTGAGGGCCTTGAGGAGAGGGGGAGACTGGTGCAGTGTTGGATTGTGCTGTTCTCCACCACTACTTTTTCAGTTTTCAAAAATCTTCATGCCACAATGTCACACTGCCACAACACCACCAACAGTGGTGGATCCAGGGGTGAGGGGGAAATGGTGGGGGAAGTGTTGAGGGGGAAGGGGCAAGGTTGTTAGGTTCAAATGAACTCCATCTCATCTTGATTCGTTCACCTCGCACAGTCATATTCCAATCAGGGAGGATACATACAGCAATCTTGTGAGGAGTGGGAATTCAATATCAATAATTAGTAAAGTGGTGGGGGGGGGGGGGGGGGGGGGGGTATTGCCCTCCCAGCCAGCACACTGTAAGCTTACTGGTCAGGGTCTGGGATGAAACCACGAAGCTAACGTTTTTAAAGCAGAATGGTAGCCACGGAAACACAATATTAGACACAATGTACATTCTTCTATGCTAAGGATCCATGAGCATACTGTATGCTTTGGGGTCTGAAGCAAACCCCAAATGAGAACGTGTATACAGTAACATCGTTGTCATGACCGCACTCCACCATAGAACTCCACCATAGATTGATGAGCAATTTGTGACTAAACCTAAAGCTCTAACATTGCAAACTCGATCCGGCCTAGGTCTGCATTTATAATCTAAGTGTGTCAAGCCCTATGGATTGAATTTAATGGATTCGGGCGGGCAACCAGGAAGTATGTTCAATTTCTATGTTTCAACTCAATTGCAATTACTTGCCCAGTGTAGGTTGCTCTGTTAGAATGTATTAATTATATTCATAGTAGTTCCTGAGGAGAGGTTCCCCCCACCCCCTGTGAGGAGAGGTCCCCCCCCACCCCCTGTGAGGAGAGGTTTCCCCCACCCCCTGTGAGGAGAGATTCCCACCACCCCCTGTCAGTCAGCCTGACTCCTGCACACCCGCAATAGCTGGGTGGGATCCATTGGCATGTGTGTCATGAGATTGGGCCATTCCCAGCATCCATTGCTTACACACTACCATCACAGCTACTGCCCATTGCTTATACACTACCATCACAGCTGGTGAAAACTGATGTGTCAGTTAAGAGAACTCGAAACTTACTTTGTTCAACAATGACATAATAAAGGCTATTTATAACATTACATAAAGGAGCAAAGGAACTTGATTTTCAACACCTTGTGCATGTATTTGGTTTTAAAAAGGATGCTGAATTGCGTGTGTTTCTTGATTACATATAGCTGTTAGCGGTTGCTCATATACCTGTACACAATTCAGTGTAAAATTTTGCATGCAATCTGTCCAGTATTGATGACTTGCAAGTTCCTTCAAGTAGTGCTTTAAAAGCCTATAGCTTTACAAATGTACCATAGACCAAACATGTTCATGTTTTTATCTCTATTTGTCGTGAAGTACTTAATTTGAACCCCCCTTCCCAAAATCCGAGATCCACCTCTGTGATATTTGTTGTGTCCATCTAGGAGAAGGAATTTGGCCAAATGAAAAGAGAGATGGAGAGGAAGTTTCACTCTTTGGATAATGAACTATCGGCTGCAAGGTGACTCCAGGGATGGAAGGGATGGGAGGGAGAGAGGGATGGGAGGGAGAGAAGGAGAGAAGGCGAGAGGAGGGACTGGGAGGACGAGACGGAGGAGGGAGAGAGGGAGGAGGAGGGATGGGGGAGGAGGGCTGAGAGGGAGGAGGGGGACGTAGAGGGAGGACGGGAGAAGATGAGGGGATGGGAGGGAGGACGGGAGGAGAGATAGAGGGAGGGCGGAAGGGAATTGCAGGGAGAGGAGGGGAGGGGAGGGACGAGCGGGAGAAGGGCGAGAGGGAGGCAGAAAGAGAGGGAGGGAGGGAGAGAGGGAGGGGGAGAGAGAGAGGGAGGGAGGAGGAGGGAGGGAGGGAGAGAGGGAGGGAGGGAGAGAGGGAGGGAGGGAGAGAGGGAGGGAGGGAGAGGGAGGGAGGGAGAGAGGGAGGGAGGGAGAGAGGGAGGGAGGGAGAGAGGGAGGGATGGCAGGGGGGAGAGGGGAGGGAGGGAGAGAGGGAGAGAGGAGGAGGGGAGGGAGAGAGGGAGAGAGGGAGGGGTGCAGACTTCTGTGCTGACATTGTTGGTCTTGTGCCCAACTGTAGGTTGGAGGTGATAGCTGTGCAGCAGACGCTCGCTGCCTTGGAACAGAGACACTCTGGGGAGAGGAAACACACCAGACAGAGCAGAGGGGTGCCCAGGCCCTCTTGAAAGTAAGAATGCAGCTATAAATTAGTTTCTGCATCGCATGGCAACTGCACGTGGGCTCATCCTTCCACCAGATGCATTGGACCTGTGTTTAATACACTGTTGTTATGACTACAGGAGAGCAAGGAGATGATTAAATGGCTGAATGCCCAACTGGAGAGAGAGAGGCTGGAAGCACACTGCGGCCATTGAGCTGATGGCCCAAGCAATGGCAGCAAGAAATGAGGAAAGCTGTGGAGGATTATGGTCGAATGAAGGTGGGTCGTGAGTCGAGAGGGGATGAGGCCAAGAGATTGGCAATGTTATGGGTGTGGTTGGATAAGTGTGCAGGGGTGTGGTGTCATATTGAATAGAAGACACAGTTGCAACTTGCGTAACCATTGCCAACACTTCTGTGCAGGAGGCTGGTGCCAGGAGATGTGCCAGCTAGCCAAAGACCTCTGGGACCTGAAGTCCTAACTTGATACTACTTAATTTTTGGCTTCTATTGTTCCTTATTGTGTGTGTGTGGCCTTTATATGTGTTTGTGTTGCCTTTATGTGTGTGTATGTGTGTGTGTGTAGGTGTGGTCATGTGTAGGTGTGTTTCATGTGTATGTGTGTTTATATGTGTGTGTGTCATGTTTATGTGTGTGTCGTGTATCTGTGTGTATGTTGTCCCATAGAGCATGGGACTTCACTAAGTACATGTTTGTGCTGCTCCCACCTTTTGTGTATTCGTCCTCCACTCACAGAGACGTGCGTATTGGTCATTTGGAATTTTGGAGTAACTCCAAATCAGCGTTAGTTTCGTCTCCACAATACCTTAAGGATTGACAGTAAGATATGGCTTCACCTATTAACTCTTGGGCTATGACCAGGAACAATCAATGTGTTGTCACTACAAAGTGTTAATGGTTTAGATAAACAGAGTGGCTTTATATTGCTCTGTTGCCAGTGAAAGTCACCCCAACACACTTGAGACAAAATTCTTAATATGACAACAGATGACATGAAACAAATAATCCTGCATGTACTCTGCAAGAGACGAAATGGAAGTGCAACATATACACAGGAACTAATGACTATGTGCGTCTGGCTGAAGACTCTGTTAACATAGCAACCTCATGGGGGGATTGTCAAGCAGAGTGGTGTTCACCGGTCACTGCTCCATAAGTTCCCTGTTCTTAGATACTGAGGGGTGAGACCATGTCATTAGGTGAGGGTTAAATTGTCTTCCAACACTGAAGGGGCCTTTTTGGCAGCTTTCATATTGCCTTTTAAGATCCCTGAACAGTCTTTGACCCAAACTCTCTTGTGGCGGATTCTCTTCTCCCTGTTGCAGGCTGGCTTACTGTTGTGTTGGCATGCTGTAAGATGAGTATTGTGTTTTGTATTCGTGGGGAGGTTGGGGAAGGTGTACCTTCTGTTGGTGATGGTGCCCACTGATGAGATATAGTCTGGTACTATATCTTCTATTGGTAATGAAATACTACTGCATTCTGCTGGTAATCTGATACTTTCTGATAATCTGATACCTTCTGATGATGTGATACCTTCTGATGATGTGATGTTTTCTTTTTGTGACATAACTTCTATGGTTTGTGACGTTACTTGTGTTGCTGATCCAGCCTCTTCTGTTTGTGATCCAGCCCTTCTTGTGATCCAGCCCTTTGTTGTATGTTTGGTGTCAATTTGACCCCATCTTTCACCTCTGACGTCTTGCACAAGGCAACGACAGTGCACAGAGAAGGCACCTCAAACTGGTGAGGTGAGGTGTTTGTTCTCTCTGTTGGACACACGATTGCTGTGTGACATGATGGGAGACCTCTGTACAAGAAAGTCAGTAGAGCCCATGTCAGATGGGGTTAATCCTCCTTGCTCAGAAGGGGAGGGTGTGGTTGTTATGTTGCTATGGCTGCCTTGTTCGTAGGCGGGGTTATGGTAGACCTTCCCTGCCTCAATTAGTTCCTCTTCATGGATGCCTGTGCCATCTTCAGTGTTATTTAGAATCAACGCCAGTTTGTTGGTTGATGATATCTTCTCAAGGTAATGTGACTCTTCAGCAATCCCATCAAGGGAGTGGGATCTTCTGGGTGGAGCAGCTGACTCTAGTGGGCTGCCCTTCAGCTGGTATGGAATGATGGCTGTTGATGACAGGTCCCCAGCCTTTGCAGTATGCATGGAGTGTTCGGCTGTTGTGGAGTCCAGGAAATCAGGCACCAGGTAGTCCACGTCTTTGATGGAAGACAAGGTGGTGGCTAGACTGCGAACCAGCACAGGTTCGGAGGAGCCAGCGCTAACCAATCTCTGGTCGTAGCGACGCGTGTCGCGTCTGGCCTCATTCTGGGGATCATATGCGGCTAAAGGAACAGAGGAGAAAGACCAATGAACACACACAGATGATGTCCAGCCCTCTTGTCAGCATACCACATCACACTCCCTCACTAGTAAGGTAGCTAAGAGGTTAGAGTGCGTACGGTTACAATCAACCTCTATGATATGACACTACAAAAGTATGCCAGGACATTCCTTAGGGGCTAACATGACATCTCAGCTTCCTCACACCACACCTATTAGAACACGTCTGTTCCCTGAATTAAACTGGAGATAACACTGAACCCACTAAATAATTACAGAATGTTTGTTCTTGCATGTTTATATACAAACAGACCCAAAACATACCGAATATATTTTGGCTGGTCGCTCCACACAGCTGAAGATTTTACTGAAGCTAAGGCGCAGGATGTAAAGGTATGCTGTCCGATACTGGCGTGCAAATATGCCATAGAGGAGAGGATTGATGAGTGTGCTGATGACTGTGAGGCGAATGCCCCAAAACAAGGATTCCTCCAGTCCATCTTGAGTTCCCTCGATTTGGGCAATTATAATGAGGACCTGTAAAAGTGTGATGATGGGTAGAGAAAGAGGCAGATGAGGTGGGGAAGAGAGGACAGGGATAGGAGAGGTGGGGAAGAGAGGGACAGGGATAGGAGAGGTGGGGAAGAGAGGGGACAGGGATAGGAGAGGTGGGGAAGAGAGGGACAGGGATAGGAGAGGTGGGGAAGAGAGGGACAGGGATAGGAGAGGTGGGGAAGAGAGGGACAGGGATAGGAGAGGTGGGGAAGAGAGGGACAGGGATAGGAGAGGTGGGGAAGTGAGGGACAGGGATAGGAGAGGTGTATTAGGGAACAATAGTAATGTGCACTTGTATGTAAATGCTGTCAGCTTCAGACGTGTACTCCGCTACATCTGCTGATAATTCAGTGTGGAATCTAACATGCAACTTCCAGACATCAGTTTCCCACTATACACACTGACTCCTCTTCACACATATGCTATGATAGCCAATGTCCAAAGAACAGATTTGGCAAGTGGCTGTGACTCTTTGTGCAAGCAGACCACACTCTAAAGTGGGCCAATGAGTGTGACGCAACAAGAATGGCCACAAACCTCCAAATGTGTGATAAGACTAGCTAGCTATACTGTGTGCGTATGTGTGTGTGTGTGTATGTGTGTGTGTATGTGCTTGTGTTGTATGGTTGTGTGTGTGTTTTGTGTTGTGTGTGTGTGTGTGTGTGTGTGTTGTGTGTGGGTTGTGTGTGCTCCACAGTCCAATGCCATTCATCAATGCTCTGTACAGATGGTTCCAATGTGCTTTAGTTACATGTAGTGAAAAAACATGGCTAGTGTACAAGCCAGCCTGTGCCACAACTCTGGTGTAAATATGTTTGGAGATTTCAAATCATTAATACCATTCCCTTTGCACTAAAAAAAACATTGTTGCATGCAGGCAAATTTTATTTCACACACAGTACGAGGTTCCTTCTAGTTGACACAACTCCCACTTAGCGCACGCGCATACTATTGTCTGGGTTGCTCCAATATGGTTGCCATAGCGCCATGCATGAGAGGGCCAGCTTAAAAGGTATATCAAAATTGCACCTTAAGTTTCGAGTACATATTGGACCTGTAAGATCGTTACAAACATTCATTCTGAGACCGTGTGTTATTTATGCATAGCTGTGTACTTCTGTGTGCGCCTAAGTTTTGGTATCCAGGGTGATGTATGCACACTGTAAACTCCTCCTACGAGCCCCCCCTCACATGATGATGTTATTGGGATGCAACCGTAGCTAGACACTCCACACCCTGACACATAATTGCGCACAAACATACGCACAACCCTCAAATACCTATCTAAGAGCCCTCCTGTCTGATTCAGTCACACACATGCAGCCACCCACTGCATCCACACACCATGCACATGCACACACACCCATGCACATATGCACACACACCCATGCACATATGCACACTTACCACAATCGTTGTCCAAGTGATGTAGAACAGCAGCACTACGAAGAAAAACATTCTTCCGAATTCCGCCTCCACTCCAAGCTGGAACTTCTCGGATATTCCCGTTTTCAGAGACTTGCCCAAGTCGCTAATGCGGGTAGTGAGCTTCGGTTTCATGAAAATGACCTCATGCTGTCGCTCCTTCGCATGCGAGTTCTGGTTGATCGTACCACGAGACGTCATCCTCTTCCTTCTACGGTAGACTTTTACCAGATTTACGACAACCAGTGTGAAGCACACGCACACGATCCATACTGTATGATGGCGTAGATCAACACCGCTATGGCGTATTTGGACTGCAGGTAGAACAGGCAGTAACCCTCGTGCTTAGATATGCCTCCGGTCAAATAGTTTGGGAACACAGCCGGGACGATGGCGAGGAGGGCGGCGACGAACCAGCAGACGAACAAAACGATGACAAATCTGTACGGGAAAGGACCTATGTAGGTGCGATAAACGAACGGCCTGTTCACTGCGAAGTATCGCTCCACGGAGACCACAGAGACGAGCAGAGCAGACGAGTAGCGCGTGAACTGCGCCAGGGTTGCGAATAGCACGCACAAAGTGCCAGATGTATCGACGCAGGGGTTGAAGTACTCGTATACGGAAATGACCACTGGTATGCACACTGCGAAGAGATCCGAGACGGCCAAACCGATGACCAAGATGTCTGGAACTCTTCGTACCTTGAATCTGGTCACCAGGGCGATGGTGAACACATTAGCTACCACTGAACCGACCAGAATGAGTATCAACGTCCACGCCTTTGTTTCGTCAGGCTGCTTGGTGCAAGTAACGTTGGTTACGTTGGAGCTGCTGTCTATCTCCATGGTGTTGGCTTCATTAGCTGTTGTGCTGAACTCCGCGCGAATCAAACCTTATAACTGCAATTCATTGCATGTAAAATGTTTGGTGTTTACGTATACGCGCGTTACATGCCTGCAGGATAATTATTGAATAGTAGAAATAACCATTACGTACTGCAATCATTATATACTGAACAACTCAACCTACTTCAACTAAACCATTAATTTAGCAAGTTGGGAGAATGATGACTGATACACCTTGTCAGATTAACTAGTACTGAGCCCCTCCCCCTCCCCCCCCCCCCCCCTCGGGAAAAATAAAGTCTTTCGCGGGTAACAGCGCAATATTGCGCCGCAAGATGCCACTTTTTATCTGTAACCATTAACGCTTTTGGAGTCAACAACACATTGTTCACCGGCAAGAAAAGTTATCGCAATTGTCGAAATTATGCAATTAAATTATTAAAAGGTCACAGCACTTGTGTTTTGTGATGATGTAACATTGCGTATATCTGTAATTTTGTATATGTTGCACAAATGCACTAATTGTAATAATTCTAGTAACATAAAAACAACAGGATGATCCACTTGAACCACTCTTATTTTCACTTGTCTACATCGACTGATCCTGAAGATTGCGGAGGATCATCTGTCCGGTTAATAAGTGGTACCTCGATGATGGAACCCTTGCCGGAACCAGTTGCTCTGTCAAAATTGCACTAGATCTCATCTCATCACTGGGGGCCCTTCTCTTGGTTTTTACATCACCTTTGCAAAATGTGAGGTGTTTGGTAAGGAAGATTATTAGTTTTCCCATGTGAGATCACTAAACTATCTCATACCCCTCACCTTAGGTGCCACAATAGGTGATGAGATTTTCTGTAACAACCTTTGGCCCATAAACAGTCAAATGAATCCTTCCTTCTCTGCCAGTTACAGGGTTTGGAGAACCCACAGGTGGCACTAGCATTGCTACGAAAGTGTGCAGCATTTTGCAAGATGACCCATATTTCACGTGTAACACCTCCAACTTTAATAAAGTCATATTGTCTCTATTTGATGATAGCATTCATCACTGTTTAATAGAATGTTTGGCCTCAATCTGTCACACAAAGTAGTGGTTGGAAGCAAGCCGCCTAAGTCTTAGCAGAGGAGGTCTTGGCTAAATCCGTAGCTGTTCACTCCACTGCTACATACCTAGGCTCAATTAGCTCATCTTCCCCAATGCTATATCTCCAGGTTTCTGCAGAGGATACATTATCCATTCCTTTACCAATGAAGTCTCATCTTCAGCATGATCTATCACAACGAATTGAGAATTGCCAATTCAGTGCACTATACGACTCTGGCAGCCTGGCTGATCGAGCTCGTATACTCTCCATTTTGTCTGTGCATGCCTTGTCATGGCTACAGGTAGTCCCCTCCCCTAGGTTGGGGTTCGACTTGGCTCCCAATGAAATGCAGTGGAGCATCAAATGGTGACTTGGTCTGC
>JABACO010000008.1:10603744-10664901 GCA_013339895.1 Ephydatia muelleri | reverse complement strand
GAAGTAAAACACAGGAGGCAGGCAACAAGGAGCAGGCAACAATGAGGGCAGGCAACAACGGTGCAACTCTATGGAATTTCAATCAGTTGAGCGATTTACATGTAAACTGATCGCAAATCATCGCCTGGTAAGGAAGCATTGCCATGTTAAACGGGCGGGATATGGTAGGAGTTATAAATCAATTGCAGCTGTGGCTAATACTAATGAACCAGTTAGCGGCACAACAAATCGAAGAAGAGAGCTCAACATCAACTAGAAACATTATTTTCCTCGCAACCAATGACAAGGACCCATCGTGGCATGATAAGATCAACGTCATGATAAATGATTTGGTGGGTGCATGAATCTTAATAAGCAATGCACTGCAATTGTTCTTCCTTTTCTCCTCTGTCCTTCCACTAGTACAGCAACAACAGTATCGTATTGCCATGCATCGTTCCTTGCCTAAGCCATAGATATATATTAACCTCCAATGTATTATCAAAGATCAGAACTACTGCTGTGGACCACATAACACGGCAGGTTTTTAACATCAAGTAAATACAGCGAGTCCCCCCCCCCCCCCCCCCCCCCCCCCCCCCCCCCCCCCCCCCCAACCCCCCCCCGGCAAGCATTTGGAGAGGTTATCATTTCACACTACAATAGGTTCTAATCCAGCTAAAAAAAGTTAAGCTTACTGGTGTGCATGAGTTAGCTGTGGGAGTGTATGAAGACAACGTGCTGAGCATGCGTGTGCAAGGTGCTCTCTTATGTCAGAGGTACACAGCGTGACGTATGTTCATTGGCTTACTCGCTATGGAGAAAGATACATTTGAATTCGCTTAACCACGAGACAAAGCAGATATCTGAAGTCTGATCAGTCATATATACCTACAGTCACATATACCTACAGTCCGTTTACAATATCATGTCCATGTACCGACATTAAGTTGTGCCAATGAACCATGCATTTGCAGCAGAAACCTCAAACTGTAACACGCTTGCCAGACCATAAAATTAAACTATATGTGCACCCTTTATCCTCATTGACACATAAAAGGTTTCACTTGCATGACACAATTTATTGATAAATGACCTGAAGCGAAACAGCAGTTAATAGAAGACTTTATCATTGATCCAGACACTCTAGTGCTTCTTCTGGTGGCCAACAAATGACTTCATTGCATCATTTGCTCCAATAAGTTGTAGCAGCTCATCAAATGCTCTGACTGGCAGACACGGTACAGATGGGGAGATGGGGGAGATGGGGAGATGGGGAGAGATAAGAATGATGGGGTGTGTTGTCACACACAGGTACACACACACACACACACACACCAATATTTTTAGAACAACAGCCTAACAAATGACCTCATCATATGAATGCCAGGTCACTACTGCTCACTAATTAAGCATTCCTAACCTTACACAGGGTTTAAAAACTCATGCAGACAAAAGAATTCTTACAACTTAGTGTTTAATTTATAACAAATCAAACCTTTCGAGAGCACTGTTGAAATTTAATTTCACTTAATTAACAAACAATGAAATAAACAAATTAACGGCAGCTTATAGTTGTGGTGATTGGTCTATTAGACCAATGCTAACCTGAAATGTGTGATTACATAGCCTTGATTCATTGCCTTGATTCCGATGTTTAAATTCAACTGCAATAAAGTACCCATCTCCACATTGTTTGTGTGGTTGAAGAACAGAGCAGTGTGTGTTATCAAGAATTATTAACGTTTGACCTACTTAATAGTGATTGATAGATGCATATATGACTTTACACAATAATGTTACATTTGACCCAATTGAATCCATTTACTACTACTAGTTAATTTTCCTGATTGCAGAAGGTTCAGTGCACATGTCACTACTTGTTCACAGTGACATAATGTGATCATCAGATGACATAGACAAGTTGGTGAACACAACCTACCATTTCAGGAACATAAAGAGACGGAAATAGTTGGTATGACCACCAGATGCTCTCGATTCATCATGGCCTTCACTGTTCGCTGGGCAACCTGGACTGGATTTAGGGGCGCAAGGATCCTTGGAAATCTGTTTTTGACGCCTTCAAACATTCCGGTGTCCATCTGATAGGGGCAAATGCAAGACACTGTGATTCCACTCTTTTAGAAGCAATTAACTCATATCGAAGAGATTCTGTGAAACTCTGGACAGCTGCCTTTGAAGCTGCGTAATCAGTTACTCCATTAAGACCACAGAATGCCAACACAGAGCCATAGAAATGATGTAACCATAATTGTTCTCAATCATCCACGGAAGAAATGCTTTTCGTTGTCTGCAATTGATGAATGTAACAGTCATATTATTTTTTGCAGCAATTACCTCATACATTTAGTACAGAGTACATCTTATACTTCACACAATAACATGTTCATGTTTTGGAACTTGTATTTAGCACTTGTCTATGGGATTAATATGACATCAAACTACCTGAGAACTTCACTGAGCAGGGACAAAATAGTAAAGATGAAAGGAAGTTTAAAGGTCTGGGTACTCTGGTTGTCTAAAGGTCTGGGTACTCTGGCTGTCTAAAGGTCTGGGTACGGTCACTCTGGTTGTCTAAAGGTCTGGGTACTCTGGCTGTCTAAAGGTCTGGGTACTCTGGTTGTCTAAAGGTCTGGGTACTCTGGCTGTCTAAAGGTCTGGGTACTCTGGTTGTCTAAAGGTCTGGGTACTCTGGTTGTCTAAAGGTCTGGGTGCTCTGGTTGTCTAAAGGTCTGGGTACTCTGGTTGTCTAAAGGCCTGGGTACTCTGGTTGTCTAAAGGTCTGGGTACTCTGGTTGTCTAAAGGTCTGGGTACTCTGGTTGTCTAAAGGTCTGGGTACCCTGGTTGTCTAATAGCCTGGGTACTCTGGTTGTCTAAAGGTCTGGGTACTCTGGTTGTCTAAAGGCTGGGTACTCTGGTTGTCTAAAGGTCTGGGTACTCTGGCTGTCTAAAGGTCTGGGTACTCTGGTTGTCTAAAGGTCTGGGTACTCTGGTTGTCTAAAGGTCTGGGTACTCTGGTTGTCTAAAGGCCTGGGTACTCTGGTTGTCTAAAGGCTGGGTACTCTGGTTGTCTAAAGGTCTGGGTACTCTGGTTGTCTAAAGGTCTGGGTACTCTGGTTGTCTAAAGGCCTGGGTACTCTGGTTGTCTAAAGGTCTGGGTACTCTGGTTGTCTAAAGGTCTGGGTACTCTGGTGTCTAAAGGCCTGGGTACTCTGGCTGTCTAAAGGTCTGGGTACTCTGGCTGTCTAAAGGTCTGGGTACTCTGGTTGTCTAAAGGTCTGGGTACTCTGGTTGTCTAAAGGTCTGGGTACTCTGGTTGTCTAAAGGTCTGGGTACTCTGGTTGTCTAAAGGCCTGGGTACTCTGGTTGTCTAAGGCCTGGGTACTCTAAAGGTCTGGGTACTCTGGTTGTCTAAAGGTCTGGGTACTCTGGTTGTCTAAGGCCTGGGTACTCTACTACTCTGGTTGTCTAAAGGTCTGGGTACTCTGGTTGTCTAAAGGTCTGGGTACTCTGGTTGTCTAAAGGTCTGGGTACTCTGGTTGTCTAAAGGTCTGGGTACTCTGGTTGTCTAAAGGTCTGGGTACTCTGGTTGTCTAAAGGTCCTGGGTACTCTGGTTGTCTAAAGGTCTGGGTACTCTGGTTGTCTAAAGGTCTGGGTACTCTAGTTGTCTAAAGGTCTGGGTACTCTGGTTGTCTAATAGCCTGGGTACTCTGGTTGTCTAAAGGTCTGGGTACTCTGGTTTGTCTAAAGGTCTGGGTACTCTGGTTGTCTAAAGGTCTGGGTACTCTGGTTGTCTAAAGGTCTGGGTACTCTGGTTGTCTAAAGGTCTGGGTACTCTGGTTGTCTAAAGGTCTGGGTACTCTGGTTGTCTAAAGGTCTGGGTACTCTGGTTGTCTAAAGGTCTGGGTACTCTAGTTGTCTAAAGGCCTGGGTACTCTGGTTGTCTAAAGGCCTGGGTACTCTGGTTGTCTAAAGGTCTGGGTACTCTGGTTGTCTAAAGGTCTGGGTACTCTGGTTGTCTAAAGGCCTGGGTACTCTGGTTGTCTAAAGGTCTGGGTACTCTGGTGTCTAAAGGCCTGGTTACTCTGGTTGTCTAAAGGTCTGGGTACTCTGGTTGTCTAAAGGTCTGGGTACTCTAGTTGTCTAAAGGTCTGGGTACTCTGGTTGTCTAATAGCCTGGGTACTCTGGTTGTCTAAAGGTCTGGGTACTCTGGTTGTCTAAAGGTCTGGGTACTCTGGTTGTCTAAAGGTCTGGGTACTCTGGTTGTCTAAAGGTCTGGGTACTCTGGTTGTCTAAAGGTCTGGGTACTCTGGTTGTCTAAAGGCCTGGGGTACTCTGGTTGTCTAAAGGTCTGGGTACTCTGGTTGTCTAAAGGTCTGGGTACTCTGGTTGTCTAAAGGCCTGGGTACTCTGGTTGTCTAAAGGTCTGGGTACTCTGGTTGTCTAAAGGTCTGGGTACTCTGGTTGTCTAAAGGTCTGGGTACTCTGGTTGTCTAAAGGTCTGGGTACTCTAGTTGTCTAAAGGCCTGGGTACTCTGGTTGTCTAAAGGCCTGGGTACTCTGGTTGGTCTAAAGGTCTGGGTACTCTGGTTGTCTAAAGGTCTGGGTACTCTGGTTGTCTAAAGGTCCTGGGTACTCTGGTTGTCTAAAGGTCTGGGTACTCTGGTTGTCTAAAGGCCTGGTTACTCTGGTTGTCTAAAGGTCTGGGTACTCTGGTTGTCTAAAGGCCTGGGTACTCCGGTACATATTTCGTTCAAGCATGTGTCAATATGCCTCATACAAGGATGTTTTATTCATCACCTGAGTTCATGTGCAAGCCAATGAGATGATAGTTGGACGTTTCTAGCATATATTGATGCAATTGCACCTGCAGAATGCGATTAGTATCACAAAGCAACGTTAAATTTCATGTAAGCCTTGCTGCAAATTATTTTCAGCCCAAAGAGAAAAGAGGTCATACCGACGAGTAATTTTCCCCTCATTAGTTGTAATCAGGGCTACGCCCCTCCCTGACCTGGTTGCTACTACATGTACTAAACACATGGCTCGCTCGTTTACACTTTACACACTTACACCGACTTATGTTCCTAAACAAGGCATGTGTGCTTACAATAGACAGCGGTCACAGACTTATATTCGCGAACATACTTACCCAAAAATGAGCAAGTGCATTCACCTCCATCACTTTCTGAATTTCCTTCTCGCTGCTCTCGGCGAATGACTTCCCGGTAACAATTCCCGCGTTGTTTACCAAGATGGCGACGTTGCCCACTTCCTCACGAACACTCGCTGCCGTTCGTTGCACTTGCTCGCTTTTCGAACAGTCGCAGACATAGTAGTGCGCGTCGCCCCCAAGTGCACCAATCTCGTCTGCTACAGATTTTAAATGTTCCTCGTTGATGTCCCAAAGAACAACGGTTGCGCCGCACGCAGCGAACTTGAGCGCCAGTTCTCGACCCAGCCCTCTTCCAGCGCCCGTTATCACGCACACGTCAGCACTGAGGTCTGGAGTGGCGTTCCTTCTCGGCCTCAAACAAAGAGGGTCCCACCACCCCCCATACGGTGTACGCCACTAACTTGAGCAGTCCGAAACCAGTCTCGAATAGCCAATGCATCGTATACAACAATGACGCGGGAGCTGGGCGGGGATACTGGTCTGGGCACTAGAACATTCTTTTCCACTGCTCGTGTCGAAACCAAGGCGTGTGCCTTCACCGCTGACGACTGAACAGTTAGACTGTGCGAAAGAGAAAAGAGGTGCGTGTATCTGCATGATGGGTGTACAGCCGCAGTTGTCTTATTAGGTAACCCTACTCAAGCCCACTTGTGGACATCCGTGTACACAGTCCCTTTATCGAATCCTTATTTACCATGGCCGTTTTTAAGGTCATTAACACAACGGCCATGTTCAATCAGGATGACACACCAGCCGCCCGGACGTGGAAGAGACTAGAGAATGCCGCCATTCGCGCCGTGTCGCTTCAGAACGACTACATGCCACTGCAGGGAGAAGAAGACACGTACCCAGCATCGTCCCGCTGCCAGCAACCTGCTTCCCGTCGAACCCAAAAGGTATCCTCTGCAAGGTCGCATGCTTACTGGAGAGTCGTACGTCACGTGCGCGCCATGGAGGACGATCGACTACCCGTGTGACGTTATTGGCCTTCACAAAGAAATATTGGACTTCTATGAGTATATCAAACCACGTCCGTCAGAAATACGTATGCGAGCGGACCTTGTTGACCGTGTGAAAAGAGTCGTTCTTCAGCAATACCCGGAGGCAACGGTGGAGGTGTTTGGTAGCTACCGCACTGGTCTGTACCTTCCAACAAGTGACATTGATATCTGCGTGTATGGTAAGTGGGCCAAGTTACCACTGTTCACTTTAGAGGAGGCCTCTGCATAAGGCCAACATAGCAGTTAAAGGCTCTCTGATGGTCATAGATAAGACCACTGTACCAATTATAAAGTTCATTGATGGTTTGACGGAAGTCAAAGTGGACATCAGCTTCAACACAGAATTGGGTCCGCGTTCAGTTGACCTCATTAAGGATTACATGCAAACAGTTCCCACATATCACCAAGTTGATATTTGTTCTCAAACAGTTCCTTACCCAGCGTCAGTTGAACGAGGTGTACTTCGGAGGCATCATACTCGTACAACCTGTTTCTTCTCTTTGTCAGCTTCTTTCAGCTCCATCCACGGAACCAGGCTTCAGACAAGTCAGCCAATCTTGGAGTGCTCCTAATAGAATTTTTCGAACTGTACGGGAAAAACTTTAACTACATGAAGACTGGGATATGCATAAATGATGGTGGATCATACATCCCAAAGGAGCAGGTTCAGAAGTTCAGAGCGCACTGACAACGGTCTCCTGTACATACAGGAGCCCCTCAACCATACGCAGAACACAGCCAGAGGTTGCTAGGAATGTGGCAAGGTCAAGCAGGCGTTTGAAAACGCATTCCTTCGCTTGCACACAGCAGTAATTAACAGGACAACCCTCCGCTCAAATCGTCGTCCCTCCTCAGTTCCATCATCAAGGTCTACACAGAAGTACACGAGTACAGAAGTTGGGTGGAAAGCAAGTGGTCCTTCGGAGGGTAAAGTGCCGTAATCCGCTGACACACCTCCTGCCCATGCGTTAGCGATGTCCGTCTGGGCGTGTTGTGCGGTGTTTACGAAACCGTTTCGTAGTGGTGGCGTTTGATTAAATCGATTAAGCGGGCCCCGTAAGAATCATGTATATGTTTTCTGTCGATGACGAGTCAATAAAATAAATTTATGATCAATAAAATGCTTCGCACGTTTTTTCGGTTTATTATTAGCATGGCTGAGGACAAAGAATGTCTTGAGCGGGGGTGGTTGAAGGTGAGAGCGTACACAAGACAGCGTTGACAAAGGGTGACTACCCCCATGTGTGTAGGATTCTACGGCAGACCATGGACGACGGAGCAACGGTTGGATTTATTTACCAGGTGAAGTGAATGGTCCGGTACGTGGAGAACGTTTCGGTTGAAGGCTTCTTCACAGAATGGCGCGCTGGAACTTGAATACTTACCTATACGCGCCTAAAGATGATGACAAACAGTAGGGCGTTGCTGGCGGGACCCGTATCTTCTCGAGGAGGCAGAACCAGCTCTCGCAGTTAATACGGCAGTCTTCTGATCGCGGCATTGAATTTGTTTATATGCCATACCCCGGAGACTGGACATAACGTTCTCCATGATAGAGAAGTCGCAGGCCTTGGAAGCAGAAACTGAATCAGGTACCTGGCGTCTGTGCAGGCGCAAATGTGTTATGTACGGTGGCTTCGACATCTGTAACGCGGTACTGTGCTAGTATTTTGTATTTTGTTATAAACTGTGTCGTTCATGACATTCATTAGCTCGATTAGTTTATTGTACCCCATCCCTCCCTCTCTCCCTCTCCATTCTTCCCTCCTCTCATCTCTCCCTCCCTCCCCTCTCCCCTCCTCCCCTCTCCCCTCCCTCCCCTCTCCCCTCCCTCCCCTCTGCCCTCCCTCCCCTCTCCCTCCCCTCCCTCCCTCTCTCTCTCCATTCTTCCTCTCTCTCTTCCCCTCCCTCCCTCTCCCCTGCCCTCCTCTCCTCTTCCTCCTCATCCTTCCAGTTGGTGTCACTGGGGTCATTCCTTCGCCATTCTATTTGATGACATTGAGCGTGATCTATGTGATGATGACGCCCAGAGGTTTCCCAGCTTTGCCCACTCACAAGTTTGCTCTCACAAACCTGATGTATGAGCACTTAGGACACCCCAAAGTGTTTTATGTTTTGCCCAACAGGTAGAAAAATGAAGTGAAGTCTGTGTCCAGTACTGTGTTATAAGCATCCACTTCATACAAACATCCTCCATCTTCCACATATCACACATGACTCTCACCTTGACATCTTCACATCACCTTCTCCTCCCCTCCCTTACCCTCCCCATTTACTCCCTCCTTTACCTCCCTCCCTCCCTCCCCCCCCTCCCTTACCCCCTCCCCCTCCCCCCTCTCCCTTACCTCCTACCCCCCCTCTCCCTTACCTCTCTCTCTCTTACCTCCCTCCTCCCCTCCCCCTCTCCCTTACCTCCCTCCTCCCCCCCTCCTACGATCCCTCCCCCCCCCCCTTACCCCTCCCTCCTCCCCTCTCCCTTACCTCCCTCCTCCCCCTCCCTTACCTTGTCAGAGTACTGTGCTTCTCGTGCTCAACCATCTGTGGGGGATTCCCCTTATCTCAAGCACATTGGAGAGTCTCTTCACCCTGATATTGACTTCATGTGGACTGGTGAGTGTGTGTGTGTGTGTGTGTGGGTGTGTGTGTGTGTGTGTGTGTGTGTGTGTGTGTGTGTGTGTGTGTGCGTGCGTGTATGTGTGTGCATGTGTGATGTGTGTGTATGTTTGTGTATGTGTGGTGTGTACATGTGGGTGTGTCTCGGGGCTATATTATCCTTTCATTTTCAGGACCCAAGGTCATTTCAAAGACCATCTCTGTCGCGTCCATAGCAGAGTTGACGGCTGTGATCAGGCGACGCCCCCTGATATGGGACAATCTCCATGCCAAACGACTATGACACGAGGAGGCTGTTCCTCGGTCCCTACAGTGGCCGTCCCTCCTCCCTCCTCCCCCTCATCAGTGGCGTGCTGACCAACCCTAACTGTGAATACTCTCTGAACAACATAGCCATCCACACTCTGGCCCTGTGGGTGGGGTGCAGGGCACCTCCCTCCAGCCACTCCCTCATGGATGTCCAGATTGCTGGAGGGGTGGAGCTTGCAAAAGAAGCGGAGTCTGTCATAGGGAGGGAACTGAATGGAGGGGTGGAGCCTGTAAGGGTTCTGGACCAAACACCTGAGGGTGCATCTTTGGCGACCTTTGAACCTTCAAAGATGTTGGAAGTTGCCTTGAAGGAGTGGATTGAAGAGTTTCATGTCTCCACCAGGAAGCCACTGTACCAGCAGCCAACAGAGGCAGTGACCCATCACAGCTCCTCCAGTAGTGCTACCAAAGGCCCCTCCCCCTTCTCGTTGGATGATCTCAGACTTCTGGTTGATTTTTTCTACCTTCCGTTTCAACATGGGATGTTGGCGTGCACCCTATTGGAGGAGTTCGTTTGGCTGAAGGAAAATGCCCCAGGCTATGATACCAAGCAGATGTACAGAGACCATGCAGACCAGAGGGAATGGAGGAAAGGTTATGTAGTGTTTGTGTATGTGTGTTTGTATGTGTGTGTTGTGTGTGTGTGTGTTGTGTGCATGTGTGTGTGTTGTGTATGTATTGTGTGTATATGTGTGTGTGTATATGTGTGTGTATATGTGTGTGTTATATGTGTGTGTGTATATTGTGTGTGTGTGTGTGTATGTGTGTGTGTATATGTGTGTGTGTATATCTGTGTGTTATGGGTGTGACTGTGGGTGTCTATGTGTATATGTAACAAAATTCAAATATGACAGCTAGTTACAGCAGTTAGCCCAAGAGTACTCAAGTCTCAATGTAAGTGGTTAAATAAACAAAGGATGACTTGATTTTGATGAGTTATTAATTCAACTAGTATAATTGTATTGACTAGTAGTTCACAGAATAACAGTACAACATAAGTACCATAAGCGTGTGCATGTGTGTGTATGTGCAGTTAGTGGAGAGTGTGTGGAGTTTGCAGTGTGTTGTGTTGTTTTATTAACATGGCGCTCACACACGCACATACAGGTGGGTCAGTGGCTGGAACGAACCAAACAGTTTCGTGTCCTGTGCACAGCTGTTAGCAACATGTACGTAAGATTGACGACCATTCCAAACAGACTAATCCTCTATGACCTATACCACTACGTATGGGACGCAAAGGAGATGACATCACTGTTAAATAGCTACTTATCTTGGCTAGGTATGTGTATTCACACATGCAACACACACCACACACATATACACACACACATATACACACGTGCACACACCACACACACGCACACATGCACACACACATGCACACACGCAGATATACACCACACACACACACGTGCACGCATGCGCGCGCACACACACACACACACCACTCTATCAGAATTGGTAGTCATGTGAAATGCTTCTTCAGAGGCAGGAGGGAGTGAGGTTTCTCCAGAGCGTGAACCCTATGTGAGGCAAGGAGGGATTGTTGCTGATATGCAAGTAAGAATGCAATCAAACAAAGATGCAATCTATGGAGTGGACTTCAATTTAAATACTTGTTGCCATCTACAATAATATACAGAATCACTCTAATTTTCCGTGTTCTAATTTTCCATGTTCTAATTTTCTATGTTCTAATATTACATGTTCTAATTTTCCGTGTTCTAATTTTCCGTTCTAATATTACATGTTCTAATTTTCCATGTTCTAATATTCCATGTTCTAATTTTTAATAATATTCCTTGACACCATAATGGTTGTATAGTACAAACATTAATAGTAACTTGGCAACACTGCAAGCTTTTCAAAATGGTTCTATTTAAAGCCAACCTGAGGTGGTGATTGATTTCAATTACACGTATTGTAATTTTTTTTTATTGTGTATGTTGTTCACACCATGCATGGAGGTGTGGTTAATTGTATGACAACATGACACCCACCACCACATCCACCATCCTAGAGGCTCCTCCCCCAGATGAGCAGCTGTGAAGAGCTCTTCAATCCTCACACAGCACCTCCACACTCCCCATCCCCACACATCTACACCATCAGACCCTATACCTTAGACGACAAGGTATGAAGTATAGGCCACACACATATGTAGAGGTGTTGCTAGGACCCACCCCTTGTGTTGCTAGGACCATCCCTTGTGTTGCTAGGACCATCCCTTGTGTTGCTAGGACCATCCCTTGTGTTGCTAGGACCATCCCTTGTGTTGCTAGGACCACCCCTTGTGTTGCTAGGACCCACCCCTTGTGTTGCTAGGACCCACCCCTTGTGTTGCTAGGACCATCCCTTGTGTTGCTAGGACCACCCCTTGTGTTGCTAGGACCATCCCTTGTGTTGCTAGGACCATCCCTTGTGTTGCTAGGACCATCCCTTGTGTTGCTAGGACCCACCCCTTGTGTTGCTAGGACCCACCCCTTGTGTTGCTAGGACCATCCCTTGTGTTGCTGGGACCCACCCCTGTTGTTATGATGACTCCGTTGGTTCAGGGTTCAGTGTACGAGACATGTCTGAAGACAGCTAGCTGTGGAGATGATGCAACCACTCTGTATCCTAGCAACCCAGAGCTGCCAGGAGACAGGTAGGTGGGGCTGAGGTGTGGTTGGTTGCTAAGGTGTGGTTTGCTAAGGTGTGGTTGCTAAGGGTGTGAGGTGTGGATGCAGGGTGGTGGGTGGAGCATTCTGAGGGAGTCACGTGGGTTAATATATCATAAGGACCACAGACCACACCCCTCTGATTCCCCCCATGCCAAGGTTCGTGGGGCCATACTGTGTGCTGAGCTCTGAGCTGTCATTTGTGTTGGAGGATTCTGAGGGAGTGTGTGGGTATGTTCTTGGTGTGCTGGACTCCCAACGCTTCTATGAACGGATCAAGAAGGAATGGCTGCCATTGATGTGCTCCAAATATCCACCTGCAGGTAGCAAGGCGATGAACAGGACTGAACAGGTATGTTTGGTTTCTGTGGTAGTGTGATCCACTATACATCCTGCATAGACATCTTGTATTATGTCTATTAGTTAGTTATTATGTCTATTAGTTAGTTATTATGTCTATTAGTTAGTTATTATGTCTATTAGTTAGTTATTATGTCTATTAGTTAGTTATTATGTCTATTAGTTAGTTATTATGTCTATTAGTTAGTTATTATGTCTATTAGTTTAGTTATTATGTCTATTAGTTAGTTATTATGTCTATTAGTGCTGATGTTACTGTGCATCAATTAGCCAACTGCTTCAAAGCTATTACCGTACATAAATGAGAGGGAAGGAGGAAGGAGGGGGAGGAGGGGCCTCAGCATGAGAAGGGAAATCTCCATCTCTCAGACGACAATGTATGTACATGTATGTATAACTGAACTTGAACCATGTCTAAATGTTATCCTAGTATATGTTTGTATATCCTAGTATATCCTAGGTGATGATGTATGCTCACCCTTGATCAGGACATGTTGAAACAAGTCATGAACCCCGAGTCCTGCCTTCTACCGAGCCTTCACAAGGACTATCCTTCACACGTGCGCATTGACCTGATGAAGAGGGCTCAGGGGCCAGGTGTGTGCACACGAATGATCAACACCATCTTGTCCACACTCAAGGCCAGAGGTGAGGGGGCGTGGTCATTATACTGGGGACCAGACCCTGTGCCATACATGTGTTTGGTTTGGTAAGACATTTGTTGTGTTACCTTAGGGTCTTGTGGAGTGTACTTGGAGCTGAACTCCTGTAGCAAGAAGGATGTGCAGCTCTACATCACACTGGGGTTCACTGTGCTTGATCTCAGCAATGACGCTCTTGGCAGAGACCCGCCCCCTAATGCCATGGTTCTAGTCAGACGGCTGTAACTCCACATCTTGCAGTCATATTATAAAATGAATGGGCCATATTTAGAATATGAAATACATGGAAGGAGGGGAATTTGGTTGCTATGAGGTGTGACGTCATGCTTTGTTCAAAAGAGGAGGTACCACAAATGAACACCTTAGTTCTCTCTCTAGGTGTCGGCATACAAGATGCAACCTCCATCTGCCCAATACGCCCAAAATGAACTCTGTCGCCGTATTTCACAAGTCCAGGGTCTTGTGCCAGCTCCTCCTTTGAGCTGGCACTCAGAGCGTACAGAACAGTGAAGTTCCAGAAGGATGCCAGACGATCCAGCTCTTCTTTCATGAGGATGTCGTGCTGTGTTCTGCAGCAGTACAGCATGTGCACAAACGTGATGTCATTCTCGTTGTCCACAATGCTGCGAGCCAGCTGCACCAATGGGGCAATGCCAGTGCCGCACCCCAGCATGCCAACCCTTCGTACTGCAAGGGAAATACGATGCGGTTACACGCAGCGTAATATCCCAATTAAAGCCCATGCAGGTGAGCAATACCGTGTTGGGTGTGTAGGTGAAGGTGCCCAATGGCCCCCCTCCAGTCTGCTGTGGTTCCAACGTCCCATTCCTTAAGGCGCTGCGTTAGTCGTCCATCCTCGTATACCTATCTGATCATACCACGACTGTGAATTTTATCGTTTTAACCCTTTAACTACCGTACCTTAATGAGGACTTCAAAGGAGCCCAGCTGCGCGAGGGGGCTGATGGGCGTATAAGGTCGCGTAATGGCCACACCCTCTTTCTCCCATACCCTCAGCATTGCGTGTTGTCCTGCCCCAAGGCCAATAGACTCATCCGGTAGTAACTCGAAGGTATACTTGTACACGCACTCTGTTTATACGGTCCACCTTCATGATACGAAACGTCTTGTAGTGGTCCTGGCTGAAGTGCCGCCTTACCAACACACTTTGGCGACTTCTGTGATTCCGTTCTTCTCCAGTGGGCTCTTTCTTGCGGGGTCATGTTGCATAGAGACTGCCATAGTGCGAGTTCTTTCTGATACACGTCCAACACGCACGGCGTGCAACCACTGCCACAGCAGTCACCAGGCAAAGGCTTCACGGGAGGGTCTGGAATACGCTCGTCGTCCATCTCCTTGTTCCTACCAAAAGTCGACTTCGTTTCGGGAATGTGAATGACCTTTCAAAAATTACCTAGCTGGGGACCCGACAATCATTCGGTCCCCAGACTGCCAGATTTCGAAGGGTGAGGCATATGACATCATTCATTGGACGGTTTGGCAGCTGTCTCAACAGGGGCGAAAGAAATGAATCCCAATCAGGGACAGACTTAAATCATATCGCAGTACAGGATGCTCATAGCATGAATATCTACAATGCCACCCTTCATTTAAATGGAATCCATGATACATTGTTACAGGTAAACCCAACCAACATGAGCCTCAATTGCTCTCGTTATCTCGTACTTCGTCTGCTTGTTGCAATAATGTATGGAATCAAGTTGCTTCTACAGTCCTTCACTTTAAGTACAGGTCACTGAAATCCCCCCCCCCCCCCCCCCCCCCCCCCCCCCCCCCCCCCCCCCCCCCCCATTGACAGGCGTTTACGTAAATGCATGAAGTGCTACACAAACAACACATACACGCACATGTGCTTGTACAAAGTGGCATTCTGGCACACTCATAAACACACGTGCACCCTAACAACACGATCACTTCGGGTTCGAGATTTGAACACCAGGAATGGGACGCTTGCCCAGCTTGACAAAGACGTCATTGATGACCTTGAACAGACAGCTGCCCTGCACATAGTCATTGTCCACAAGATTCACCAAGTAGTATGTGTCAGTGATGTTATCAATTATAGCTCTAGACTTGGATTCATTATCATACAATGGTGCCCAACAGTTTTCCCATAGCATGAAGGCCTCATCCTGGTGAGAGACAAAAATATTGAACACATGTAACCACACACACACACACACACACACAACCACACACAACACACAACACACACACACACACACACACACACACACAACACACACACACACACACACACACAACTATAGCTATCATGCAATTCAGTTACAATAGTGCAACAATCTGGTCCCTAGATTTCCAAGGGTGGGACTACAACAGCGACATGTGATGTTATTCATTGGACGGTTTGGCAGCTGCCTCAACAACAAAGGGCCAAAGAATGAATCGAATCAGGGGACAATCAATCATATTGCAGTACAAGATGCTCATACCTTGAATATCTACAATGCATACTGTGTGTCGGGGCCCACCCGTAGAAGCAACTTGATTCCATACATTATTGCAACAGGGAGACGAAGTACGAGATAACCAGAGCAGTTGGAGCTCATGTTTGGGTTACATGTAGCAACATATGGAATCCATTCCTTCACTTTAGTTACAGGTCACTCCCCTCATTGACAAGTGTTCACGTAAATGCATGAAGTGCTACACACACACACACACACACACACACACACACACACACACACACACACACACACACACACACACACACACACACAGAGCTATAACTACCATGCATAGTTACAATCATCACCTTCCATATTTGAAAGCTAACAGGATCTACCACAGTTGGCTGAAGGATTTCCATTCCTGGGAACACACCCCAGGTGACAGCAATAGGAGAGTTTGGATCACAATTAGTGACATCATCTGACCCCTGAAACCCAACAACACATCAAATTAAACATTTTTGGAATGCACTATATGGGGTACCCACATTTCTGTTGACGATGTGGTAGTTGACCATCGCGTAATTGGCAAGTGTCTCGTACAATGCAATTGTGAATTCTCGGCTGGCGAAAAACTCCAGATATGCCTGACAGGACAAGCAAGTTAAATGCACTGTCCATTGTGTTCCACACCTCTAACACACCTTCTGGTAGACATATCCACCTGGTCTGCCCCATCCCACCACAGAATCTGTTGATGGCTTGCCATTGACAGCTGGCTGACTGTTAATGGTGAGGACACCATGGGCATTGATGTGTGCCAACTGGTCCATTATCAGAGAGGTCTCCAATGCCAGCTCTTCATCATTCCAAGGCAGAGAGGTCACCTTTGGGATGCCAAGACAAATAAACATGAAACCCAGAAACACAAAAATGCTATATGGTGGAGGGGAAATAGAGGAAAACACACCTTACCCACACACACGACTTCCACTGAGCCATTACTAAACAGGATATTGTGCTGTCCCCCCACTGCCCTGCTACATTACACAACACAGTTGCTTATTCTGGTCTGAGGTTTTGAATTGTTAACAAGCCACATGTATTGATGACAAAGTGTGTTGACGTTACATTAACAACTCCACAGAGTGTGAAGTAGCTGCCATGACAACACTCTAATTCCACTCACACGTTTTCAGATCATTAACTGTAATTAGCATGTAACCTCAATTTATCATGTTTCCCACTTCTTCAAAGCAGCATTCCACCAGGGGAAATAATGGTCCCAAACAACTACACAATACTTGGTACAGTCAGCCTCAATAGCTTAAGGCCAAACCAAACTCACTTTAATTCCATAGCTGTTCTTCACACCCGTTATGTAGAATTTAAATACATTGAACACATCTTGTTCTGACTCTAGTGACTCTCCCCACATGGCCGCACGTCTCTCCAGGGACAGCTGGTTGTGGAGGTAGAAGGAGTGGTAGTCTTGCAACTCTCCAAAGGCCGGGTTAGATGACCTGCCCCAGCGACCATTGGGGAAGTCTTCCCATTTGAGGGTACGGTAGATGTAGCTCTTGGGCCTAGTGGCCCAGAAGATTGGCCTCACATCTTCACTGCAACGCTTGTGATTGGCCGACAGCTTCCATGGCAACGAACGCAGCTGCAATGGATCTTCACACCACATTCCCAGCTGCTTTAGAATCTCCATGGGTAGCCACCTCACGATTGAGGGTGTAAAAATGCAAGCCATAAACCTGCATATTGATGACAGCCAAGTGAACACCTTCCACATGCTAGTGGCTATTGATAGAACCAACCTGTCCAGAGTCCAGCAGCTCACGACACATCTTCACGGCTAGATCCACACCATACTTACGCACGGCCTCATCATTATCCTTGATGCTGTGGAGCTCAGAGATGATGGAATTTGGTATCTCCAGCTTTGAGAGCTTGGTCAGCTGCCTCAAGCTCTGGTAACTCTGTGCAGACGAGACAACCATGGCAACACACTAATCAACCTCTCAGTTACACAGGAATGCAAGATTCACCTCATCTCTCTGCCCAGCTAAAAGCCTTTCCCCTTACGTGCTCAATAACCCTTAACCACTAGATCATCTACTACACCAAACCTGGATGGGAAATATGCCCGGCAGTATGGGTACTGTGATGCCCATGTCACGACAATCCCTAAGAAATTGCAGAAAAGTTCTAGCTTCGAAAAAGAGTTGTGTGATGACAAGGTCTGCTCCAGCATCCACTTTCTCCTTGAGGTAGGTCAAATCATCCTCGTAGCTTGTGCAGTCTGGATGACCTGTTGGATAGGCTGAACGGCAACACAGAATAAACACCAGAAGTTTATCGTCACACACACCTGTGCACCCACTAATTTAACACACACACACACCTGCCACACACACACACACACACACACACACACACCTGCCACACAGATGGTGAAGTAGTCACCAAACTCTTGCTTAATGAGCCTGACCAGGTCCACTGCGTAGGAGAGTCCATTCTTCTCAGAACACCATCCCTCCGTGTTAGGAATGTCTGGAACACCACAAAGTCATACTTTGAATGACATGTTAACAGAGAAGCCATACAAACATCTCAACTTTCTTGCAGGACGACCGGCTGTCCCAAGACCACCTCGAAGTAGGGGGGCGGGGCGGACTCTGGCCACTGTACTTGCCGAATATGGTATGGGGGGGCTACCTAGCTAAACGTAGTTCTTCTACGCAACACTACAGCTAATGTGTAGGGGAGGGGGTGGGGCACACACCGTGGCCCTAACGACACAGTACAGTTTGCTGCCTGTTTTAAGAGACGTGCGCGCTAAATGTCTTGCCGCTCTTTTGAGCGGGATCAGGACATGCGCGACACGACACATACACGAGATACAACTCTACTCTCTCTCTAGCATGTACCTCCCCGTAGAGCTAGTATGTTCTGGATGCCAGCCTGTTTGGCCTTTTGCAGGTGGCTTATTACGAGCTCGCGACTTTGGCCGACACAGGTCATGTGAAGCATGGTCTCCAGGCCACAGTAGTTCAGCGCCGCGCTCGCTATAGCCATGGAGCTGGTTCCTTGGTCTCCTCCGGGATTTCCCGCGGGATGCCAGGTCACGTCGCAAAACAGCGGCCCTCCGGAGAACATCTGGTCGAAGCGGCTGATGAGGTTGGCTGCCCCCCGCCGCCGTTTTCGGCGGGAAGAATTCCAATGAAAAGAATTTTTCTCTGTTCTTGATTTTCGCCTGCACATGCAAACGAGGAAATGTTTGCGTTCATGTGGTAAAAGCGGAAGTACAGTTCGCTCATTCGTTACAACACCATAAAACGCAAAATGGCTTCACGGCCGTTACAAACCAACTTACATTACAATGTTAATGTGTGTGTGTGTGGGGGGGGGGGGGCCTGCGCAAATGTCCTTACATTGATCTTATCTACCAAGGTAGTGGGGTGGCTAGGTGACGTGGACCTCGTTGAAGACGACGAACAGAAGCCATTGTCGACAGATGTAGACGCTCTGCGGCTCAAATCAAACACCGGTGCTGATGAAACTCGAGGAAAGCCACTCGACGCTTTGGAGCCCACGGAGTCCGAACGGTCAAAACACACGCTCCCAAACACTTTCGCCCATTTTGTTCTACTGCGAAATAATACTGTGACAATATTAATAATACAAAGGAGGTGGCGCGCGCTTTTATACGACGCGCATCACACGATCACATGTCGACAACGTGCTCCTGGGAACGAGGTGACCTTTTCCTGGCCATAGAATTTGGCTATAGCACCGTCCCAGGATCCAGTAAATTCTTAACCCGTAGAATTGAAACGGAGCCGGTTTAAGTTAAAAGGTTCAAGGGTTCACACGTCCAATTCAGATAGACGATTTTCGGGTCGAAGTACTAATGACATGCAAATGCACCAGCCAGTCATCACTGTTTGTTCGTTGTGTGTGTGTGTGTGTGTGTGTGGGTGTGTGTAAGCTTATAGATGGGATCGTTCCACGAAAGGGGCCTAACGCATGTTTTTTTCAAGATTTCACTTATTCTAGAAGTGTCCTCTAAACATTGCTACTTACGCACTGAGAATCGGAGTATCTGTCATGGAATTGTGAATTTTATATTAGCCATAATTTCAACGCAAGGGTTCATTTCTGGCTCTATAAACAGTGTGCATTAGATGGAAAGCGGCAAAATCGGCTACGTAATTGCCAGTGATGTCATTTGGTGATTGAGTGCGTAAACCATGTCGTCATCGCAAAACGATGCAATTCGCAACACAGCGCGATGGGCTTTCTATCCAGTCAGGAGACATAGTACGAACAAACAAGGGTCCCAGTGTTGGCGCTTCGTACGCGTTTCTATTCCCAAAGCTACATCGAGTAGTTGGCGTGGTTTTCTGTCATCCGGTGTGCACTCTTGTGACGATCATTGCGCTGTTGGTCGCCACAGTCCTGGCAGGCGTGCTCGTGTTGCTTCTGCTGCCACCGACGCTCAATTTCTCGCTTCGATCTTTTCAGGCACCCAGCCACATCTCTGCCACACGCTGGGACGCCTTCAGGGCTGCTGTGAGCGGGGAACTTCACTTTCGATGTCGGAACATCTGTGACAAGAAGCATCGCAGACGTCGAGGATGACGCGCGACCTTCTAAAAGGGCAGCGGAAGGTGTGTGGCCTTCGTGCCAAAGCACCTATAACACACAGCGCACTATGCACGCGTACTGGGCGCTTAGTTTGGTCTACATCGCTCCGAAGCGCTCGCCCGATCAGAACGTGTTCAGCAGACTAGAGCGGATCTACGAGATAGAACAACACATCTACAACGACGCAAATTACAAGTACTTCTGCCACAAGTACCAGACCTCATGCGATCCAGTTAACTCCATTCTCACCTACTTCTACAACGACAAACTACTCCCGAACAGCGGGCTAGTGAGAGACACGCGGGAGAGGCTGGTCTCCATTTTGGCCTCGGTCCCATCTTCGGTCCTCTGGTACACGGGAGGGAAATTGAGCAACTACTCATCAGCTTTACTGCGTTCTGAAGTACGCGTAGGAATACCCCTCCCATGCTATGATGACGTCACCTCAACGCTGGAGGAACAGCATGGCCTTGTCCAAGCATTCTTTCTGTCCTTCATTCCATATTTGGAAGGAGCTTCATCTGAGTAAGTACACAATGCCATATATGTGGCCACAATGCATTCATTATCCTTATTTTCTGTCTCCCTTCCATACCACCCTCCCCCTGGATCATGTATCCCTTCCATACCACCACTCCCCCTGGATCATGTCTCCCTTACATACCACCCTCCCCCTGGATCATGTCTCCCTTCCATACCACCCTCCTGGATCATGTCTCCCTTCCATACCACCCTCCCCCTGGATCATGTCTCCCTCCCTACTACCCTCCCCTGGATCATGTCTCCCTTCATACCTACCCTCCCCCGGATCATGTCTCCCTTCCATACTACCCTCCCCCCTGGATCATGTCTCCCTTCCATACTACCCTCCCCCTGGATCATGTCTCCCTTCCCTACTACCCTCCCCTGGACATGTCTCCCTTGTACCATATCTCTAGTGACCTGGAGGTTCTATATGGAGGTTACAGAACTTGTCCATCATGCAGTTGACCAAGCTGTGGAGCATGACGCCAAGCTCTCCACTGCCAGCTTTGTGATGGTTCTTCTGATGGTCTTTCTCCTCTCAAACTTCTCCATCTCTGCTACTATCGTCAGCTTGCTGGCCATAGGGGGAGTTTCCCCTGGGCCCTTCCTGGTCTATAGGCTTCCCTTAGGGTTCGAGACACTAGGAATAATGAACGTTGTTGTCTCTCTTTGTGATCATAGGTATAGGAGTGGATGATGTGTTTGTGTACCTCAACACCTTCAAGCAGACCAGGGAGTTGCAAGGACTGGACACATTCCACAAGCGACTCACACACACTATCATGTTGGCCGGGGAAGAAGCTACATTCTACACTTCCATCACTACTGCTGTTGACTTTTTTGCCCAATGCTATTTTCAATGGTGAGCCTGCAGCCAAGCCTCAAACATCCATCTCCCCCCCTCCCATCCCTCCTCCTCCCTGACCCCCCTCCCTGACTCCCCATCCCTCCGCTCCCCAACCCTTCCCTCCTCCCCACCCTTCCCTCCCCATCCCCTCCCCCCCAATCCAAAGATGCACTATGTTTCTTTACAGATTCCTGCCATACAACAGTTTGGTGTCTTCATGGGGCTCGTTGTCATTTCCTGTTTTGTCAGTGTCTCACTCCTCATGCCACTGTACCTCCATATATGGCATTGCTGGCTCTCTGTAGCCGAGACCAAGCTCTTCTCCCTCTGCTGTTGCCACTGCAGGAGGAGGAAAGAGGCGGAGCTCTCTGTACGCATGAGTGGTCACCCATGGCAGTGATAAATCACCTGATCATGGCCATGGCAATGATGGATCACCTGACCATGGCCATGGCAACGATGGATCACCTGACCATGGTGATGTGCCCAGATCACGGCAGTGATGGACTTGATTCAGACAGTGGTGTGGGTGACATCACCACCAATCTTATTCCACTCCCATCTGCGTCTTCAGTCACTCCCTCCCCCTCCTCCCCTTCCTCCCCATCCTCCCCCTCCCCTTCCTCCCCCTCCTCCCCCCTCTACCCCTGTTCCTATCATGGATAGGGTTTCTGTTGCATTGCAGAAATTTCTTCTTATGTTTGTGGCACGTCCAATTCTCTGTCTTCGTTGCGTTGGACCTCAAGATGGCTTGCATTCCTTGCCTCAAGGCTAAGGCTCTTTTTTGTTTGGCTTTTAAGATGCTCTGTACTGTGGATGTTTCTTCTGGTGTTGGTGGTTTTCCCTGGTAACAACGACACACCTCAAGGAAGCAGACAAGCCTCCCAGTTCCTCTCTGAAGGTAGTAACACTCAAAGGCTTTTGAACCTTGTAGGCAATCTCAGCTCATCAGAGGATAGCTCCAGATGGATGTACTCCTCGTGGTACACATACCTGACCACACCCACCTCTAGTCCCACTACCTCAGCCCCCGTAACCATGGCTCCAACGACTATAACAACTGCTTCGACAGCCCCACCCACATCTCACCCAACTGGGTCAACCAGTCCAACTGGGTCAACTAGTCCAACTGGTTCAACTGGTTCAACTGGTTCAACAGCCCCAACTGGTTCAACTGGTTCAACAGCCCCAACTGGTTCAACTGGTTCAACTGGTTCAACCAGTCCAACTGGTCCAACTGATTCAACTGGTTCAACTGGTCCAACTGGTCCAACTGGTTCAACTGGCTCAACAGGTTTGGTAACAACAACAGGTCCAATGACAGTTCCTCCCACTGCTCCACCCACGCAGCCTGGGTCATACGATGTTACTAAATTTAGTAACAATGCTGTGGTGTATGTTGTATTTGGGATCAGAGATGTCCTGCGCTGGTACTCCACTACTCAAGTTCTTCCTGAGGAAGGTTTTGGGGTAAGCTTCCATGTCAGGGTGTGCACTATTTAGGATTGTACAGGTTTCAGAGTTTCCTGAGTACAGTATATATATTAACTTGGACTTAAGAAATGAGGCCTGGGCACCAGCTGTTTGAATTATATAGTTTTTTCAGCCACACTCAGGATCTGTGCAATGCATGAAAGCAAGTGTGTGTGTGTGTGTGTGTGTGTGTGTGTGTGTGTGTGTGTGTGTGTGTACTTGCGTGTGTGTGTGTGTGTATGTGTGTGTGTGTGTGTGTGTGTGTACTTGCGTGTGTGTGTGTGTGTGTGTGTATGTGTGTTGTGTGTACTTGCGTGTGTGTGCTTGCGTGAGTGTATACTTGTATATGGTATACTTGTGTGTGGTATGTACTTGAGTGGTTCTGTTTCATATCACAAGAACTCAGCTGTGGTGGACTCAAGGTTCTCTCAAACACTTCGCTGTCCTGTTCAATCAAGCAGTCAGGTTACAGGAACATTGCGAGCACTTTGCCGGCTCTGTGCCAACTTGTCTAATCCCAGCAATGGTCTGGTGTTGCCCGATGGAGCTGAGTGTGCTCCAATTGGGTTGGTCCAGTCAAACCTACCCTGTCTCCTTCCTATCATCACCTCCATGGCAGAATGCTCAAGTCTTCTCCTTCAAGCTGATGCTCTAGATGCCAAATACAGCTATAACATCACCACCAACCGTCTGGTCTTCCTAGCTATGGCGTTTAGATCTGTGAGTGTGCCCTTATTGTCTGTAATTGCAATGGCTTACTTCACCCTCTTCCCTCTGCAGACCACCTACGTATCAGGCTCTCCCTACGATAGCCACACCTTGTACACTAAGTGGGACAACTTCCTGTCAGCCGAGATGGACGCCATTGGTCGAGACAGCGTTCAATATCCTGGAGCCAAGGAAGCCCTCTCCACAGCCTATCAGACCAGCGAACACTGGGTGGAGATCAACATTGTCCTCATAGCAGTGTATGGTTCGCTGTACAGCATAGTGCTGTCCTTCGCTTTCTGCTCAGTGCTTGTTGTGCTCCTCAGTAGAGACTTCCGAGTGGTGGTGAGCATGCTGGTGACCATTGCTGGTATCTTGGTCACACTGCTGGCTCTGTTCAAGCTCTTTGGGTGGACTTTGGGTGTGGTTGAGGCTGTGGCCTTGTCCGTACTGGTGGGAAATTCCCTGGACTATTGCATTCACCTCACAGAGGGCTACATGTCCATGGATGCCAGACATTTGGCCTTTGTGGATAAGTTTATGGTAAGGTGTGTGTGTGTGTGTGTGTGTGTGTGTGTGTGTGTGTGTGTGTGTGTGTGTGTGTGTGTGTGCATGTGTGTGTACATGTGTGTGTACATGTGTGTGTGTATGTGTGTGTGTGTGTGTGTGTGTGTGTGTGCATGTGTGTGTACATGTGTGTGTACATGTGTGTGTGTATGTGTGTGTACATGTGTGTGTGTGCGTGTGTGTACATGTGTGTGTACATGTGTGTGTGTACATGTGTGTGTGTACATGTGTGTGTGTGTGCATGTGTGTGTGTGTACATATGTGCAGTTGTGCTTATGTGTGTGCACATAGGTATACAGGCACATGTGCTGTGTTGGGTATGTACACTTATGCATTGCATAAATACGTGTGACATAAAAATAGAATGCTGTATTATGTGCTATGATTGTAATTATTTTAATAACCAGTATAATAACCACTGCATAATAACCAGCATAATAAAGATGTACTTCCACTAGCAGCAAAAATCCTTTCACCCCTCAACACTATTCCATTGTGCCCACAGACATGGCGTACAGGTAGTGTTCGTGTGAGGAGAGCAGCGGGCGCTATCTCCCTCACTGGTGTCTCCATCATCAGTTCAGCTCTCACCACCATACTGGCCACACTGCCCCTTCTGGCTGCAGAGATACAGCTGTTTGCTAGGTTTGGCGAGATCTTGATACTGGACACCATAGTGACGCTGGTGTACAGCGTGGTGTTCTGTGCTACCTTCCTCAGTCTGTGGGGCCCAGAGCACTCCAGGTGCACCTGCTGCTCCTGGGTCAACGCCATACTCACCATCTCCTTGACCCTGGGAGGCTACGTGCTGGTGATCGTGGTACTGCGCATTGCGGCTCTCTATGGGGTGGAAATCCCCTCACCTGTGGGCGGGGCTCTGTTCTAGCCAATGTCTTCTGTGGGCGGGGCTTTGTGGTCATCATTATAGAAATTCTTTTTTATTTTCATTACTATTTGAATTCAGTGATGGTTAAGTGATGGTTGCCAAGGTTCGTGATGACTACTATTTATAAAAATTTATTAACTCGTAGTCAAGTGGCAGTTGATGTGAATAGCACTTAAAAACACTCATGGTCTGGTGTGGATCTTCAAAGCTTTGACCCGCTAGTCTGTTGTCACTCTTGCTTCCAACATAAGGGAACACGAGTACTGCTGATCATCATCGAATGAAGCGGATGACTCCAAAGCCCTGTCTAGATACGCAAGGACCTGGGGAGGAGGGTAAAGTGAGGATGGGGAGGAAGAGGTAAAGTGAGGATGGGGAGGAGGAAGTTAAGTGAGGATGGGGAGGAGGAAGTTAAGTGAGATGGGGAGGAGGGGTAAAGTGAGGATGGGGAGGAGGGGTAAAGTGAGGATGGGGAGGAGGAGGGGAGGTGGTATCAAGGGTGTAGAGAAGTGTGGAGGAAAGGAGCACTTGCAGGTCTGGGGACTCACTGATGCATCAAAGGATATGGTGTACTTAGGGTGTTGGAACCTTGTCACCTCTTCAATGATGTTTGCCAGCTGCAACATAAGGTCATCACCATGGCAACATGCCCACAGGTATTCGCACAGCTTACCCTTAAAAGCTTCGGATAGTTGACGTGCTCTGGGGGAGACTGGACGAAAGTTGGCATTCCTACTTCAATGATGACCAGCTGGCTGAGGTATGCCCCAAGATAGGGGACACTGGGAGGGGCACAGCTGGGGCAGGGGGGCGGGGGGGCGGGGGAGCGTAACCACATCATGTCATGGAATGCCACATCTCCTATACCATTTTTGCCTATCTCGATATGCTTTGGTTCCTTGAATATTGGTGAGGCTTTGAAGCTCCTTGAAGCTTTCAATCACCTGGAATTAGTGCCATAGTAACCATAGTAACTATAAGGTTTGGTTCCCCCCCCCTCCCCCCTCCCTTTGTCAACTTTCGTGATTCAAAATGAAGTCCTGCATTGATGGACATGTTGAACACCAATATATATCTCCCTCTAAATGATGATGTCATAGCATGATTGAACACAACAGTACCCCATAAACATGGTCTCAGACACACCCCATAAACATGGACTCAGGACACACCCCATAAACATGGTCTCAGGACACACCCCATAACATGGTCTGGACACACCCCATAAACATGGTCTGGACACACCCCATAAACATGGTCTCAGGACACAACTATAAACCTGGTTCCCAGATAATGGTACTACAGTGCGACCCCAAAATGTGACTCCCTGGAATAAGGACACCTCGATAAACAAGAATAGGTCCCAAACAACATATTTTGGAAAGTTCAAACCCTTGAAAAAAGGATACTTGATAATCAAGACACCTGAATATGGTCCGAAAGTGTCAGCATTTAGAAGTTCCACTGTACAAACATTACTATAGAAACACAACTGCAATATATGGACCTCAGACATGCCTAAGAGTCTAACAATGAAGGCAAGTACTTTCTTTTAAGTGGGTATTTGCAACTCACATCGAAAGAAATAAAAGCAATATTGCGTGTGGGTGGTCACTTTGGTTGGTTTAATAAATCATTTAATGAAATGTAACAGCATTATCAATGGAGATGCCTCACTGCCATTGTGTTGGTGGGCATAATATTCATTATCAATGGAGATGCTCACTGCCATTGTATTGGTGGGCATAATATTCATTATCAATGGAGATGCTCACTGCCATTGTATTGGTGGGCATAATATTCATTATCAATGGAGATGCCTCACTGCCATTGTGTTGGTGGGCATAATATTCATTTGTAATTTTCAAAGGTTAATTAGTTTCAACAGAAAAATAAAAAATGGAATGAGTAACAATTCATTTCTTCCCATGTCATAGCATACTAAAATATTTGAATTCAATTATAAAGCTACAGGACGCTGTGCGACACATCCCCAAAAGCATGGTCTGGTCTCAGGACATAACCCCAACATGGTCTCAGGACATAACCACTTACTGTGTGTTGTACTTGTTCCCATGTCTTCTTCAGCCTCTGCACCGGCATCGCATTAATGGCTGCCGTGATCTGGAACACTGTTGCAAAGTTGTTAAGCCTCAAGCACATCATGGCCACTTGGACCATCTTTGATATGGCTGCCGCCCTCTGCCTTATATGGTCATAGCCAAGGATCTCCTTAGTAACCCATCGTGTCACTACAT
Source organism: Ephydatia muelleri (assembly GCA_013339895.1). NCBI lineage: Eukaryota > Metazoa > Porifera > Demospongiae > Spongillida > Spongillidae > Ephydatia > Ephydatia muelleri. Next base: position 10,637,759 of record JABACO010000008.1, on the reverse strand, counting down.
TAAACCTGTCTATGCAGTAGCAGATATTGGGAGACAACTCGCTCTTATTCTTCTTTGTCCATTTCTGTTGGAGGAACTCACTGAAGTGGGAAGGTTTGCAGTGTTAACTCTTAATAATGCACACCATCCTGTGTGCACATCACCACATGGCACCCCACACCCCCACCTTTGCACCTGATGTTGGTCATGTCAGCTAGCTTACTAAGGTTTTATTCTGGAATAGAACTCATGTTCCACACGTGTCAACTGCTCTGCCACTGTGTCTGTTGGGATCTCCATGAAAGATATGGGAACCGGCCTCTGGACTGGTCTGGTGACTAGAATCTGTGCAAAAGTGGGAGTGGGCGGAGTCAATGGGCGGAGTTATTATCGTCCCACAGAGCACCTTTTGTTTGCTCTTTCTGGCAACAGGAATGTGTCCTCTTTCACTGACCACCCTGCAAGGATGCAATAAGGATTAGGGTCTGGGACCAAGGAGATTCAGGAAATGGGAGATAGGTCTGGGACCAAGGAGATTCAGGAAATGGGAGATAGGTCTGGGACCAAGGAGATTCAGGAAATGGGAGATAGGTCTGGGACCAAGGAGATTCAGGAAATGGGAGATAGGTCTGGGACCAAGGAGATTCAGGAAATGGGAGATAGGTCTGGGACCAAGGAGATTCAGGAAATGGGAGATAGGTCTGGGACCAAGGAGATTCAGGAAATGGGAGATAGGTCTGAGACCAAAGGCTTGAAGAAATGGAGGTAGGTCTGTTTAGAATATTCTAGCCACTCTCAAACCTCCCTGGATTTCCTATTAAATCAGTATTACATTGATAGAGGGTTCCTTACTGATCCCTAACCCTTCCCCCTTCCCTCCCCTCCCCTCCCCTCCTCCCTCTCCTACAGGGTTCCTTACTTGAGAATACTATCAACCAGTTCACATTCCTTCTCAACAACCAGCTTGTGTGACTTGAGCTCTGAGAGGTATCCAATGAGAAGGTTCTTCAACGCTATGTCGTGATGGAAGTCCTGGAGACACAGATGCAGGGGTAAGGTATGTGACAAGTCCCCAGGCCTTAAAAAACTCACCACATAATACTGGACGACCCAGGTCTTCACAATATTGAAGAATCGCAATGTCCCAGCTGATATACTCAGTTGAGGGAAATTCTGCATACAAAAAACCGCACATTGTGTGTGTGTGTGTGTGTGTGTGTGTGTGTGTGTGTGTGTGCATACATGTATATGCATGTGTTTAAACCTGTAGGTGTGTTTTATGTGTACATGTGAATGTGTGTATGTGCCTGTGAGGGTGTGCCTTGGACACACCCACCTCCATACACATTCTCTCATTCAGCTCCCTCCTATGGCTCTCTATGAGGACATCCAGCACCTCATGGGCATTTGTAAACATGCGATAGGTGAGGAGGATGGTTGACTGGAAGTGAGGGTCTGGGGGATTGGTGAGGAAGGACAGCAGTGAGGGCACAGAGAAGTACTGGGAGTATGGCAACAGCTGGTCCCCAAACGTGACTGAAGAGTTCTTCCTTGACACTGAAGAAGAGGCTAGTAGCCCTGCTGTGTCTGGGCTAGGCGTACACTCATCTATCACCTGCGAGGAGGGGAGGGGAGGGGTGATGGGGAGGGAGGGGTGATGGGTAGGGAGGGGGGTGATGGGGAGGGGAGGGGAGGGGGGTGATGGGGAGGGAGGGGGTGATGGGGAGGGAGGGGGCGATGGGGAGGGGAGGGGGTGATGGGGAGGGGAGGGGTGATGGGGAGGGAGGGGTGATGGGGAGGGAGGGGGTGATGGGGAGGGAGGGGGTGATGGGGAAGGTGTGCATCTCTAAGGACACCCGGTGAGATACAGTAACTATTTTGTTAATGGAAGGGGGGAGAGGAAGGAGAGGGAGGGGGGGAAAGGGAGGGGAGAGGAAGGAGAGGGAGGGGAGAGGGAGGGGAGAGGAGGGGAGAGAAGAGGGAGGGAAGAGAGAGGAGGGGAGAGTCCATAAGTGGCTCACAGCAATGATTCTGTCCAGCCACTTGGCCTTGCAGACAGTGGAGTCAAAGACCAGTACAATGCCAGTGCGTGGACCCTCTGGAGAGTACACCTTCAAAGCCCTGCCTTCAAGCTCTGTTTGCGAATCATCACCATGGAAACAGGCAAAACACATAGAGCAAGTCATACCTGGGTCTGTAGCCATGGTAACTTTGCCCGCTTTTGTAACATGCTCATACACAGTGGCCCCACTCAACGGCAACACTTGATTCTGGACCTGGGAAAACACATGATAGGCCTATGGGTAGGTGTGGCCCACCTATGGCAGGCGTGGCCCACAGTATGGTAGGTGTGGCCCACTGTATGGTAGGCGTGGCACCACCTCTTATGGGTAGTTGTGTACCTTTTTATCGAATGAAGTTATGATCAAAGCTTTGGAGTAAAGGTAGCAGTGGATGGTTCTTTTCTTCATGGAGGCCTTGATCCACGTAGAAAAGGCAGGTAGCTGGGTCTCATCTTCCAGAAGCAGGCTGCACTCTGGAGCCATCACCAGGAAGCCTTTGGGACCCACCTGACGAATAATGTCCATCATTTCCTTGTGCTCCTCAAAACTGCTAAACTGACGTGGCAGCTTCTGTTGGGTCACATGATGTCACATGATTGCAATTCAAATGCCCTAACCACTTATAAAGTTCACACATGCACAACACACTTTCACAACCACAAGATATAGTAACTGCTTGCACGTACTGATTTCAAATCCAGGAGTCCCTGGGAGACAACTTGCAATGGCTTGTAATCCACATGGCCAGTATGAGTGTGCTTCAATATCTCTTCAATAGATGCCAAGTAAATGTCAGTCTGCAGGGAAGAGGAGGGAGGGAGGGAGGGAGGGAGGGAGGGAGGGAGGGAGGGAGGGAGGGAGGGAGGAGGGAGGGAGGGAGGGAGGGAGGGAGGGAGGGAGGGAGGGAGGGAGGGAGGGAGGGAGGGAGGGAAGGAGGGAGGGAGGGAGGGAGGGAGGAGTGAGGGAGGGAGGGAGGGAGGGAGGAGGGAGGGAGGGAGGGAGGGAGGAAGGAGGGAGGGAGGAGGAAGGGAAAGAACAGCAATATTGCTGAGTGTTGATGGGAATAAGGTTGGTCTCACTCTGGTGACAGGGGTATACAGGAGGTACTTGAGCTGCATTGCATCTGCATCGTTGGAGTAGTGTTGGTTTTCAAGGAAGTCACTTAGGGTGGGGTGGCTCAAGCAGTGGTCCAATGTCTGACAACAAATGCTAGCTTCAAGGCCGATCAAAGAGGTTATCTACTCACATCAAAACATTTCTGGTGATTCCTGACATAGTCTCCATACATCTTCATAAGTGGCAAGAAGCAGGAGAACAGGTGACCAATGCTTGGACTTGGGTTGGACAGAGTGTGTTCAAGACACAATAGGATGGTGCGATGAAGAACAAGAAGTGCTTCGCTGGAATGTGCAATTTAAAAAATCCAAACTTTGCAAAGCTTTCCTTCAGCTCACCAGTTCAAGAATATTACTTCCACTTGATCGCTTGTGAGGCACAGGTGCCCTAGAGCAATGGCCATCTTGAATTGCCTATAATAGCAATTCACCAGCGTTGTCAAGTCTTGCACATACTTCTTCTCGCTGTCCACGAGCTTCTGCATAGCCTACACATTTCAAACAGACGCATTTTTATGGTAAAATCGACCCCCACCCCCGAGGTCCCGTTCCCAGGCCGTCGAGCGCTCTAAGGGGCGGGGTCAAACGTCACCTCGATTCTTTTATTCGTTTGCTGGGCGTGTGGTTGTCTTTTAGCGGACTTCATAGCGATGTGCCATAGCCTCCTCCACCTCGCATCTCTACCCTGCTGGACATGAAGGGATTCTCCCACTGATACACACACACACACACACACACACACACACACACACACACACACACACCACACACACACACACACACACACCACACACACACACACACACGCGCGCGCGCGCGCACACACACTAACGTGTGTGTGGCTAGTTGGGGTTGCGCATACCTGAAAGCGCATGTCCTTATGCTCAACAAAGGCGCCATTTATCACGGTAGTTAGACACCGTACCGGCTTCTTTCTCAAAACAGGCTATGAATAAGCAAGAGGAGTGGACTATATCAAAACTGAAACCTACACCGCTTACTGGTGTGGCTCTCCGTGGCACGGTCAGGCTGCGTGGAGACGCAGTTTGTGACAACGAAGCGGAACGACCATTTTAATATCTTACCCGGCTGCTTCAAGCTTCTCCAACCATAGCCTCTTTTCATCCATCGAATCAGGACACAGCAATAGCCTCAGGTCAGGTATCAATAGCCCTTGCAGATGCAAAGCGTACGCCTGTGCGGGCATAGCGTAGAGACCTACACACCAACCAATACTGGACGTACTTTCTCTCCGACAGCACAGAACTCTATGAGCGTCGTCTCTGTGACTTGAGTAATAACTGGAGAGAAAACGTCTGCCAAGTACACTCCGGAATACTCCGGAGACTCCCGCGAGGCAGTGTAGAACAGTTGGTGCCCCGAGACAAAGAACCAGCGCTCTTGCACAGTTCGCATCTGTGGGTCGCTCCCAAACAACACATATCCCCTCACCGGCTGCAATTCTTTGTCACGTGCTTTCCACACGGCGCGCAACTGGTCGTGAGTACGTGCGACCGTGGCCATAGCTGCATATAGCTGAACACTCCACACACAGGCGCGTAAAATCAAAGGGCACTTTTACGCTTTCAATGATAAATGTTATGACATCGAATATGGTATATGCTTAAGAGGTATTTAATAACGAACAGAGGGGTGCTACGACGTTTGAAATATGTCCACCACCATCACGGTCACATTGTCCGTGCAGTTGCGTTTCACAGCCTCCACGGCTAGCCTATTGCACGCGGCTCCATAGCGAGCTTCCTTCACGCTGGCGGGCCGTGTGGACTCGAAGTTTGTGTCTTGGATACCGTCTGCAAAGCAAGAATGCATAGCAGCTTATTAAACTGGAATGACAATCGTTGCTATGTATGGTATCGGATTACGCTAATGTTAATGTTGAAGTGACGCAATAGAAAATCATCCGCTCTCTTGCAGAGTGCACGTGAGTTTCACGTGATATTATTTACACCACACGTTAGCTCACAAAACAATCTGCTGTTTGTTTTTGTGTTAGTACACTAACTGCTGGGAGATACAGCAGCCTATGGGGTGATAGTTGCTGCTTAGCACAGTAGGCACTGGGGAGGAGGAGGTGTGGGGTGGGGGTGGAGGGTGCTGTTAGCTGAGAAGATGGTGCATGGTTGCCATAGATACAAGTAGCTACTCATATTTCTACACCCTTGGGTCATGAATACAGTTATGTCCTATTGCGGATGAAACTACAATCGAAACATGGGTGTGTGGCTACAGGGCTGAGGGAGCAATGGGGGTGTGGCCACAGGGGATTACAAGCCTGACGAGTTCACTTTTTGTTACATTGTGTGCAGTGTGTGTATGTGCAATGGTAGTCTATGCAGAAACCAGCCCAGGTACACGTACACACACATACACTCACAGACACACACACACACACAGACACACACAGAGACACACACACAGACACACACACATGCACATGCACCACACACAGACACAAACACACACACACACACACGTCAGAAGCAATGGGCCAATTGGGGATGTGCTACAATGTTTGGACACTCTGACTGTAAGCAGTAAAGGTTGTAGTGTACCATGTGGGCTGCAGACACAATAAATGCACATGACAAACAGGTACCACCCTTCACTGTTGTACAACACAGAGCCCTTGTATGTGTCCTGACCCTCCACTACCAGACCTGAGTCTGCACAAATTTGACATGCTTGCATCTATAGCATCAGAGGACCCCTAGAGGTGCAGACATCTGGCTGAACAGACCATTAAATGTACATGGTTGAATAGCCATAGCTCATAGCTTATCTAACCACAAGAGTATCCCAACACACAAGGCTTGAGCAGTATGTCACACTGGCCATACTCAACAATCCGTAGTGGGTGTGGCACATCAGGCATGCAACTCCTATTGTGGTGGTTAAGGGAAACATAACCCATGTAAGTGAAGCTCCAGGAAGAGGTATGCTTAACTGATGGTAAGTTCTATTTGGATGGCATTGTGTAGAGTGCCATTGACCCAAGGTCCTCCAGACGCTAGAGTGCCATTGACTCAAGGTCCTCCAGACGCTAGAGTGCCATTGACCCAAGGTCCTCCAGACACTAGAGTGCCATTGACCCAAGGTCCTCCAGACGCTAGAGTGCCATTGACCCAAGGTCCTCCAGACGCTAGAGTGCCATTGACCCAAGGTCCTCCAGATGCTAGAGTGCCATTGACGCAAGGTCCTCCAGACACTAGAGTGCCATTGACCCAAGGTCCTCCAGACGCTAGAGTGCCATTGACCCAAGGTCCTCCAGACGCTAGAGTGCCATTGACCCAAGGTCCTCCAGACGCTAGAGTGCCATTGACCCAAGGTCCTCCAGACGCTAGAGTGCCATTGACCCAAGGTCCTCCAGACGCTAGGTACTCTCTGGGGGGTACAATTCTTGCTAAACCACACCTCTAAACAGGTTAATTATTAAAATGAACATTATCAATACCGGTGACTACGAAAGAATGCAACAAAATAAAAAGTGTTTAACTTTCGTCGTCAGGCTTGAGAGAAAAATCTAACATTTGGAACTTACCATTATGGTAATCACCTGAATGCTGGTACAAGGGCTGGAGGGATGCTGGTACATGGGCTGGAGGGATGTAGGTACAAGGGCTGGAGGGATGCAGGTACATGGGCTGGAGGGATGCTGGTACAAGGGCTGGAGGGATGCAGGTACAAGGGCTGGAGGGATGCAGGTACATGGGCTGGGGGGATGCAGGTACATGGGCTGGAGGGATGTAGGTACAAGGGCTGGAGGGATGCAGGTACATGGGCTGGGGGAATGCAGGTACATGGGCTGGAGGGATGCTGGTACAAGGGCTGGAGGGATGCAGGTACAAGGGCTGGAGGGATGCAGGTACAAGGGCTGGAGGGATGCAGGTACATGGGCTGGAGGGATGCTGGTACAAGGGCTGGAGGGATGCAGGTACAAGGGCTGGAGGGATGCAGGTACAAGGGCTGGGGGGATGCAGGTACATGGGCTGGAGGGATGCAGGTACATGGGCTGGAGGGATACAGGTACAAGGGCTGGAGGGATGCAGGTACAAGGGCTGGAGGAATGCAGGTACAAGGGCTGGAGGGATGCAGGTACATGGGCTGGAGGAATGCAGGTACAAGGGCTGGAGGGATGCAGGTACATGGGCTGGAGGGATGCAGGTACAAGGGCTGGAGGAATGCAGGTACATGGGCTGGAGGAATGCAGGTACATGGGCTGGAGGGATGCAGGTACATGGGCTGGAGGAATGCAGGTACATGGGCTGGAGGGATGCAGGTACATGGGCTGGAGGAATGCAGGTACATGGGCTGGAGGGATGCAGGTACATGGGCTGGAGGGATGCAGGTACATGGGCTGGAGGAATGCAGGTACATGGGCTGGAGGGATGCAGGTACATGGGCGTTTATAAACTGACGGCAACAACAAAAATTTTTTAAAGGAGGGGAGAGAGAAGGGGCATATTCTAGGAGGGGAGAGAAGGGACATATTCTAGGAGGGGAGGGAAGGGACATATTCTAGGAGGGGAGGGAAGGGACATATTCTAGGAGGGGAGGGAAGGGACATATTCTAGGAGGGGAGGGAAGGGACATATTCTAGGAGGGGAAAGAAGGGACATATTCTAGGAGGGGAGAGAAGGGGCATATTCTAGGAGGGGAGAGAAGGGGCATATTCTAGGAGGGGAGAGAAGGGACATATTCTAGGAGGGGAGAGAAGGGACATATTCTAGGAGGGGAGAGAAGGGGCATATTCTAGGAGGGGAGAGAAGGGGCCTATTCTAGGAGGGGAGAGAAGGGGCATAATATCAGGTGACAAAGATTTGTCCCATCAACTGCCCAAATATAGAAGGTGGCGCATGTGAAGACCGACAACATACGGGCATTCCAAAGTGTGGGATTTGCAGAGCCAGATATGGGATGCAGCCATAGTTATTCAATGAGCCGTATCTAGTCAGTTAGTTAAAAGTATAATTAAATGCAATCAGGTTAGTCATCACGTGATAATACAAGTTATTAAATATGCAGTTAGTCAAAAGTTATAATCAAATGCAATCACTGCACTAATGTGGTCAGTTAACAATAACTGGTTAGAGTCTGCATCATGGTGCATGCGTAAGAGTAGGAAAAAGCTATCGCTGCAGTTTTTGGTGTGGTAAGCAGTTGTAAATTTTTTTCCTGCCAATCACAATGGATTCTGCAATTGGATTGAGCCACGATGCTGATAATTTGACCAAGTTTAATAACTTTGATTAATAAAAATAATATATGGTGCTAATAACGGGACCAGATCTGACGATGGTAAGTTCCAAATGTTAGATTTTTCTCTCAAGCCTGATGACGAAAGTTAAACACTTTTTATTTTGTTGCGTTCTTTCGTAGTCACCCGGTATATAGGTCTATGTTAGATGATCAGACACACCTCCCCATCCCTTGCCTCCCTCCCCTCCACCATCACCTCCTAACCTCCCACCTTCACCTCCTCCCCACGCGCACCGACTCCCCTCCCACCCTCACCTCCTCCCCCTCCCACCCTCACCTCCTCCCCTCCCCCTCCCCCTCCCCCTCCCACCCTCACCTCCTCCCCCTCCCACCCTCACCTTCAGGCAGCTGCAGAGTATCATCCTGGATACAACAACATCACATTAGGGGGTGGAGCTTGAGCTCTTTCACACCTCACCTCCAACACTTGCACCACACATCTGGCTTGCCTCTTCAATCGTGAAGGCCTTCCATAGTCCATCACAAGCCATGATGATGAATCTGTGGGTCCCCAGACCAGCACCACAGATGAGTTTGCAATAGTTGTGTGTAGGTTATGGTGGTGTTTACCCACATCTTGACAATTGTGTGCATGTCTCCTTAGAAACTAACTAGCAGTTATGTCTCCTTAGCAGTTATGTCTCCTTAGAAGTAACTAGCAGTTATGTCTCCTTAGAAGTAACTAGCAGTTATGTCTCCTTAGAAGTAACTAGCAGTTATGTCTCCTTAGAAGTAGCTAGCAGTTATGTCTCCTTAGAAGTAACTAGCAGTTATGTCTCCTTAGAAGTAACTAGCAGTTATGTCTCCTTAGAAGTAACTAGCAGTTATGTCTCCTTAGAAGTAGCTAGCAGTTATGTCTCCTTAGAAGTAGCTAGCAGTTATGTCTCCTTAGAAGTAGTTATGTCTCCTTAGAAGTAACTAGCAGTTATGTCTCCTTAGAAGTAGCTAGCAGTTATGTCTCCTTAGAAGTAGCTAGCAGTTATATGTCAAAACACTACCTATACTTGCATGCCACCACTAATGGATCACCATGGCAACGTCTCTTGCAACAACTCACAGGTCATTCTCTGTCAGAGAACACCTCACCACATCTGGGATACTGATCACTCCACAGTGCTTAAACCTCCCGTCTCCAATGGAGCGAGACACTTCAACCACACCCATCACCGACCGTCTCTAAAGGGAGGAGAATGGGAGATGATGGGGAGGAGGAGAATGGGAGATGATGGGGAGGAGGAGAATGGGAGATGATGGGGAGGAGAATGGGAGATGATGGGGAGGAGAATGGGAGATGATGGGGAGGAGGAGAATGGAAGATGATGGGGAGGAGGATGAAAGAGTAAAGTACAGCAAAGGAGGAACTTCTATTTCTATTTCCACCATGACGTCACCATGACGTCACCATGACCTCATACCTGACTGACCCTCCAGCCTTCTCTATTCTCTTTCTCTCTTCAAACTGCAAGATGACAAGTGTTCACTACACATCTGGTGCCCAGCCCTTGTACCCAGCCCCTCCACCAAACATCTGGTGCCCAGTCCCTCCCTCACAATGGATGGGCTGTGTTCCTTGGTCAATGGGATGAAAGCCAGCTTTCCTCCTGATGCTGATCGTCTGCAGAGGAACGCTTTGCTGTCCCCTACATTGGCACAGTAGATGACATCGTCGAGGACCAGTACGGTCACTGCCGTCGACCCGTCCTTCCATGAGGGTGTGGCTTGTGAAGCCATACGTAGGAAGTCTTCATCGGTCAGTTTGTAGGCGTCCACCAGACACTTCTTCATCTCTCTATCCGTGTTCAGCACCTCACCTGTGTGTGAAGTTGCATACCCTGCTGATGGTTGGATCATGTCTACTCCAGCCATTCAGAACCATCACTGCTAAAGTTGGACTCCAATTACACACAACACTCCACACACCCTCACACATGGCACACACCCTACCACACAGCACTCTCACACATGGCACACAACACATAACTCACACTCACACTCACTCAAATGACACGCACAAACATGCCTGCAGGAAACTTAGCGATGATTGCTTTATGCAAATGCTCTGATGCAAACATGGCTGCCCGATGTCCTGCATGGCCATCGAATATACCATAGTAAGAGACGTGGGTACTGCTGGTGGAAGGTGTGCAATGATTAGATAGGAGGGATGGGGCGATGTGAGGATAAGAGTACAATACGAAGGCGGTACTTATGGAGAGGACAATACAATGAATACGCACAAGGTCGTCTTCTGCATGTGACTGAATTGTGGTTTGAGATCATCAATGATAGTATGGTGGTCTTGCATGTCCTCCCGTTCTCCCTTTCTTTCTCCGAAGTAGCCTTTCTGACGAAAGCAAACTACATGACACGAGTGTGGGGAGAAATTGAATGAGTACAGACCAAATCCATGGTATAAATAAAGAGCCAACACTTTGTACCTAGTTTCGGTTGTTTTGTGATTGGAGTGCATGTTTCTGGTTCGGCCTTTCTCTTCCCATTCGCTGGGTCGATCGATAACCGATTGCACTTACTATCTAAAGGAAGACACGGCGGCGCTAATTAGAGTGCACAACCAACAATAGCAGGAGCATCGAAAAGTACTACCGGCGGTGGAGGGTGGTGGCAGGTCACCAAATAAGTCAGCCATCTGCACACTGCGTACGGGGTTGAGCCCCTATGTCCCCGCTCCCTATTACACAACCACACCAGGAAAATATACAAAATTCATCGAATCTCGTGTAATTAAATCTACAAATATCTTCAAGCAGCACACTTTGTGGCATACATCAACACAAGCTTAGTTTATCAAATCATGCGAAGTTTCAATAATCTTCTGAGCGAATGGTGGCTTCATACGAAAGGCCGAATTTCACGTAGGAGAAAATAGCCGGAAGTGCCTATTTGCTGCTCGTGTATTTGGTGACGGCCTTTGTGCCTTCGCTAACTGCATGCTTCGACAGTTCTCCGGGAAGGTGGAGCCGCACAGCCGTTTGAATCTCCCGACTGGTGATGGTATGCTTCTTGTTGTAGTGCGCAAGACGAGACGCCTCGACCGCAATCCTTTCAAAAATGTCATTCACGAATGAGTTCATGATGCTCATAGCATTGCTTGAAATTCCAGTATCAGGATGGACCTGTTTCAAGACTTTGTATATATAAATGGAATAGCTTTCCTTACGCAACTTTTTCTTCTTTTTAGCGTCCCCGGACGCTTTAAGCTTCTCTGCGCCTTCCCCTTTTTTGCTGGCTACTTTTCCTGGCATTCTGATAGTATGTAATAGCACTACGCACGTGCACCTGTATTAATCAATAATCTTTAAAACGATAAGGTACCGCCCACGCGTCGACATAATGACATCATCTGGCAGGAGTATTTGCCCGAAGACGTCCGCTAAAAGCTGCGCACTGGTTGGGTGATCTGAGAGTGATCCGTGATCCGCCACATGCTCAGCGATAAGCGATAATTGATTTTGGCGCCAAAAGCAGGGTATAAGTACCGCAACGCATGGAAAGTTCCTCATCATTGTCTGAACTTGTGTTGACAAAATGACTGGACGTGGAAAGGGTGGCAAGGCCCGTGCTAAGGCAAAGAGTAGGTCAGCTCGTGCTGGACTTCAGTTTCCTGTTGGGCGTGTACACCGTCTCCTTCGCCAAGGCAACTACGCCGAACGTATCGGAGCTGGTGCACCCGTGTACCTGGCAGCAGTCATGGAATATCTTGCTGCTGAGATTCTCGAGCTTGCTGGTAACGCAGCCCGTGACAACAAGAAGCAGAGGATTAACCCTCGCCATCTGCAACTGGCTATCCGAAACGACGAGGAGCTGAACAAACTTCTCGCTGGAGTGACAATCGCTCAAGGTGGTGTCCTTCCCAACATTCAGTCTATCCTGCTCCCCAAGAAAACTGCCACCGCTGGCGCAGCACCTGGGGCAGGCAAGAAGGGTTCATCCCAAAGTCAGGAAGTCTAAATAACAGATTGGCATTCCTCCGCACACTTAACCGGCTTTTTTAAAAGCCACCATATTGCAAAAAGATTTCGCTTTCGTATCTGCGCAGTGGATCATCACCCGTAACTTGAATGGAAATTTTTAATAAAAAGGAATGGTGAAGCTACGTGCATTGGTTCCGTTAAACGTTTCGGTTCGTTTGTTCGTGCCGTTTTTTAATCTATAGTGAAGATAGTGAATCGAATGTATACAACATTTAATTTCTCACCTCTTTGTAGCGTTTATAATAGCGCTCAATTAACAGTGCTGCTCTTTTCTCACGTGCTCTCATCTGCCGTCGACACTAATAGTAACATATTGCAAAACGTACCATTGAAAAGTTCGGGGTGGGGTAAAAAAGGTAAAAAAAGATGTTGCTCTTACCCTGTACTTGCGAAACGCATTTTGAATGATTTTTGCAGCATCAAGCAGCTGCTGATGTTCATTCTCTATTCATACCACCGAATGAAAGAACAATTGCAAAGGTCGTTTGGGTTAACAGCACGTGCACTGTACCTGTTAAGGTCATGTGGGCAAAGTCACAATGTTGAACATTTTGAGACTCTCCTAGCATTTCACACAGTTCTGCCACAGATGGTGAATCCATTGTTTCGAAAATTGGGTCATGAATAGATATGTTGGAGTGAGTGGACTCTGATTCAACACTAGACGAAGAAGGAAATGGAGAACTAGAATTGTCACGACCAAGTTCAGCTGAGTCTTGATTAAATGAGAACAGAGATTGGCTTTCTGAGCAGGGATGCCTCAGAAAAAAGTTTGAAAAGATAGTTTGCGATGGATAAGTTGAAGTGCCATTGGTACTACTGCCAGGACCACTGTTGCCCTGTAGAGAGAAATCCATCTCCCAGTCGCACCTTTCTTCGCGTTCAAGGGCAGATGATGTAAGCTCACCAGGCTGTTTCAGACCGCTGTCCTCATGGCCGGCAAGAAGGCAAGAAGTTTGAAAGAACTCGGATGATGACACCAAAGTCTCCACTTCTTGGGGCAGTTCTATATAATGTGCATCAGACGGGTGACTACAGCTAGCACAAGAATCTGCTCCACTTTCATCTGTTTCTGAAAGGCAGCAGATAAATAGAATGACACACAAGTGTGCAAATCATAATGACACAGGAGCTTTAGTTTTCCAACCAATCATAGGGATGCTTATAAGCACACAAAGCACAGCTACTCACATGGCAACCATTTTAGTATTCAATCATGCACATCCTGTTCCATTAGCATCCATGACAAACACACATATCTTAGCATTCCTAGGAAATACGTGCATGTGTACAGCATCCCAAGTCCCCAGGTTAGGTTAATGGTGGCAGCCATGACATGCTTACCAGGTCCCCCAGGTTAGGTTAATGGTGGCAGCCATGACATGCTTACCAGGTCCCCCAGGTTAGGTTAATGGTGGCAGCCATGACATGCTTACCAGGTCCCCCAGGTTAGGTTAATGGTGGCAGCCATGACACGCTTACCATCACTGGCTCTGAGCCAGCTATGCAAGGGATCATTATCCAATGGATGTGGATTCCACAGACTTGTCAGTGGTACATTATTCACACCACACTCTGGAAGTTCGATTGCGGGGATCTGCGGGGATGCATACTGCAGTGTGTCTGGATCTGCAAGGGCCCAGGGAAAGGACAGCTCTTTCGCCCACGCACTCCCTTGAGCTGCAGTCACAGTGGTGGCCACAAGAGGTCGGGTCTCCACACTGCCCTCATCAAAATGGAGGTCCATATGGCTCGTCAAGTCACCCAGAGGTGATAGTTCTTGTGATAGGGTACTGGACTGACCGCTGTTTATTTCAAGGGACTTTCCCCTGGGGGTTCCTCTGTCCTTGCAGCCAGTCAATGCAGGGGCACTTGGGCACCAACCAATACCTGAGGTTTGACCAGTCCTAATCTTGCGGGCATCTCCATTGGCTGCGAGCCCCTGAAGGCTGTCCAATGGATTCATTTGGATCAAAGCGTTTGCAAACTGCGTAAACTTATTCGCATCGTAATCCGAGTGATTTGCTGAGCTCTCTTGTGTTGACTGGACAGGGCTCTCGTCTGCAATGTCCTGTCTTGTGGTGGCCAGGGAGGAGGTGGCTGGGGAGAAGGTGGCTGGGGAGGAGGTGGCTGGGGAGGAGGTGGCTGGTTTATTGTACACAGGGTTGAGTGCAATACAGTTGAGCGTCCTGTCCCCCTGGTAGAATACCAGAAGGTTGCTAGCGAGCATTTGAGATAAGATGTGGGGGTTCAATGAGAGGCCACTGGGAGTGCTTGTGTCCACTGCAGCCACAGTAGAAGACAGAGCCTTTCTCACAATGGGAGTGGCCTGCACCCCCACACCGCTCGGATCTGCCGCTGCTGGAGGCGGAGCCTGTTCCGAGGGTTTGCACGCAATACTGCTGGACTTGACGAATGGCAACACTGCGTTGCTTGCTTCAACCATCTCCACGATGGTTCGGAACTTGAGAATGTTCTGGTGAAGAATTACGGAGAGCTGTCTCATTAGTGCCACAGCGTCATCAGCTGAGGATGCCATATTGAGCAGAGAACACAAGCTACGGTCACTAAGGGTTAAGAAATCCAAGTTAGCTGGAGCTAGTGTCTTCCTCTCCTCCTGTAGTAACAAGGTTGTTGCAGCAATGAACACAACTACTGACCTTGAAAGCATGCACTTCAGTCCACCAACATACCATCCTCTCACTCTCTTCCACCATCCCTCTAGCCCCTCCCACCCCTCCCACATCCTCCATCCTCACATCCCTCTAGCCCCTCCCACATCCTCCACCCCTCTCCTCTGACCTCTGTAATCTGCAGACAATCTGTTTCTTGATTGTTTCCACTGTGTTCTAAATAGTGCACCATTATAAGGTCAGGATTCTATGATGGTAGACAAAAACATTTACATAAATGCACACATATGTACATGAACAGATAGACACACATAACATCACACACACACAACACACAGCACACACACACAACACATGCAACACACACACACACACACACACACACACACACACACACACACACACACACACACACACACACACACACACCTGCAATAGCCAATAGCTGCGACGATGGAAGTTTTCATTGGAAAGTGAATGTGTGTAGCAGGCATACAGGAGCTACGATAGAGAGAGGCATTAACACAGGCCAGGCTAGAGGGAGGTTTCAATGCCTTGTATCCATGCAGCTTCAATTTCATTCTGTCTTCACGGATGCAGTTGGCATTAGATCGTCTAGTCTTCCATTGGTAGCCATCGCTTCTGTAGGTCTTGGTCTACATGTGTAAATGCTTTGTAAACAGTGGCCATGAACCCAGTGGGTGTGGTGGTCACACCCATGTAGCAATGGCAAAACAATATACCTCTTTTTTATTGAATAAGAAAATTGAACCAGAAGGTGGCCTGGGGACAAGTCAGTGGGGGGTAGAGTCAGTGTGCAGTGTGATGGTGGATGTGTGTGGTGTGATGTTGGACATGTGTAGTGTGATGGTGGACATGTGTGGTGTGATGGTGGACATGTGTGGTGTGATGGTGGACATGTGTGGTGTGATGGTGGACATGTGTGGTGTGATGGTGGACATGTGTAGTGTGATGATGAACATGTGTGGTGTGATGGTGGACATGTGTAGTGTGATGATGAACATGTGTGGTGTGATGGTGGACATGTGTAGTGTGATGGTGGACATGTGGACATGTGAGGTGTGATGGTGGACATGCGTGGTGTGATGGTGGACATGTGTGGTGTGATGGTGGACATGTGAGGTGTGATGGTGGACATGTGTAGTGTAATAGTGTGATGGTGAATGTGTGTAGTGTGATGAAATGATAGCACACTTACAAGTTTGGTGTACTAGTTGTAATCCAATCCTTGAGTTGATCAAAACTTATCAGGTAGCTAAGGATTTCCTAGAAGAGCAAGGGGCGGGGCAAGGTGGGGCAAGGGGTGGGGCAAGGTGGGGCAAGGGGTGGGGTAGAGGAATGCACCTGTAGCTTACGATAAATCAAACACACAAGTGATGGTCATCATATGCCCCCTGCATACATGTCCAACGTCTAAACCACAAGCTATCGTGTCCCTGAAACGATGATTGCAAGCTAGTAGCGGCCCCTCCCCCATCAGGAGATAGAAACATGTACTACTGACAGGGACAGCCAATCATCTGGAGCTTTACTCTCAGATAGAAATAAACCACCTCTCACACGACCCAACGTCCCTCCTAAACATCCCTGAACACATGACTAGTGTACCTCTCCTCAAACCAACACGTAGTGTCTACAAGACAAAAAGGAAGCAAACAGGAAGTTTGACGATACATGTACAAGGACAGGGGAACGAGGGCAATATCACACATCCTGCGTGGATTGTGCAAATCTGTTGCCTTTGGAGCGCGACAGACGGCAAAAACTATGCATTGAAACAGAATCCACAAACCTGTAAAACAACCGCTAAAGCAACGAACAGAGATTACGAACCTCCACAGAGTTCCACCTGCCGAGTTGCCTGGGGTAGTAGGCACGTGGCCATATCTTCTTCTTCCACTTCTGTCCATTAGGCAGATCGTAATTCAACGAAGGACTGCCTCCACCCAGCTCCGTCTCGTACCCTGGTTGGGAACGAGAGATGGAATCAGTGCGTAACGCCCCCAACATAAGGACGCTGCTCGGGGGCTGGCGGGGGGAGAGGAAAGAGAAAGCACGCCTCATATTTGCCAAAGCAGCAGATGTGTGTACGAGTGCCTCACACAGCGGCCCAAAACACACCATTGTTGATTCACTTTCAGATATAGACAACTAGTAGTGTGAGCTAGCCGTCAAAATGCAAACACGTGCCCTTTATACGTGTCTCACCTTCTAGCACTTTCTTGCTTCGTGCATAAGCTTCTGAATCACACAACTCTCCGCCTGCCCTTAAAGCGTCAGGTCCTCGGTTATCCATTACACGAGGAAACGTATGCCATGCCTCGTTATAAATACGCCACTAAAAGAACCGCCCCTTTTACATTCTACATAAACACCCACGCATTAGATTTCGTTTTGTGCATGAGCCGTAATCCTCAGCTTCACGTAACACGGGTTTCATAAGATTGATTAGCCTTTCAGCAGTCCTTAGTGCACACCCACATTCTGCTTGATCTAGAACAAAAACGAATGCACAAATGGCCACATAAGGAAAGGAAAGGGTTCACTGCAAAGAAAAGAATCAAGCTGCTTTCCATCCTATCTCCTCCAGTCCTCCTCCTTCAGTAGCTACTGGTGTACAGGCTGACCCCAGTTCAGTCAATGTACTTCAGAACAGTATCAACAATCAACAATGGCTCGGCCATGGCGCCAATTCCTTCAAACCCAAAAATGACACTTGTGGACACAAGGGGGGTCAGGCCACAAACCTTGATCACCGCAGGCCAGGGTCTTTGAAATGGGAGGCACTTGAATGTAACCAAATTCCGACAGGATGCCAATGTGTTTAGAAGTCAATGGATGGTTCCACATACAGGTATTCATAGCAGGGCAGTATATCAAAGGTTTCGCCATGTCCCAGGCGCGAATGATGCAGGCCTGGGTTTGAAGCCATGTGTATGAAGGAGACATTAGGAGTAAATACAAAGAGGTAATTTGGTGTGTACTAACAGAAAGTGATAGGAAGAGAGGAAGATGTGGGAAGAGAGAGGTAAGAAGAGGGTAGAGAGAAAGAGAGGTTAGAGACAGAGGTTCACAAGATGTGGGAAGAGAGAGGTAAGAAGAGGGTAGGGAGAACAAGAGAGGTTAGAGACAGAGGTTCACAAGATGTGGGAAGAGAGAGGTAAGAAGAGGGTAGGGAGAAAAGAGAGGTAGAGACAGAGGTTCACAAGATGTGGGAAGAGAGAGGTAAGAAGAGGGTAAGGAGAAAGAGAGGTTAGAGACAGAGGTTCACAAGATGTGGGAAGAGAGAGGGTAAGAAGAGGGTAGAGAGAAAGAGAGGTTAGAGACAGAGGTTGATAAGATGTAGGAAGAGATGCGACGCAGACAGAGAGGCGCGCTAGTGGAGTAGGGGCGTGGCCTGCCATACCAGGAGGTTATCAGACAGTCCATTGGCCATCTTGGACAGAGTGTTGGCATCAAGTGGAGCTACAAGAAATATATCGGCCCATCTTCGCAGCTAACAAGGGATGAATGACATGCCGCGTACAACATATTAGAGCAGTGCAGCTCGCCCAAACCGATAACACCTGATTAGGAATGATTCCCCCGTTTAATCAAAAAAGCAGTGGTCGGGTGTGGGGTCTTGTGACTAATCCCTGGTGCACAAGACAGCACAGACTCACTTCAATGTGCAGTACCGGATCTCCTTTCCGACTCCAATCCTTACAAAGACATAACATATTATATACACGTGGGAAGACAATGTGAAGACATCCGACCTTACCCAGTCATCCTTGTCGCGGAATACCTTCACTGGAAGAGCCTGCGGATCGAAGAAGTGAAGAGAAGCCTCCGTTGCTACGACCTGCACCTCCAGCTGAGGTGGGAAACGTAATCTGGGCTGATATGCCTTATCACCTCCTTACTTCAGCATCAGTCAGCAATTTTACCAAGACAGACGTTTTGATAGCAGCTACACTGCCTGTAACTCCGAGGAGAACACGTTTTTTAGACATAAACAAATTAAAAGGTTACAAAAAAGATTAATAATTAACTCAACACGTGCTGAGGGAAATGTCACCGGCGCCAGCGGGCTTTTCAAATCTTGTAACACACCTGGAAATTTATCTATGGAGGAGCAGTCGAAACATGTAAGCGATAAGCAGCATTACTGTACTCACTCTGAAGCAAGCCCCGCTGCTGAACTCACGTCCATTTCGCCTCCATCAGCTGCCGCTCGATAGTATAACGGAGGAAATTTCGCCTCGCTCTTCATGGATAGAAAGGAAGTCCTACATGCTCGATGAGGTATGTCGCCGCTCGCGGTAGAAGAACGTTGAATTTGAGCTTCCCTACAAGGTCGACCAATTGATGGATTTGATGTCTGTGGAGAAGACATCACTTCTGAGCCGCATCACACGGATGGAGGTGACCCGCAATACCCACAACACACACACACACACACATACACACACACATGCACACACACACATGCACATAGACACATAAACCTAAATGCATGACACATTGGTGCACACATGTGACAAAATAACCACACACACACATACACACACACACACACATGTACACATACACATATAATCATAAATGCACACACATGCACACGCATGATACCGAAGACTGAGCTGAAAGAAGAACGTGAGCACAGAGAAGGTCAGATGACGCAGATGGAAGTAGAGAAGGCACAATGGCTGTCATTAGAACAGCAGCTCAGACAAGAAGTATGTTACAGCTACCCTTTCCTCCATGATCCATAGCCTCCTCCCCCAAAGGCAGAGGATGAAGCGCACAGGTGGGCAAAGATGGTGGAAGCTGAGCGGACGACAACCAGATCACTGAAAGAGCAGCTGTCTGGACTGGAGGAAGAGCTCGTCAGCAAGAACAAAGTCATTGCAGAGCTCGAATCTTTTGGGTGAGTGGGTTGGTCCCTTTGGTGATAAGGATTCCATGGCACCCAAACATGGCAGACAATGTCAGGTGAAGGATCTGGAGGCAAAACTTCATGCTGCATTTGCACAACACAAAAAAATCAAACAAAATCTCGAGATCCAGAGCTCAGAAAACATGACAGTAATGATCCTAACTTGTTTCCCTCCTCCCTCCTCCTTTTCTTCCTTGTTCCATCCCTTCCTTCTTCTACTCCTCCCTCTTCCTTTCACTCTCTCTCCTTGTCTTTCATCCTCTTCCCTCTCCCTGCTCTTCTCCCTCCTCCCTTCCTCTTTCCCCCTCTTCCTCTCTATTTCCCTCCCCTCTCTTTCTCTCCTTCCTCTGCCTCCACTCCCACCCTCCTCACTTCTCTCATACTAACCACACCTCCGTCCTCTCCTTAGCTGAAAGTTGAGTTAGCCCATATGCAGGAAAAACAGAGAGTGGCTCAGAGTGAAAGGAAGCACTTGGAAGCGCAGCTGCAGGAGTGTCAACAGAGGTGCTCACAGCAGAGTAATGAAGTACTGGCCTTGAAAGGTCGCCTGACCAACTCCAAGAAGGCCTACGAGAAACTGCAAGCCCAGTGCAGCCAGCTGGAGGCACAGTCACCAAAGGTCATCAAGGTGTACACACGGAGGAACGAGGAGGAGAGGTTACTGAACGAGTGCAAGAAGAAGGTAGTGGTTGCAGCGCTTTGGCCTCCCATGCCATGTGACCGTTGTGTTGTGTTTGAAACAGGATGACCTGCTGGCATCGTGTGTTAGGGAGACCTCTTATGTGAGAAAGGAGCAGTCCATTCTCCTGGAGCAGCTAAGGTAGGCCAGTTTAAGTACGGCATGTCCATATAAGGTAATATTGGGTATCGTAAATAGATGCAGTGGGTAACATCTCAAATCTGGCACATATTGCTCTCCCTATCATTAGCTAGCTGTCCATTTCAACCCCCTGGCATTCAGGGCACGTATTGCTCTCCCTATATTACTATATTAGCTAGCTGTCCCTGGCATTCAGGAGATCTTGATAATCAGGGCACATGGACAAATATTATGTCAGAAGGGACTGGTATTGTAGAGGAAGTGTGATCCAGCCCCACAGATAAGACTCACTACAAAATGATTAACATATTGAGGGCTTGATTTCATTAAAGTTGCTATATGTAGAAACATGGAAGCTAAATGGAAAGAGGCAGAAGGTGAAAAGTTAAGTCTGCAATCAGAATTGAAGGTCTGTTGAGCACAACAAGTGTGGGGTGGGTGATGTGCACATGTGTGAGGTGTGGGTACACATGAGGTGTGGGTACATGTGAGGTGTGGGTACATGTGAGGTGTGGGTACACATGAGGTGTGAGTACATGTGAGGTGCATGTGAGGTGTGGGTACACATGAGGTGTGAGTACATGTGAGGTGTGGGTACACATGAGGTGTGGGTACATCATCACAACATGGGAGAGATGATGAAATATTTTTCTCCCTTACATTCTAGAGTCACCAATCCACAGTGGTTGAGTATAGGCAAAGGATTTCTAATTATGAAAGCAAGGCAAGTGTTAGTTTTAATGAGGCCTTGAGGAGAGGGGGAGACTGGTGCAGTGTTGAGGCCTTGAGGAGAGGGGGAGACTGGTGCAGTGTTGAGGCCTTGAGGAGAGGGGGAGACTGGTGCAGTGTTGAGGCCTTGAGGAGAGGGGGAGACTGGTGCAGTGTTGAGGCCTTGAGGAGAGGGGGAGACTGGTGCAGTGTTGAGGCCTTGAGGAGAGGGGGAGACTGGTGCAGTGTTGAGGCCTTGAGGAGAGGGGGAGACTGGTGCAGTGTTGGATTGTGCTGTTCTCCACCACTACTTTTTCAGTTTTCAAAAATCTTCATGCCACAATGTCACACTGCCACAACACCACCAACAGTGGTGGATCCAGGGGTGAGGGGGAAATGGTGGGGGAAGTGTTGAGGGGGAAGGGGCAAGGTTGTTAGGTTCAAATGAACTCCATCTCATCTTGATTCGTTCACCTCGCACAGTCATATTCCAATCAGGGAGGATACATACAGCAATCTTGTGAGGAGTGGGAATTCAATATCAATAATTAGTAAAGTGGTGGGGGGGGGGGGGGGGGGGGGGGGGGGGGGGGGTATTGCCCTCCCAGCCAGCACACTGTAAGCTTACTGGTCAGGGTCTGGGATGAAACCACGAAGCTAACGTTTTTAAAGCAGAATGGTAGCCACGGAAACACAATATTAGACACAATGTACATTCTTCTATGCTAAGGATCCATGAGCATACTGTATGCTTTGGGGTCTGAAGCAAACCCCAAATGAGAACGTGTATACAGTAACATCGTTGTCATGACCGCACTCCACCATAGAACTCCACCATAGATTGATGAGCAATTTGTGACTAAACCTAAAGCTCTAACATTGCAAACTCGATCCGGCCTAGGTCTGCATTTATAATCTAAGTGTGTCAAGCCCTATGGATTGAATTTAATGGATTCGGGCGGGCAACCAGGAAGTATGTTCAATTTCTATGTTTCAACTCAATTGCAATTACTTGCCCAGTGTAGGTTGCTCTGTTAGAATGTATTAATTATATTCATAGTAGTTCCTGAGGAGAGGTTCCCCCCACCCCCTGTGAGGAGAGGTCCCCCCCCACCCCCTGTGAGGAGAGGTTTCCCCCACCCCCTGTGAGGAGAGATTCCCACCACCCCCTGTCAGTCAGCCTGACTCCTGCACACCCGCAATAGCTGGGTGGGATCCATTGGCATGTGTGTCATGAGATTGGGCCATTCCCAGCATCCATTGCTTACACACTACCATCACAGCTACTGCCCATTGCTTATACACTACCATCACAGCTGGTGAAAACTGATGTGTCAGTTAAGAGAACTCGAAACTTACTTTGTTCAACAATGACATAATAAAGGCTATTTATAACATTACATAAAGGAGCAAAGGAACTTGATTTTCAACACCTTGTGCATGTATTTGGTTTTAAAAAGGATGCTGAATTGCGTGTGTTTCTTGATTACATATAGCTGTTAGCGGTTGCTCATATACCTGTACACAATTCAGTGTAAAATTTTGCATGCAATCTGTCCAGTATTGATGACTTGCAAGTTCCTTCAAGTAGTGCTTTAAAAGCCTATAGCTTTACAAATGTACCATAGACCAAACATGTTCATGTTTTTATCTCTATTTGTCGTGAAGTACTTAATTTGAACCCCCCTTCCCAAAATCGAGATCCACCTCTGTGATATTTGTTGTGTCCATCTAGGAGAAGGAATTTGGCCAAATGAAAAGAGAGATGGAGAGGAAGTTTCACTCTTTGGATAATGAAACTATCGGCTGCAAGGTGACTCCAGGGATGGAAGGGATGGGAGGGAGAGAGGGAGGGAGGGAGAGAAGGAGAGAGGGAGGGATGGGAGGAGAGAGGGAGGAGGGAGAGAGGGAGGAGGAGAGAGGGAGGAGGGAGAGAGGGAGGAGGGAGAGAGGGAGGAGGGAGAGAGGGAGGGATGGGAGGGAGGAGGAGGGAGGGAGAGAGAGAGGGAGGGATGGCAGGGAGGGAGGAGGGGAGGGAGGGAGAGAGGGAGAAGGGAGAGAGGGAGGGAGAGAGGGAGAGAGAGAGGAGGGAGAGAGGGAGGAGGAGGAGAGAGGGAGGGAGGGAGGGAGAGGAGGGAGGGAGGGAGGGAGGGAGGAGAGAGGGAGGGAGGGAGAGAGGGAGGGAGGGAGAGAGGGAGGGAGGGAGAGAGGGAGGGAGGGAGAGAGGGAGGGAGGGAGAGAGGGAGGGAGGGAGAGAGGGAGGGAGGGAGAGAGGGAGGGAGGGAGAGAGGGAGGGATGGCAGGGAGGGAGGAGGGGAGGGAGGGAGAGAGGGAGAGAGGAGGAGGGGAGGGAGAGAGGGAGAGAGGGAGGGGTGCAGACTTCTGTGCTGACATTGTTGGTCTTGTGCCCAACTGTAGGTTGGAGGTGATAGCTGTGCAGCAGACGCTCGCTGCCTTGGAACAGAGACACTCTGGGGAGAGGAACACACACCAGACAGAGCAGAGGGGTGCCCAGGCCCCTCTTGAAAGTAAGAATGCAGCTATAAATTAGTTTCTGCATCGCATGGCAACTGCACGTGGGCTCATCCTTCCACCAGATGCATTGGACCTGTGTTTAATACACTGTTGTTATGACTACAGGAGAGCAAGGAGATGATTAAATGGCTGAATGCCCAACTGGAGAGAGAGAGGCTGGAGCACACTGCGGCCATTGAGCTGATGGCCCAGCAATGGCAGCAAGAAATGAGGAAAGCTGTGGAGGATTATGGTCGAATGAAGGTGGGTCGTGAGTCGAGAGGGGATGAGGCCAAGAGATTGGCAATGTTATGGGTGTGGTTGGATAAGTGTGCAGGGGTTGTGGTGTCATATTGAATAGAAAGACACAGTTGCAACTTGCGTAACCATGCCAACACTTCTGTGCAGGAGGCTGGTGCCAGGAGATGTGCACAGCTAGCCAAAGACCTCTGGGACCTGAAGTCTAAACTTGATACTACTTAATTTTTGGCTTCTATTGTTCTTATGTGTGTGTGTGGCCTTTATGTGTTTGTGTTGCCTTTATGTGTGTGTATGTGTGTGTGTGTAGGTGTGTGTCATGTGTAGGTGTGTTCATGTGTATGTGTGTTTATATGTGTGTGTGTCATGTTTATGTGTGTGTCGTGTATCTGTGTGTATGTTGTCCCATAGAGCATGGGACTTCACTAAGTACATGTTTGTGCTGCTCCCACCTTTTGTGTATTCGTCCTCCACTCACAGAGACGTGCGTATTGGTCATTTGGAATTTTGGAGTAACTCCAAATCAGCGTTAGTTTCGTCTCCACAATACCTTAAGGGATTGACAGTAAGATATGGCTTCACCTATTAACTCTTGGGCTATGACCAGGAACAATCAATGTGTTGTCACTACAAAAGTGTTAATGGTTTAGATAAACAGAGTGGCTTTATATTGCTCTGTTGCCAGTGAAAGTCACCCCAACACACTTTGAGACAAAATTCTTAATATGACAACAGATGACATGAAACAAATAATCCTGCATGTACTCTGCAAGAGACGAAATGGAAGTGCAACATATACACAGGAACTAATGACTATGTGCGTCTGGCTGAAGACTCTGTTAACATAGCAACCTCATGGGGGGATTGTCAAGCAGAGTGGTGTTCACGGTCACTGCTCCATAAGTTTCCCCTGTTCTTAGATACTGAGGGGTGGACCATGTCATTAGGTGAGGGTAAATTGTCTTCCAACACTGAAGGGGCCTTTTTGGCAGCTTCATATTGCCTTTTAAGATCCTGAACAGTCTTTGACCCAAACTCTCTTGTGGCGGATTCTCTTCTCCCTGTTGCAGGCTGGCTTACTGTTGTGTTGGCATGCTGTAAGATGAGTATTGTGTTTTGTATTCGTGGGGAGGTTGGGGAAGGTGTACATTCTGTTGGTGATGGTGCCACTGATGAGATATAGTCTGGTACTATATCTTCTATTGGTAATGAAATACTACTGCATTCTGCTGGTGATCTGATACCTTCTGATAATCTGATACCTTCTGATGATGTGATACCTTCTGATGATGTGATGTTTTCTTTTTGTGACATAACTTCTACGGTTTGTGACGTTACTTGTGTTGCTGATCCAGCCTCTTCTGTTTGTGATCCAGCCCCTTCTGTTGTATTGTTTGGTGTCAATTTGACCCCATCTTTCACCTCTGACGTCTTGCACAAGGCAACGACAGTGCACAGAGAAGGCACCTCAAACTGGTGAGGTGAGGTGTTTGTTCTCTCTCTGTTGGACACACGATTGCTGTGTGACATGATGGGAGACCTCTGTACAAGAAAGTCAGTAGAGCCCATGTCAGATGGGGTTAATCCTCCTTGCTCAGAAGGGGAGGGTGTGGTTGTTATGTTGCTATGGCTGCCTTGTTCGTAGGCGGGGTTATGGTAGACCTTCCCTGCCTCAATTAGTTCCTCTTCATGGATGCCTGTGCCATCTTCAGTGTTATTTAGAATCAACGCCAGTTTGTTGGTTGATGATATCTTCTCAAGGTAATGTGACTCTTCAGCAATCCCATCAAGGGAGTGGGATCTTCTGGGTGGAGCAGCTGACTCTAGTGGGCTGCCCTTCAGCTGGTATGGAATGATGGCTGTTGATGACAGGTCCCCAGCCTTTGCAGTATGCATGGAGTGTTCGGCTGTTGTGGAGTCCAGGAAATCAGGCACCAGGTAGTCCACGTCTTTGATGGAAGACAAGGTGGTGGCTAGACTGCGAACCAGCACAGGTTCGGAGGAGCCAGCGCTAACCAATCTCTGGTCGTAGCGACGCGTGTCGCGTCTGGCCTCATTCTGGGGGTCATATGCGGCTAAAGGAACAGAGGAGAAAGACAATGAACACACACAGATGATGTCAAGCCCTCTTGTCAGCATACCACATCACACTCCCTCACTAGTAAGGTAGCTAAGAGGTTAGAGTGCGTACGGTTACAATCAACCTATATGTATATGACACTACAAAAGTATGCCAGGGCATTCCTTAGGGGCTAACATGACATCTCAGCTTCCTCACACCACACACCTATTAGAACACGTCTGTTCCCTGAATTAAACTGGAGATAACACTGAACCCACTAAATAATTACAGAATGTTTGTTCTTGCATGTTTATATACAAACAGACCCAAAACATACCGAATATATTTTTGGCTGGTCGCTCCACACAGCTGAAGATTTTACTGAAGCTAAGGCGCAGGATTGTAAAGGTATGCTGTCCGATACTGGCGTGCAAATATGCCATAGAGGAGAGGATTGATGAGTGTGCTGATGACTGTGAGGCGAATGCCCCAAAACAAGGATTCCTCCAGTCCATCTTGAGTTCCCTCGATTTGGGCAATTATAATGAGGACCTGTAAAAGTGTGATGGATGGGTAGAGAAAGAGGCAGATGAGGTGGGGAAGAGAGGGACAGGGATAGGAGAGGTGGGGAAGAGAGGGACAGGGATAGGAGAGGTGGGGAAGAGAGGGACAGGGATAGGAGAGGTGGGGAAGAGAGGGACAGGGATAGGAGAGGTGGGGAAGAGAGGGACAGGGATAGGAGAGGTGGGGAAGAGAGGGACAGGGATAGGAGAGGTGGGGAAGTGAGGGACAGGGATAGGAGAGGTGTATTAGGGAACAATAGTAATGTGCACTTGTATGGAATGCTGTCAGCTTCAGACATGTACTCCGCTACATCTGCTGATAATTCAGGTGTGGAATCTAACATGCAACTTTCCAGACATCAGTTTCCCACTATGACACACTGACTCCTCTTCACACATATGCTATGATAGCCAATGTCCAAAGAACAGATTTGGCAAGTGGCTGTGACTCTTTGTGCAAGCAGACCACACTCTAAAGTGGGCCAATGAGTGTGGACTGCAACAAGAATGGCCACAAACCTCCAAAATGTGTGATAAGACTAGCTAGCTATACTGTGTGCGTATGTGTGTGTGTGTGTGTATGTGTGTGTGTATGTGCGTGTGTGTATGTGTGTGTGTATGTGTGTGTGTATGTGTGTGTGTGTGTGTGTGTGTGTGTGTTGTGTGTGCTCCACAGTCCAATGCCATTCATCAATGCTCTGTACAGATGGTTCCAATGTGCTTTAAGTTACATGTAGTGAAAAAACATGGCTAGTGTACAAGCCAGCCTGTGCCACAACTCTGGTGTAAATATGTTTGGAGATTTCAAATCATTAATACCATTCCCTTTGCACTAAAAAAACATTGTTGCATGCAGGCAAATGAATTTTATTTCACACACAGGTACGAGGTTCCTTCTAGTTGACACAACTCCCACTTAGCGCACGCGCATACTATTGTCTGGGTTGCTCCAATATGGTTGCCATAGCGCCATGCATGAGAGGGCCTAGCTTAAAAGGTATATCAAAATTGCACCTTAAGTTTCGAGTACATATTGGACACCTGTAAGATCGTTACAACATTCATTCTGAGACCGTGTGTTATTTATGCATAGCTGTGTACTTCTGTGTGCGCCTAAGTTTTGGTATCCATGGTGATGTATGCACACTGCAAACTCCTCCTACGAGCCCCACCCCTCACATGATGATGTTATTGTGATGCAACCGTAGCTAGACACTCCACAGCCCTGACACATAATTGCGCACAAACATACGCACAACCCTCAAATACCTATCTAAGAGCCCTCCTGTCTGATTCAGTCACACAATGCACACGCACACACACATGCATCCATGCACACACAACCCATGCACATATGCACACTTACCACAATCGTTGTCCAAGTGATGTAGAACAGCAGCACTACGAAGAAAAACATTCTTCCGAATTCCGCCTCCACTCCAAGCTGGAACTTCTCGGATATTCCCGTTTTCAGAGACTTGCCCAAGTCGCTAATGCGGGTAGTGAGCTTCGGTTTCATGAAAATGACCTCATGCTGTCGCTCCTTCGCATGCGAGTTCTGGTTGATCGTACCACGAGACGTCATCCTCTTCCTTCTACGGTAGACTTTTACCAGATTTACGACAACCAGTGTGAAGCACACGCACACGATTCCATACTGTATGATGGCGTAGATCAACACCGCTATGGCGTATTTGGACTGCAGGTAGAACAGGCAGTAACCCTCGTGCTTAGATATGCCTCCGGTCAAATAGTTTGGGAACACAGCCGGGACGATGGCGAGGAGGGCGGCGACGAACCAGCAGACGAACAAAACGATGACAAATCTGTACGGGAAAGGACCTATGTAGGTGCGATAAACGAACGGCCTGTTCACTGCGAAGTATCGCTCCACGGAGACCACAGAGACGAGCAGAGCAGACGAGTAGCGCGTGAACTGCGCCAGGGTTGCGAATAGCACGCACAAAGTGCCAGATGTATCGACGCAGGGGTTGAAGTACTCGTATACGGAAATGACCACTGGTATGCACACTGCGAAGAGATCCGAGACGGCCAAACCGATGACCAAGATGTCTGGAACTCTTCGTACCTTGAATCTGGTCACCAGGGCGATGGTGAACACATTAGCTACCACTGAACCGACCAGAATGAGTATCAACGTCCACGCCTTTGTTTCGTCAGGCTGCTTGGTGCAAGTAACGTTGGTTACGTTGGAGCTGCTGTCTATCTCCATGGTGTTGGCTTCATTAGCTGTTGTGCTGAACTCCGCGCGAATCAAACCTTATAACTGCAATTCATTGCATGTAAAAATGTTTGGTGTTTACGTATACGCGCGTTACATGCCTGCAGGATAATTATTGAATAGTAGAAATAACCATTACGTACTTGCAATCATTATACTTACTGAACAACTCAACCTACTTCAACTAAACCATTAATTTAGCAAGTTGGGAGAATGATGACTGATACACCTTGTCAGATTAACTAGTACTGAGCCCCTCCCCCTCCCCCCCCCCCCCCCCCCCCCCCCCCTCGGGAATAATATAAAGTCTTTCGCGGGTAACAGCGCAATATTGCGCCGCAAGATGCCACTTTTTATCTGTAACCATTAACGCTTTTGGAGTCAACAACACATTGTTCACCGGCAAGAAAAGTTATCGCAATTGTCGAAATTATGCAATTAAATTATTAAAAGGTCACAGCACTTGTGTTTTGTGATGATGTAACATTGCGTATATCTGTAATTTTGTATATGTTGCA
Source organism: Ephydatia muelleri (assembly GCA_013339895.1). Lineage (NCBI taxonomy): Eukaryota > Metazoa > Porifera > Demospongiae > Spongillida > Spongillidae > Ephydatia > Ephydatia muelleri. The sequence continues at coordinate 10,608,070 of JABACO010000008.1, read as the reverse complement.
CAAATGCACTAATTGTAATAATTCTAGTAACATAAAAACAACAGGATGATCCACTTGAACCACTCTTATTTTCACTTGTCTACATCGACTGATCCTGAAGATTGCGGAGGATCATCTGTCCGGTTAATAAGTGGTACCTCGATGATGGAACCCTTGCCGGAACCAGTTGCTCTGTCAAAATTGCACTAGATCTCATCTCATCACTGGGCCCTTCTCTTGGTTTTTACATCACCTTTGCAAAATGTGAGGTGTTTGGTAAGGAAGATTATTAGTTTTCCCATGTGAGATCACTAAGCCATCTCATACCCCTCACCTTAGGTGCCACAATAGGTGATGAGATTTTCTGTAACAACCTTTGGCCCATAAACAGTCAAATGAATCCTTCCTTCTCTGCCAGTTACAGGGTTTGGAGAACCCACAGGTGGCACTAGCATTGCTACGAAAGTGTGCAGCATTTTGCAAGATGACCCATATTTCACGTGTAACACCTCCAACTTTAATAAAGTCATATTGTCTCTATTTGATGATAGCATTCATCACTGTTTTAATAGAGTGTTTGGCGCTCAATCTGTCACCACAAAGTTAGTGGTTGGAAGCAAGCCTGCCTAAGTCTTCAGCAGAGGAGGTCTTGGCATAACATCAGTAGCTGTTCACTCCACTGCTACATACCTAGGCTCAATTAGCTCATCTTCCCCAATGCTATATCTCCAGGTTTCTGCAGAGGATACATTATCCATTCCTTTACCAATGAAGTCTCATCTTCAGCATGATCCTATCACAACGAATTGAGAATTGCCAATTCAGTGCACTATACGACTCTGGCAGCCTGGCTGATCGAGCTCGTATACTCTCCATTTTGTCTGTGCATGCCTTGTCATGGCTACAGGTAGTCCCCTCCCCTAGGTTGGGGTTCGACTTGGCTCCCAATGAAATGCAGTGGAGCATCAAATGGTGACTTGGTCTGCCCTAACACCATGAGGGTATGTGCTTACTGTCCTGACAAAGCTCTGGACGCACACCACGCAGTTACCTGCAAATTTGGGGGAGATGTAGTGGCTCGCCATAATACTCTGTGTAATGTTATATTTGAATTTTGCAAAAGAGCTCTGTTGAACCCAATACTGGAAGCTGGTGCTGGTTTGGGTCATGAAAGGAGGCTAACAAGGCCTGCAAATATACTCATTCCAAGCTGGTCCACTAGTGATAAACCTGCAGCCATTGATCTGTCCATCACTTCTCTGCCTAAATCAAGTATTTTGTCCGAAGTGGTGTCGTTGCAGGTGCAGCAGCTAGACAGACAGAGGAGACAAAGTACACATGTAGTGATCCAATCTGCTCCGAACTGGGTTGGAAGTGTGTTCCACTAGTGGTGGAGACATTTGGTGCATGGGGGAGAACAGCAGGCCAGTTTTTTTGCACAACTAGCAGTACGAATTGCGGCACAAGGCAACTCCACAAAGGCTACCATGCTAAATTCCATCTATGGCAGATTAAGTCTCCTGTTAGTTCGAGCCAATGCTGTGCTTTCATTGCAAGGTCTATCTCTGAAGCCACAACAATGGACCTGCTTGAGGGTTAGGGTACATTTGTGCATGGCCTTTTGTAATAATGTGTATTTTAAACTATGTTTAATGATTAAAAAAACACACAAATATAGAATAATACAGATGCACCTCACTAATAACAGATTATACATACACATACAAAAATTGATTTAACTGCACACATAGACACACTTTCATACATAGGGACCCACACACACACAAAAACACACACATACACTCAATATGTATATGTAAGTTCCGGTAGTCCAACTCCATCATCAAATCCTGTACTTCTCCATTTGGTTTGGGATATAGATTCAAAATGGCAAAGGACAGCCTGGCTTGAATCCATCCTGCAACTTTTTTTCCCATTTTCAGCAATTTTAGCAGCAAGGATTTGTATGAAGCCTTGGCCCATCAACGGATACAAGTAGTGGAGTAAATGATGCACACCGTGCTTCTGCTGCATCACTGTATTTCCTCTTCTTTTCCTCTTCAGCTGATGACAGGATAGAGGCAACATCCCTGTTTGAATACGACGGAGCATCAATGACACGTATATCAAACAACGCTACCATCTGAGGCTGCCATATCCCTCTAATACTACCAGAGAAGGTATGCCACATGCATCATTGGCTTCTTGAACTATTGGTTCACATATATTGGTTCACATATTACCTCCTTGTCACCTATTGCATCCTCTTACTCCATTGTGGTGTAAAAATTGATTTTACTGCACACATAGACACCCATTCATACATAGGGACCCACACACACACAAAAACACACATACACACACACACATCTCAATATGTACATGTAAGTTCCGGTAGTCCAACTGCATCATCAAATCCTGTACTTCTCCATTTGGTTCGGGATATAGATTCAAAATGGCAAAGGACAGCCTGGCTCGAATCCATCCTGCAACTTTAGAATATGTTTTTTTTCCATTTTCAGCAATTTTAGCAGCAAGGATTTGTATGAAGCCTTGGCCCATCAACGGATACAAGTAGTGGAGTAAATGATGCACGCCGTGCTTCTGCTGCATCACTGTATTTCCTCTTCTTTTCCTCTTCAGCTGATGACAGGATAGAGGCAACATCCCTGTTTGAATACGACTGGAGCATCAATGACACGTATATCAAACAACGCTACCATCTGAGGCTGCCATATCCCTCTAATACTACCAGAGAAGGTATGCCACATGCATCATTGGCTTCTTGAACTATTGGTTCACATATTACCTCCTTGTACACAAGAGATGCCAGGTCACCTATTGCATCCCTTACTTCATTGTGGCGTTGGATCACCAGGCCACCTTTTCTGCAGTCAAGGGCATGTGTCAGGTTGAAGACACCACACCCATCACAATTAGCTGGTGCCTTCAAGAGAGGTCTGTGGTAACGTAGTGCCAAGGAGTCATGAAATTCAGCTGCTGACAAGTCAAATTGATGTCAGTGATGGGCAAGACTTAACCATGATGAGGACTTGCTCCCAACTGATTATGGCTCGACTTGTTTTTGAATCTAATGAAGTAAGGACTGAAGCTAGTTTGTCCTCATCATTCTGCTTATGAATCTTGTGTATTTTCGGTATGAAATTTTGTGTATGTTGTATTACATCTGTTTCAATTTCCCTAGTCTCGTACCCAGACTCCGGATGGATTACATCATCGCTATTTTAGTCCATCCGTAAAACACTAATTAACTAGTACTTCTAATTGTGCCTGTGTGGGCCGTCGAGTGCGAGTCACCTATATCTAGCGGGCGAAGCCAATTATTGCGGTATAAGCGTACAGGAAAACGTTCTTCGTACCGCGAATTTGACAAGCAAAATACAATACCTGAACATTGTGTTGACTACAAAAACAATAACGGTTTAGAAATACAAAGTTGTATCAGCTACAATTGAATAAATGATGCGTACAAAATAAACATAGCAAAACAATCCGAAGATCCAGTTCTAATGTGCCATGACTGCAGAGTCTCCATTCGCAGCCCACGCATATGCGTTTACGTTTCGTTAATAATTAGGGACGCGCGCGCTACCCTAATCAAGCTATCCGGCATTGCATTCATAATGCCGCTGAGCCGATCGATTTTTGCGTTGGCCAATTCAAACGCTCAGTACATGAAAAAGGAACACCTAGTACAGTGCTAGCATGAAAAGGATCACCTGCTAGAATCACCTAGCCAGTACTAGCAAAAACGATCAATATAAAATGCATGCATCTAATTAAGGCTGCTGGGTCCTGCAAAATATACCATAAATGAGAGTAGTTTCACAAAGAACACAGAATTGTGCTGGAAGAATATAAAGCTTCGAATTTTGACATATCAACAAAATCTTGCAAACAAATACAACGCTCCAATTTGGGTTTTAAAAATGCATCAGTGTGGGCTGAAATACTAGTGTCCTGACTCCCATGCCAGTGGAGGAGATGGGGAGGTAGAGGGTGTAATCTTCACATGGGGGACAGGGGAGGGTGTGGCAGTGTCCCTAGGAGGTGTGGCTTCTTGCATTCTCCTCTTGCTGCAATCTTTGCATAACAAGTGGTCATCGATTGGATAACACTTCTTCTCTACGCATCCAACCCGAGCCAAACTCTACATCACAAAACTGCCAGCAAGCCAAGGGCACATCCATAACACACCATCCCACGGACACACCATCCCACCACACACCATCCCACAACACACCATCCCACACACACCATCCCACAACACATCATCCCACAAAAACACCATCACAGAACAACACCATCCCATAACACACCATCCCA